>JAJIBD010002034.1:0-290258 GCA_021461705.1 Cryptotis parvus
ATCCATGACAATAATCAACTGCTATAGATGGCAGTAACTGCTCTAAAGTGGAGATCCTAAACATAGGATGGGAAAAGATTTCATCTTTATTTTTCACTAACTCATATGAGAATACCACTTCTACAGTTCTGACAGAGCAGCAAATTACCACAGCAGTATCAGTGGTTCCTGAGAAACTGGGCCCAATACAATCCTGATGTCACAGTTCAGTGCTTGCAATTATCCATGAAACACCATTTACTATTTTGAAATTACACTTAGAAATGCCACTTGTTATTGGACTTAGTCATAATATATTAGTGATCCAGGTACAGATTAATATATCATGAGCAATACTTTCACAATTTATTTCATTAAAACTTATTTTGTTTTTAATTGCATTTCGCACTTACATCATTCTGAGAAAGAAGACACACTGAAAAAATCATTTTTAATAATGTAGAGCTCCACTCATTGAATTCTTACATTTCAGGTTTGTAATTTTTAATCAAAGGATATACAAGTTTTTCACATTAATGAGGTATATTTTTTGGGGGCATGTAAGCAGTACTCAGGTGGCCTGGGGAATACTCTGTAAAACTTCGGCCAACTGAGCCAGATGTTCAATACTTATGCCTAAAATGCTTGAGCTACTAAGCTAAGCTACAACTGGCCATTCCCTGAGGCTTCTAGGGTCATATGTGGTGATGCTTGGGAGAATAGGGGTACCAGTAAATCAAATTCGGGCACTGTGCACACAAGACATAGGCCCTGTACACACAAGAACACTGAGCTATTTACCCAGCCTCCACATAAGTAGATTTTAGTTATTTTTAAATCATGACTGACTGTGAGAATATATACTTTATATATAGCTAAATACACAATTTTATCTCTCTACACAGCACAAAACTGAAATAAAGTATCACAAAATAGTTTTGACATTTATGACAGAAAAGGCACTCTGACATTTTCTTTTCTATTTCTTTTTATTATCAAATTCCTTTGACCTGCTGAATTAATTTTATAACTACTACTGGATCATAAATTAATATATCAAAAATCCTTTAGTCTCATTCCTTTAGAAATGTCTCCATATTATAAAAGGCAAAAATATTGTAATGACTGATTCCCGCATTACCATTAAAAACACATAATTATTTTAGAGGAAACAGTCAGATGAGCATAGTTCAAAAGCTAAACCAGCTCCGTTTAGGTTACTGGCTATGAGTGATGGAAAATTTGTAATTCTGATCGGAGTTTAAATTTAAGATTTACCACACAAACAAACAAACAAATAAGAAAAAAATAGGTAGCAAAGTAAATAATTTATGTCCAAATAATTTTAGAATTATAAACATACTCTAAATGCATATTGCTTAACTTCATTCAGGTATTTCCTCATTTACTTTTTCCTAATATATATTTAAACACAGGCTTAAAAAAGGAAAGTTACCTGTAATAAACTTGAAGTGTCTGGATTTCTTCTTCCAGCTTTTTGTATTGTTGAACTGCAGTTTCTTTGGCTTGTTGCATTGCTAACAATTTTGCCTGCAAATAATTAATATATCAATAATTTGAATATCACTTTTTTATATCATTCTATAGAACTGTGGTATGACAGGGATTCTTAAATTCCTAGGTATTTTCAAATTCAACAATTATGTACGTTTTTAATTTTTAAAAAAATTAATTCAATTATACTTATATTTTTGTCAGAAATTCTAAAGATATGAACTCATTAAATTTACATACTTTACTCAATATTAAACTTCAACCTTAGTCATCTGTATCATCAGATATATGCCTTCTGCAATGTTTAACTTTATACAAAGAATTCAGACTGCGGGAACATGGTCGAGAGCAGTATCTTGTAGAGATAATCACAATGGATATTTCACATATAAATGTGGCTACACTGCCTGATCACCTCAGATTTTCTTTTAACTTTATTAACAGAAAAACTCAGAAAATTCTGAATGTGCTGTCAAGTCATCTTTGATATTTATTGAGAAAAAAGGACTACAACTTGATTCTTAGAGATACGATTTAACCTTTCCAATTCCTTTCCTGCTAGACCAAAAGTTCTCTAGGGGAGAGTGGTAGCAACTCTGCATGTTAGTGATACTTTATTTGGGAAAAATTATTGATCATTATTATCTATAATATTCAAACTGTTTTGCATAATATTCAAAAAGTGTTTGCAGATTTTCAATAGACTTCCAACTAGTAATTTAAAGAATTCCCACTTTCAATCTGTCACTCCTAAAGGGTTTTTAAAAAGAGCTCAAGAACTTTTCTAATATAACTGGTAAACTGGTAGGACAGCAGTCTTTATACGGTGAAAGCCCAATCATAGGAAAATTACTATATGTATACTTTTATGTATATTTTTATTTGCTCATTAATCACAGTGGGTTCTCTCATTAAATTACAACTTCAATCACATTGTTGTATAGTATACTGAACACTGACAAAATTTGATACTTATTTTCATTTTAAGTGAATTTTTGGATGATCTGGAATTGACTTAGCTATAACTCTAGTATGCAGCATGTTAAAGTGATGACTCTGATATTTACTTATATATTATGCTAATTTTCCTCTGGGATTTTAGTTTGTCCTAAAATTTTATTGTAAAGCAAGAAAATTCCGGTAAAATCATAAGTTCAGCAATGCAACAAAGCATCTGATCCAACTTTCAAATACTTCTACCTTCTTCTCACTAGTATAGTTTTTGAGAAACATGATTAAATTTTGCTATATATTTATCTATCAATCAACTTTTTAATGTAAAAGACAATCTTTTCTTATAAATTGGATATAATTACAAATGAACTTGTGTTTTTTTAATTTCCCTTCCCAACTCACTGTGCATATAATACAACAGATATATGAATCTTGTATCCTGTCACAGTAATGAAATTATTATCACTAGTCTAGATTCTCTGGTGAAGTCTTCACAGATTCTTTGAATATTACTATGATATCCATAAATATAGATTTCTTTTTTCCCATTTGGATTGTTTATAAATATACATATATGTAAACATATGTAAACTCTATATAAAGTGTAATTGCTCTGGCTGGGACTTTCAAAATGATGTGCAAAAGTAATAATTAGTATGAACTTCCTTATCTTTTTCCATATTTTCGGAGCTAAGCTTACAGCTTTTCACTACTGAGTATGTTATTTGTGGTTATTCCACATAGCTTTTACATGCAGAGGAATGTTTTATCTATTTCCAGTTTACTGAGTTTTAAAGAATCGTAGTGGATACTAAATCCTGTCAAATGCCTTTTTAGCAACTATTGATATTTCTTTTAATGATGTAGTGTAGTACATTTGCCTTGCACTGTTTAAAATAAAATAACTGTGAATTACAAAGTTGCAAGGACATTTATGATTGAGTATCACGTGTACATTGTTCCAACACCAATCCAGTTGCCATTGTCCCAAGATTTACACATGTTGGGCAATCTTTGCATCCCTGGGATAAATCCCATTTGGGATAAATGACTCATTCTCTTAAGTGCTGTTGGAGTCTTTGCAAAGACTGCGTTTAGATTTTTGCATCTATATTGCTTAGAAATGATCAGTCTACAGGTAATTTTTGTAATGTGTTCTCCTTTACTGACTTGACAACCTGAGTGTTACTGGCTTCAAAGAATGAGCTTGTGAGTGTTCTCCCACCTCACTTTAGCTTGTGACAGAAATTTGAGCATTTCTTAAGTCATTAGTTCTTAAGTAGATTTGTGGTTGTTATATTTCTCTACATGTTATCAACCAGTTCAAGCTATTTCTTCTTAGTTCACTCTTGGAAAGTTGCAAGTGTTTATAGAATTTCTCCATATTTCCTAGTTTTTCCAAACTGTTTGCATAGATGGTCAGTAATCCTATTTTATACAGATTTTTCAATATATCTGTAGCGTCAGTCTAATTTTTTAGATTTTATTTCTAATTACTTTTATGAGGGTTTTCTCCTTTGAATGCCTATTTTAGCGATTGTGTGACACTTGGTGGTACTCGCCGTCTCTCCTGGCACTGCTCTGGAATCATGCAGTTCTAGAGACTGAACTCAGGTCTCCTGCATGAACAGGAGCACGCGTCTCCTTGAGCTGACTCTCTGGACCTATTGATTCTTCCAATGAATCAACTCTTGGTTTTAATGACCTTTATATAGCCTTTTCTTGGGGTAGGGGACTTTCATTTCATTTATTTCTCCTTTCTTTTTTAAATTGGGCTTACTTTCAGCAACACTCAGCCCTGCAATGTGGACTTAACTGTTCAGTGCTCAGGTTGGTACAGAAATACCCCAGGGCCATCAAGGTTACTACACCTGAAGTACTCAACAGAACATGTAGTGTCACAGATTAAACTAGGGGCCTCACATTTCCAAGTATATGTTTTCTATTTATCCCTTTGAGTCCTATCCCAAAGTCCTCTGTTTTAATTTTTATTATTTCCTGCTTTATGCTGATGTTGGTTGTTTGCGTTTTTCCTAATTCCTTTAGGTATAAGCTTTGTTTTGATTTGTTTTCTCAGACTTTCATATTTATAAATTAATTTATTTTTTATTGAATCACCATGAGATAGACCATTACAAAGCTGTTCGTGATTGGGTTTTTAGTCGGCCAGTGTTTCATCACCCATCCCTCCACCAGTGCACATTTCCCAGCACCAATGTCCCCAGTTTCCCCCCCACAACCATTCCACCTCACAACCCCTCCAACCTGCCTCTATGACAGGCACTTCTCTCTCTCTCTCTCTCTCTCTCCTTCTCTCTCTCTTTCTCTCTCTCTGTCCCAAGCCTTCTTTGCATTGTGGTCTGCAATACACACTGAAGGGTTCTCATGTGTATCCCTTTACCTACTTTACACACTCAGTTCTAGTCCAGAACTGTGATAATTTCCAACTATTATTGTCACAGTGGTCCCTTATCTTTCTTATCTAACCTCCATCCCCCAAGCCCCACCCCTATCGGGTAGATTCCAATCACTGAAAAATCCTTCTGGCTCCTGTTTTCCCTAGCATTGGATACTAGTCTCATACTATTTTTTTAAAAAATATCTGAGTCTTTTCTTATCTATTGGTGTGAGCCTCTACTGTGATGAAATTTCATGGCTTCTACTGCATCCCTTAGGCTTCCATAAATTTTCTGTTTGCAAAATGAATTTTATTTATTCTTATTTATTTTGTTGATCCAAGAATTATTTAGAAGTATTGTTTAGTCTGCACAAATTTGAGGTTCTTTCTGTTTTCTGGTGTTGTTTTCTAACCTCACACCACTGTGACTGAAAAAAAATATGCTTGATATGATTTGTCTGTATTTGGAACACACATGACAGTACACAGGGATTACTCCTGACTCTGCCTAAGGCTCACTTCTGGAGGGGACAAGTGTTGAACCAAATACACTAGAAAAGAATGTGCATGCATTTTCTTGAGGATAAAAGCATCCGCATATATTGATTAAGTCCAAGTCACCAATTACTTCCACGTAATGATTGCTTCATCATTACTGCTTCTGTTCACCTAGAGGATTTTCCCATTCCTGTAAATGCTGCACCTCCAGATCACCTGCTGTTACTGTGTTTCAGTCAATGCATAGCATTCCTGTTTATTTGGGTTGATGCCTGGTGATGATCAGGGAGTCTTCCTGACTCTCTACTTGGGGCTGGTGGTGGGGTCACTGTGATGACACTCAGGGGATCATATGGTGCTGGGGAAAAACCCACCTCCTGCATGAAAGTGTGAACGCAGTCTCTTGAGCTATCTTGCTGACTCTGCCTATATAACACGTGAGGTCCGGTTTTAACTGCTTCATATTTAGCGTAGAAATACTGATGACTGAATTGGACTTTATTCCAAACTTACCCTACTGGACTTTATTCCTTCATTTTGAGGATTAGATTCCTTGTCAATGTATATGTTACAAAATATCCATCCATCTCTGCCTTTTTTTTTTTTTTTTTGCTTTTTTGGGTCACACCCGGCAATGCTCAGGGATTTCTCCTGGCTCTGCACTCAGGAATCACTCCTGGCGGTGCTCAGGGGACCATATGGGATGCCGGAGATTGAACCCAGGCCGGCATGGGCCGGCCAGCGGCAAGGCAAACGCCCTACCCACTGGGCTATCGCTCTGGCCCCTTCTGCCTCTTTTTTAAGTTAAAAATCTCTTTTTATCAGATATGACAGTAGCACTTCTTGCTCTTTTCTCTGCAAAATGTTTCCTCGGAAAGTTTTGCTCCAGCCTATGCTTTTATTTACATCTGATGTGAGATTCTTGCATGCGTACCATAGAGGAGTCCAGTTATTTTCTAAAAAAAAATCCAGTCAGTCATTACAGTAGGGGTGAAGATGTGGTGAAGGTTAGACGTCTTCCAACTCGTGCAGGGGCCCTGGGTACCCGATATTTTTAAAAGCTCCATGGAGTGCGTGGAGGGTGTTGTGCTGCTAGTGCTCTGTGGTGCCAGATTTTATCCAGCTACCTTGGAACTCTGTCTTTTGATTGGTGAGTTTGACTGTTCATTTAAGATGATTACAGATATAGGGGCTTAGGGGTTGATTTACTACCTAGCTTTTGCTTTCTAGCTGTTTTGTATTTCTATTTTTCCCACTTTTTTTTTTTTTTTTTTTTTTTTTTTTGGGTCACACCCAGCGATGCTCAGGGGTTACTCCTGGCTCTGCACTCAGGAATTACTCATGGCGGTGCTCGGGGGACCATATGGGATGCCGGGGGATCGAACCGGGCCGGCACAGGCCGGCCGTGTAATGCAAACGCCCTACCCGCTGGCTATCGCTCTGGCCCCTTTCCCACTTATTTTTTTGCCTTTTCATTGGAAGGTTTTTCTTAATTATTCTCAAACCCTTCATATCCTCCAAATTTCTCTGTAGAACAATTTTCTTTCATGGTTACTGTAAATGTTATATTAAACTTACTATATCCAAAATAGTCTTTTCATAACACCATGGCATTTTTATTCTAGCATACAGATTTTGCTTCCTCCTCCTATTTTATATTTTGTTGTTTCATATTAATAACTTATTTTTGTTTCTTAGTGCATTATTATTTATAACCCAAATCACGATTTTGAACTATTGTTTCTTTTTTTTCATGTAGAACTTCAAGATTTCAGATCTGGTGGTAAACCATCCAGCTTATGTTTTACTTAAATGTCTCTTTCTCAGCATCTTCGCCTCTTACAGTTTTGTAGGGTAAAATATTGTTGGCTGGTAGTCTTTATCTCTTATTAGTGTGAATATGCATTTTACTCTCCAATGGATGGAGAGTAAAAGTGGACGTTTTGGATTTCCACTGAGAAATCTGACAAAAAGTATGACAGGGGTGTCTCAGTATGTTTTTTTTTTTTCTGTGTATTTTATGTCAATGTAGATCATTTTGGATTCAGAAATTTGGGTGTTTTTTTTTAGCTTACTAGATAAGTATTGTTGGTTGTTTCCTTAAGTCTGAAAAGTTCTTTTGCTCTATTATTATTTTTCTTAAAATAGTCTTTGCATCTATATTTATCTTTTTGAATTTACATTGTCCCAATATTTATTCTTGCAACAGAGCCTAATATTTCTCATATTCTCACTATTTTTTGAATCTTATTTCCTTCCACAGTGGCTGCTGTGACATTATCTTCAACTTTTGATTTTTTTTTCCTCTGTGGCTGTCTACTTGTTATGCCTTTCATGTTGGATCCCATTTCATTCACTTTTCTCTTCATACATAGCCATCTCTGTTCAGAATATTTATCCTTCAATTTCTTTGGTGGCATACTCCTTGTAGCTCTTATAGATATCTTTTGTATCAAGGACTTGACTCGAGTCCGAGATTTTCTAATGCAGTAAGGTTCAATTGTGATTGCTCATACTGGCCTTCAGCTTCCACAGACACTCCCAACTCTGATCTGTGCTAAAGTTCTATATGAGAATTCGCCACTGGAGATTGGTGATATCTTTGAGCTACTCATGCCTGAAACAACCAAGGGCAAGGACTCATTCAATCTTGCTATAAACATAAAATGTCAAGAATCAGTTTTTATTTTTTGTCTCAAAGTTCAGTTTCTGTCATCAGTGCAGCCTTTTGTGATACTCTGGAAATTTTAGACTATAATTTCCAATCACTCTCCTCCACCACCAGAGACAGGTGTGGCAGCAGAAATGGCACCTTGACTGACTCCACCTCACCCAGTTCAACGCACAGAAATCAGCAATCCTGACATGGATGCACTTGTCACTTAGACACATCAGATTATTTTTCATTATAAAAAATACAGGTTTTTTTTTCTTATAAGTTGTAGTTGATTCAGCTTGTGTTTCAGAGGGAAACTTACCCTACTGGACTTTATTCCACCATTTTCCAGAACTGTATGCCTTCTATTTTGGTTTCAGTTGTATTAGGATATAACTGACTTATAAAATACTTATACTCATTCAAGGTATACAACATGAAGATTTTGTGTGTTATGTTGCAAAATGATTATCATCAAGTTTAATACCATCCCCTTACAGTTTTCCCTGTGATGAAAACTTTTAAGATCTACTATCTTAGCAATTTCAAAGATACAATAGTCATCTTAAATTTACTCAAAATTCTAAATACCTCTCAAAATTATTTTGCTTAAGTGACTGAAAAGAACAAGACTGTTTAGCATTAAGTTACATTTTCATGTCTCATTCTCAAACTATACTATATTAAAATTGCCATCAAAATCATTTATTTTGCTGCTGAATTAGAAATAAATAAGTCTCCTTAGAGTTTTCCTTAGAGTCTAAGTAACTTAGAATGTTGGAAAAAGACTATACTATTCATATCACTGAAGATTATCTGCTAAGAACTTTATGACACAATCACTTTTTTTCTTACTTAGTAATAGATATAAAGCAGATTTACAATTCCACTTTTAAGACTTTCACTCATGACAACATGAGTTTCTTTTGCTTCCTATTTATAAATGAATGACTTGTTTTACAATAAATACACACGCAAACCTAAAATCAAAACTGCATAATGCAGTTATCATGGTTCAGTTCAGTGCTTCATAAACTTTCATGTGCTCCATCTCTAATAACTGTCACCGATTATAATTTAACATATAGTTTCACATAGCCAGGCTTTTAAAAAAGAGTAAATAAATGTGACTATATAATTGACAAAGTTTTTAAAAAGCAGAACATAGAGAAACTGTCTTTTACAATAAGATACCTTTTCTGTCAGGAAAGAAAATCAACAACCACTTCCACAAAACACATGCAGAGGAACAGCAACTTTTTAAGAAATGATTTAAGCCTTCTTAGTTTTAAGAATATAAATGAACATTAACTTTAGAGTCAAGTTTTTATACATTACTCTGAACTACCAGTTCAGTAAATAATGCTGATGTCAACTTCTTTCAACTTTAAACAGACCATTATATCCCAACAGGATGACTCTAGGTGGCACAGGATATTCCATTTTCTAGCTCTCCTTCATTCACTTCACTTATTTTGAAGACTTTTTTGTCTTATTTTAATGCAGGACATCAATTACTTTTTTTTTGCTTTTTGGGTCACACCCGGCGATGCTCAGGGGTTTCTCCTGGCTCTGCACTCAGGAATTACTCCTGGCGGTGCTCGGGGGACCATATGGGATGCCGGAGATAGAACCGGGCCCGGCATGGGCCGGCCGCATGCAAGGCAAATGCCCTACCTGCTGGGCTATCGCTCCGGCCCCCATCAATTACTTTTTAAGGCTTGTGCAATGTTATATATTTGCCCTGAACCACTTTTCAGTCCATTAATTTAGACCATGGGATTTTATTTTTTGCCGTTGAATAAAGCCTATCTCAAAAGATACTACCTTGATCTTACTTTAGGTGCTCCTGCCAAGCACCTAACAAATGATCTAGTTAGATGTCTACCTAATAATTCTTGTCTATACCGCAAAAAGTCTTTTTATATTGATATTTCTAAAACCTGATCATCTTACTGACTTCACTAATAATCTAGTCAACATTTAATGATATTTCCCTCTTTTTAACATCTAGATAGAGGTTAATCATGCAGTGTTTGTAGTCTTTAGAGATTACCTATTAAATTATTGAATTTATGTCTACTACACTACTTGCTTGTGAGGTTATTTCCTCAGGAAAAATTATATGGAGAAAACACTTAAATCATTAGCTAGGATATGAGTGTCATGTTTGTTCCCCCAACACCCCCCCACTACCCAAAAGGCTTTTTTCCCTTTCTTATGGCACGATGCATTCCTTTCACTAAGCTTGCTTTCTCTGGTACTACCTAAGAACATGAGCACACAGAGAAAATTAAATTCTTATTTAAACTCAAGAAGCAAACATTTCCCAAAATGACAATATTCCCCCTCCCTTACACTTTAGTCGTAAACATTTCTCTACATGCCAGTGCCCTTCTGTTTAGGTAGAATTTTTTGTCAGCAGTATTTTGTTTATTTGTTCAGGATCGTGTATGTTTTTTCACAACATCTATAATACACTTCATCACCTGAACACCTGCTGAACTAAACTTGTCTTGCCAGCAAAAATTTTTTGAAATTATGCAATCTGCAATTCAGTACACAGCAAGCACTTGGGTAGAATTTCTTCTATACCTTTCGACATACTAACAACAACCAAAGAGCTGCCTGCATGGAAATACTGCCAACTGAAAAATTAGTGAAGCAAGTTTAATCAGGTGAACCTAGTAATATTTTAGCTACAGATTTTTCAGATAGTCCTATTAAATAAGACCCCAATCACTGTCTATAAAATTAATCTTAACAATAAGCTTAATTTAAAAAATGTGTTAAAAGTAGTATAACTATAGTTACATACTGAAACATAGTAACAAATGTGATACTATGTCATACATAGTATCAAAATAGATATTTTACTTATCAGTTACACAGATAAGTAAAAGACTATAGAAAATGAAAACTCAGTGACAATTATTGAAATGTATTCTTAAGGAAAATAGTTTATAAATTCTATATTATATAGAAAATTAAAAATAAGATACAAGCAGGTTTTTTAAAATGGGTAAACAATATATATTATAGCAGAATTATAATAAAAATATCTATATAAAACTTTTTAAAATTTTTTAATGGAGTTACTATTGGTTTCCAAGAATACATAAGGTTTGAGGGTGTAATTCCCCACCTGTTTAAGATAGAAACACTTTATAAACAAGGGTTACAAAAATATATCTTTACCAAAATAGTTTATTATCAAAAATATTGAGATGATTTAAGTAGAAGAAACACTAATTTATAAGTCTCATTTCTGAAACAGTTCACTATTTCATTAGATTGAGGCAATACATTTCATACGTATTACAAAAATTAGCCAAAACTCTTAAAACGTATCTGAGTTAAAGTCAGCTTAAAAAAAAGACCAGGATGTATTTTAAAGAAACTACCAAGTAGAGTTGATAATTGAAGATTTTCTTAAATACTTTAAGTTGAATTATAAGCTTTTAAAAAGCAACCACAATTTAAAGATGTGGCAGTTTAGATTTCAACCAAAAGAAGTACTGCTAAACCTGATTTCATTTGTGTTAATCAACATATATATATATATATACATATAAATTTTAAATACTTTATATTTATGTGTAAAGAATTTGGAAGTTGTTTAAGCACACAGAAATTTTAGGAAAAGAGAATTCCCGTTTCCTTTTGGATGCTGCAGACAAGAGCAACCCAGCCTAGGGCAGGCTGCTGAGGATTTGAACTGTTGTATGGAACTCCTCAAAATGCTTTTGATCCATTTTATCTTGCAAGTTAGCAAAGAAATGTTGCAATAAGAAACACCAACAAAGATCTGAAAAAGTTAAGCTCTGGATTACCATATTGTGTTCTCCTGCCATTCAGTGCTGCATACAAAGGCAGTGGTGTTCAAAGTAAAGGGGGAAAAAGTGGAGGGAGAGAAAAGAGAAACTGGTCTCAGAAAGCGCAAAGCACCAAGTAAATAATATTCTTCTACATCCCCTCTTTTTCACAGATTGGATGTTAAAAGAGTTGCAGCAATTAGGCTTTTGTTAATTACCAGCTGTTGAAACAGATGTGTTGACTATCCTTATTAGTCAACAGCTGGGTGAGAAGAACAATTGATGCTCTCTAAAACCAACAGCCAGCTGCTCTGTAGTAATTATCTCCAATTAATAATACAGGTGATAAAGGCAAAAGCTCCTATCCCTCTGTTCCAATAATTTAGGCAGTTTCAATAACTATGGCTTTATCATTACATAGTAATTGAGAATACATTTATTACCAGGAAGGTTGTATATTAGAGTTGCATTAACTCTATGGTAGTTTCCATTATGCAATATCAGAAGGGGAATCAGACAAGTGCTAAAAGTACACGCAGACATTCTGCAGGCTTTTATTTATCATATTTCAAATGTCACTGCCAACTTACTTCTCTAGTACTAACAACAATACCCAAGCACTTAAGTGCTTTGAAAGAGAGAAGCATAACTAAAATCTGCTCTTTTGATTTCCAGGTGTTTCTGCTGATCATGTTTTATATTCAGTTCACTGAAGCAATATATTTCCTCTTGCTATGCCTAAATATCAGTGTCCTGTTCCGGAGCTTACATTTTCTAGGTGACTGGTGGAAGCAATTTTATCAAACCCAAAAAATAATTCACTTCAAGGCGGTACATATTATTTCATGTATACAAAGAGATCAGCAAAACAAACAAGCAGTCGCAAGTAATAAGGAAAACAAAAAATAAGATCTTTTACTTTGTAGACATTGATGATACATGACATCCAAATTTCTATTTGTTAAAAATCTATAATTATGTTAAAATTACTTAGACCATTTTCCATTGTTAATGTACACATTAAAATTTCACTTAAAACAAATGTAAAACAAAGATTTAAACAAGTCCTGCATCTATCTCTACCCTACAAGAGGTGTCTACAAGAATTTACAACCATATCTATTCACTAATTAGAGAACACTTAAAGACACCGCCTTTCTCAAAACAAGGATTAGAGCTGGTTGAATACACCCCCTTTCACGAACCTTCCTCATGTCTCTGTTGGGTCATCATAAGCAGCTTGTTCCTCCAGCATTAAATAGAAAAGCCTCCTGATTATCAGTTCTGAACGCCTCAGTTAGGCATCAGGGACAATTAATCGGGACAGAACTTTAAATAAGATGTAAATAAATCAGGTCATCCAAAGAGTTTGTAGTAAAAAAAATGGGTCCTATGGATCTCTGATATGGAAAATGTTAGCTAGAAGACTCTCTTACTGTATTCAATGTCCTTATGACTTGAAATAGAATTTTTAGCACTTATATAAAGAACTAGGCAGTACCCCAGGAGGCCCCCTCCCCAAAAAAGATAATCTATTTATGAAAGCACTCTTATGTGAGAATTTGCAACACTTTTAATTCTATAATTTATAGGGCACCCGCTGATATAAAAGCTAGCAAAATGTGGAAAGATAAACTTGAGTTTTTTTTGGGGAGAGTTTAAAATCTTTATCATTCTATAGAATGAAAATTTTCTCGACTCTAATTGAAGACCAAAGTTCTCAGTAGTGTGGCAGTAAGAACAAATGCCTCCTATCTTGAAACCAGAGCAGCCTGTTTCCCTCTGCACTACACAGTAATATTGCAAAAGTACACATGTGGCAGAGCAACATATCATACTTTTTTTCTTTGTGGAAACGCACAGGTTGCAGTTACCGTCCACAAGCCCACCAGGTTTTATTAATCATGATGAGTAGCCCTGGATACTCTGAAAGGAGAGGGCTTTTCCATCATATCACTTAGGATCTCATGATGTGAACAGGGAAGGCGAGACAGAAAGCTAATTTGGTGCCACAGTTCCAAAGCTCATTGTTTAGCAAGCTGATGCCTGGCTATGTAATTCGTGTTAAGCCATCAAGTGTGAGCAATTGGTGGTATGTGCCACCATCAACATGTTTAAAATAAGAAAATTATATTCTCTTTCCTAGGCAGTGATGGGGGAGGGGGAACCAACAAAAAAAAAACACTATGATAAATGAATACTTGATTGCTGTATACTGAATATACTCCTCTAAATTCTCCCTTTTTTGAAATTTATAAATGTCTATACATAACCTGGGACAGTTCTCAAATAATATTTAGAGTATTTTTTCTTTTTTTTAAATTTTTTTTTTTTACAATTGCAAAGATATACAATTAAAAAGTTCATGTTTGGGTTTTGGTCATACAGTGTTCCAGCACCCATCCCGCCACCAGTGCCCATCTCCCACCACCAACGTCCCCGGTTCCCTCCCCTCCCCCACCCCCTCCTCCATGGCAGGTTCTTTTATTTCTTTCCATCTCTCTCTATTTAGAGTATTTTTTCAACAGGGGACACAAGGCAGTTCCATTTCTCAGTAATTTCATTTTAAAGGTTTTACTTTTACACCAGCATTTTCTCTTTCATAACATGTACTCTCACTTTTCAGCATGTTCACAGGCAAACTCACAACGTACTTCCAATCTGGTCTTCCAGATTTATTTATCGTTATTTCTCATGTTTCTCTTCACATAAATATGTACACACATGTATATAAATATATATCATCTATTATAGCACACATCTAATACATCTGCATTTTTATAATTTATCATTCCAATACACTGTAAACTTTTAAGAATTTCTAGCAATGCAATAAATTCTTATTTCCAATGAATACAAACATTTAAAATATATATTTTATGTAGAATTTTTTAAAGAAAATTAATCTGTGGAGGAGGCAGGTGCTGATGCTATATCTGGCATTGCTGGTAAGTTACTCTTAAGAGTGAGCCTGGTGGTGCTTGGGGACCATACGTGTAGTCGGGGATTCAAACCTGAGTAAGCAGATAGAAGCAAGCATCTAAACCACTGTACCATCTCTCCAACCTCTCAAAAAAGTGTATTTTTATAAATACAAATCATGTTACAGTAATTACTTCTTTCAGATTGACTAACCATGCATGCTCCTATTTTCTAAGTAGGAGAATATATTAAATAAAATAACTATTGTAATTCTCCTGGCTCTAAGAAACTCATTCCAGTTTAAAATTATTACCTAATTGATATTTTAGTAACTAAATGAAAAAACTTTAAAAATACTGCTTCAAAGAATTCCCCATAAAGGATACTTTCTTAAAATTAATTCTTAAAATCTGTTTTGTTTTAAGAAAAAGAGCTTTTACTTGTATAAATGGCATCTGGAATATAATACCCTTAAAAGGTGAAAGCTGCACTTTCTTCTATTTCTTTGAATATTGTTTCTCATATAAATTCCTTTATTACACTTTTTACATATTAGTTCCTTTCATTTATTTATATGGTTTGCTTAGTATTCCTTTGCTTTTCTAGATCACTTGTGATATTTTTGACCCATTTTCCTTTATTTAAATGATTTATACATTACTTGTACATATATTGCCTATATTACACATACATACATACATACATACATACATACATACATACATACATACATATTAATGCCGGTCAATATTCATCATTAAAAATGTAACAACTTATGAGAAGTTTTACTCCAATAAAATAATTTTTCTTCTTGCAAGAAAAATAGTCTCAATTACACGTAAACTTTTAGGACTATACAAGCCAAGGTAGGCTCCCTTAGCCTATTTGAAAAACAGAGTGTTGGTAAAGATATAGTACAGTGGGTTGCCTTGCACATCCAAACCATATCGGTTCTCCAGAACTGCAAATGTTCTTCTCAACTCCATCAAGAGTGATCCTTGAGCTTAACCCAGAAGTAAGACCTAAGCATATTGGATGTGGCCCAAACACCAAAAAAAAGAAAGAAGAATGTAGTATAATGTAGTATATGCAAAAATTAAAAGTTCTTTTTTCTTTAGGCACATTGGAAAATTTCTCTTTGAGCACAATCCTAAACTAGAAAGGATTAGCTTCTTTTAAAGATTAAGATCGTCTGTATTCAAGTAGTCAAGGTAGAAGTAGACTTTATCACATAACTTACTTTCCTACTATTCAAGCTTTCAAAAGGTCTATTTATTTTCCTTTTTATACACTAGCAAAGAGTCTTTTTTATGAATAGCAATATTGGCTGCATAGGGAGGTAGTACAGGTTTTGTATATAGTGTTCACTGAAATTTGCCCTATTTTTATTAACAAAGTTCCTGTATTTCCATTATTCGCCATAAACAAACATGATGTACTTCATTCATACATAACTATTAGCTTTGAAAACTATCTTTTCTGTTCTTTCTACTACTATTCTAATTCCCAGGGGACCCAGTCTTTTTCTATGTCAGACCATTAACCATCCAGGGCCCACAGTGCAGAGCCCTGGAATAGACAAGCCTGTCTCCTGTCTGCCACCTGCCCACGCAGTTGGGCACCGCAGTCACATCTGCAACACCTCAAGAGGCAGGGACACTGGACCCTGGGATTAACCAAAGCAGAGTATGGCAAGCTACCTGTGGTGTATTTAATATGTCAAAAAACAGTAACAGTAATGGACCTCATTCCCAACAAATGAAGACGTTACTTGGGCCCGCTCGAAAGCAAATCGATGAAAAATGGGAAAACAAGTGATTCTATTCTAATTAATTAAATTAAAATGCTTGGGATTAGTTTCCTCTGATTCTGATATGATCAAGTCATACACACACACACACACACACATATCACTTATCCAGGAAAACAAAAAATCTATCAGAGTTTGCTTAGTATTTACTCTGCAAGTGCAACACTGCTTCACTTTCAAGAGTTGACTTTACTTGACATGAGAGTTGTCCATAGTAGAACTATTTTGGGAAACTCTTCCATGATTGTTAAACACCTAGTTTTGGAAAATAGGCATGGACTGGAAGGAAAAATTCATATATTATTCTATATTGTATATGGCAGTCCAAAAATGGGGCGAAAGGAACACCGGCTTTAGTTACTTGTGGAGGCAACTTAAGATTCTACCTCCTGTAGCTGCAGCTTTTCCACTGATCCTACTGTTAGCAACTATAATTTGTGGTTCATCATCAGAGATCATTCATAATTACACCGTACCTAATGATATGACTTCAAGTCACCCTAATGGGTTATTGGCATGAGAGTTAACTATTCATCTTTAACTTTCTCTAAGGATTAACTGTTCTAGTTTCATTTTTATCACTAAAAATATTATGAAGTGTTTTCTATGGGTTCATTCGGATCATGAAAATTTGTATAATGGCACTATCAATATCTGTATGGTCCAAAAAAAAACACCCAAACGAAATAGAAGGACACATATGTGAATTAGAAAGACAAACAACCAAAACAGAACATACTATAAAGCACTGAGAGAAGATTTTGAAACTAGGCCTGGTGGAAAGGGACAAGAGAAAGCACACACTGAATCTCACAACTCTGGAAAGAGATAGGCTAGCATTTCTAAGTTAATGGAAAGCATTTTTTTCCTCCCAAAACTATACAAATAATAACGCTGCTCAATTGCTCAATTGTACTATTACAAAATTGACCAAATGATACTACATCATTTTCATGACTGGTTCTACATAGCTATAGTATGCATTTTGGCTCAAGGGCTGCAACTAAAACAGTGCAGATAAATACCCAAAGGACATATAAGTAAAAGATATGCTGGTTGCTTATAGTGTAGAACTAATGAATTGTCAGCACATAATAACAATTATAGCATGTCAAGAGATAAACCAAATTACAGTAACACTGTTCCCTGAACTACTAGGTGAATCTATTTGAAAACAATGAGAATTTAATTTATCTTGATTTCTTAATATATTGAGGGTTTTAATAAAACTCAAAAAATCCTAACAATAATAGACTGCTTATATGTTACACAGGTTAAATTAGACATTTCTCATTTATCTGGACATTGGACAGCAATGCAAATGTAATGCAAATTTTGGCAGTTTTTACTCAGTCTATACAAAGAAAATGAAAATAACAAAGAAAATAAAAAATCTTACCAGTTAAAAGTCATGCACACCTTATATACAGTACTTCCAAAGGGTGTGATTTGCTTACCTGTCATACTGAAGCTTTCATAATGAAAGTGCTTGTTCACTTTTCAGTTTTACTGAACATGTGAAGTATCTTAATGAGATTTTTTTGTATCATAGAAATGGGAGGTTAATAGCCTCCTCAGCTAGCTACCTAAGATGACTATCACTGTTGCTGGTCATAGAAAAGATATTAAAAGTTTTGCCTGCTATAAAATCATATTTTCAAAGTACAGGACAAAAAAGAGAGTTCTTAATTTGGAAATATACCGAGGATAATACATTTATGGGCTTTAACCCACCAAGAATTTTTTTAAAAGAAGCTGAACAGACACTTCTTGTTGATCAAACAGATGGCCAACAGGAATATAAGAAAAAGTGTCTGTCATTACTGATTATAAGGGAAGTGCAAATCAAAATACCAATGAGATATCACCTCACACCAGTGAGAGAAGACTATAACAAAAGTGTAGAAACAACACTACAAAAGAGATCTTAGTCAAAAGGAACCACGCACACTGTTGGTAAGCACAGTTGTCTGGTTTAGCCTCATTAAACCTATTACTAACATAAATTCCAATATACTACAAAATGTAAGTGCTAATAAAACCTGTAAACACATCTATTTCTCTTAACTATTCTTAGCACCCTAATATAAGTCATCATTGTGTATTACCAATAAAAGTCCAAACCTTTATTATTGCACAATATTCTAATAGAAATTAACTTACCTACCCACAGCTTATTATTTTTACAGTGGTAAAACAATACTAATTTACCAACTTTTTTGTAAGTGTATACTATTCAATATATTGTATGGGTATTCAATTTATAATATGCAACCCCTTCCTTCCCACCACACCACTCACCTCTCATATATATTATTCATTTCAGAAGACAGAACTTTATGTCAATTAAATAATAACTCTCTATTCTCTCTTTCTTTCTAGCATCCACTGTTCTATTTTGTCTACATGATTTTGACTATTAAAAAAAACTTATGTAAGGATCTGTTGTTTTTTTTTTTTTTTTTGTGACTGGCTTATTTCACTTACCATAACGTCCTCAAGGTTCATCCATGTGGTATTATATGTCAGAATTGTCCTTCATAGAACTGAATAATACCTATATAATATATGGCAACTTTTAAAAAATTTTAAAAAAGAATTTACAATTAGTCATAATTAAAAAAATTCTATTTATTTGAAATACTAAAGTATTTCAAATTAGTATAGACATATTCTACCACCACTGTTCCACGATCCCTTCTTCCTCCCACACTTGTCATCATCATAGGGACTGTCTTATCCCTTCTTTTATTTCTTTCTATACCATACACATAGTGTGATAGTTCGTGATGCCTTTCTACTTCAGATTCACTTGCACACCTAAGTATATCACATTGCTCACAACAGTAAAGGTCTGGGAATGACTGAAACGCACAATAACAAGTGTGGACTATATACACTTATGGACTATTACACAGTATTGAGAAAAATGCATGATTTCACTGCATCTGGATGGAATTGGATTGTACCACACTGTTTCTAATTTTTTTGAGGATTGCTGCATTATTTTCCACAGTGACTGGACAATTTTACATTTCACCTATCGGGTACAATTTGTCCATATCCTCATTAGTGGTCTTTCTTTTTTTCAAAAAGTATTTTATCATACCAGCATGAGATATACAATTACAAAGATGTTCATATTTGGGTTTCGGTCATACAGTGTTCCAGCACCCATCCCTCCACCAGTGCCCATTTCCCCCCACCAATGTCCCCAATTCCTCCTCCCCTCCCTAGACTGCCTCTATGGCAAGTTCTTTTTATTTTCCTTTCCTTTCCTTTTTTAAAAAGTATTTTATTATACCACTGTGAGATATACAATTACAAATATATACAATTAAAAAGTTTATATTTGGGTTTTGGTCATACAGTGTTCCAGCACCTATCCCTCCACCAGTGCCCATCTCCCACCACCAACTAGCCGGTCCCTCCCCCCTTCCCCAGCCCGCCTCCATGGCAGGTTCTTTATTTCTTCCCCTTTCTCTCTCTTTCTCTTTTCCTTCCCTTTCAGACTATGGATTACAGAACATACATTAAAAGGTTGTCATGTGTATCTTTTTGCCTGTATTTAATGCTCAGTTCTAGGTTGGTATTAGTACCCTCGACAATTGTTAGCACCCTGTTCCATTTTCTGTCTTACCTAGCCTCTGACTCTCTATGGAAAGTTTTTTTCTCCTCTCTCTCTCTCTTCTCTTACACATTGTGGATTGCAGTACATAGATTTAGAAGTTATCTTGTATATCCTTTTGACTATATTCTGTGCTCAGTTCTAGGCTGGTATTATCATTTTTGACGATTATTAGCATACTGTTCCCCTCTGTCTTACCTAACCTCTGATTCCTACATGTTTGTGGTAGATTCCACCTATTGACAAGACCTCCTAATTCATGTTGTGCCTGACCTTGGATATTGGTATCGTCATATATATATGTGTATATATGTATATATGTATATATATGTATATATATTTATATTTATTTATGTCATGCAAATAAATGCAGTCATTCTATATCTGTCTTTTCCCTTCTGGCTAATTTCACTCAACACGATCCTCTCTCCATTTCCATCCATATCTAGGCAAATTTCATAACTTCATTTTTCCTAACAGCTGCATAGTATTCCATTGTGTAGATGTACCAAAAAGTTTCTTTATCCAGTTGTTAGTTCCCTGGCACTCTGGTTGTTTCCAGTTGCTATGTATCATTATAGTGTTTATTTGTATTTTGGTAATGATAATGGCTGGACTATCACAGCCCGGATCATCTACAGCCACCCTGCAGCAGTTTTTTTTTTTTTTCAATCCGGCCCAGGTATGCTGAACCAGAGACTCTCAGATATGGGGCAGAGGTGCTCCTTGCTCTCCCTGTGCCCAGCTGCTCGTGAGGTGCCCGGGAGGCATGGCGGGTTCTAGCCCTGGCCTGCCACCCCAGCAGAGTCTCACAACAAGCCAGACTACCCTCCCCTATTCCATGGGGCCTGCCATTTTCCACATCCGAACTTCCCTCTCGTCACAACTCCACCCAACAGACCAGACTATCACAGCCCGGCTTGCGGCCGCGCAGTTCATTAATAAATGCTTTATTTCGAGGTGACTACAACAGTATGCCACCCGCATGGCAAGCCTGACAAGCTGCTCGTGTAGTATTTGATATGCCTAATACCAGTAACATTTATATTAGGTCATTCCTGTGACCTAATATAATGGTTTGAGGCTCTCTATGTTCCTGGAGCAAGCGGATGCCTTTGGGTTCTACTAGCATGAGACAGGACATATGGAGATATTACTGGTGCCCGCTCTAGCAAATAGATGATTAACGGGAAGATAGTGATAGTGTGAATGGTTTTTGATGTAGAACACCTTTCCATGTTCCTATTTGTTGGTTATACATATCTACTTTTGAGAAATGTCTACCCATTTTGAATTGGGTCATTTGGATTCTTGTCAATTTTAAGAGTTCTCTAAGTTGTATGAGCTCTTATAAATATATGACTTACAAATATTTTCTTCATTTTGTTGGCTGCCCCTTTACTCTGTTGATAATATTTTTAGATGCCCCCAATTTTTAAATTGCCACGAAAGTCAACTTATTCTTTTCACTGTCACAAAAATTTTGACTTGTTTTCCTGGCTTATAAGTGAAGTTATATACTCCAATACTCCCAACTTCACTTATAAGTGAAGTTACTAGTATCATTACCCTCTCAATGGTCAGAACATTTTTAATCTATTACCCACTGCCAGTTGTTAAGACTTATTTGCCTTGATTTTTTTTTTTTTTTTTTGCTTTTTGGGTCACACCTTGCGATATTCAGGAGTTACTCCTAGTGGTGCCAAGGGGACAATATAGGATGCAGGGGATCGAACCCAGGTCGGCTGCATGCAAAGCAAATGCCCTCCCGTTGTACTATTGCTCTAGTCCCCCTATTTGCCTTGATTTTTAATTGCACATGCATTTTTTTTTTTTTTGCTTTTTGGGTCATACCTGGTGATGCTCAGGGGTTACTCTTGGCTCTGCACTCAGGAATTACTCCTGGCGGTGCTCGGGGGACCATATGGGATGCCGGGGATCGACCCCGGGCCAGCATAGGCTGACTGCATGCAAGGCAAATGCCCTACCCACTGGGCTATCGCTCCGGCCCACATTTCATTCATTTTTGACTCTCAAAGAAGACTGATTATTAATGTCATTTGAACTAATTATATGCATGCTTTGCAACCTTTCCACTTAGTCACAATTTAGTCAAAATTTAGGTTAGACATATTTTCAATTTTAGGTGTCATGATTTACAGTACTGTTAATGATAGGACTTCTTACATACAACATTCCAGAACCACACCCTCCACCAGAGTGTATCCCTTCTCAACATAGCCTTTCTATTGCTCTAGTCACCGATCATGGTAAGCTCATTTCTGTTTACCAGTTCTGAGGTTCTTTTGCCATTGGCTATCTTTCCTCAATATAAATAAGGCCATCATGCAGTAGCATAATCAACAGTGAAAAAATGAAATACTTTTCTTTAAAATCAGACAAGGTTGCTCACTTTCATCATTATTATTCAATATAGACCTTGTTTCAGCAATTAGGTAAGAAAAAGATATAAAGGATATCCAGACTAGAAAATAAGTCAAAATATCTATTGCTAGATGATATGATACAAAGAAAAGCATAAGAACACTATCAAAGAAATAAATCACTAAACAAACCAAAAAAAAACTCCTAGAAAAAAAAGTTTGTGAGACAGGCTACAAAATCAGCACCCTTGACATCTTACATGCAAATAATGAAACAGAAAACAGACAAAAATAACAAAATCCCATTCACAATTACACCTGAAAAAATCCAAATACTTGAATGGAGACAAATAAGGGGTTAAGGCACCTGCTTTTTTACAACTCTGTTTTGTTCACCCTCACGGCATATGATCCTCTGAGCAGTATCAGGAGTGATATCTAAGCACAGAGCCAGGCATACGCCTTGAGAACTGCCGATCTGGGATCAACCAAGTCCCTGCTGAAGTTAAAGATGGTGCACACAATACTATCCTGCTGAAAAAAGTAGAATACAAAAGAGTATGTGATTTTATTTACATGACAGTCTAAAAAGGCAAATGAATCAACAGTGACAGAAAAACTAGATTAGGGTTATCTGGGGCTATGGGCGATAAGATTAGAAAGAAGGACAAATAATCTTAAAGTCACTGAATGCTCTGTATCTTCATTAAAGCAGACACATATCAAAATGCACTGAGTTGTATATCCATGATTGATGCACTTTGTTGTATATAAGTTATACCTCAACTAAGCTGACTAAAATGTAAACAAATGAACAAAAAGTAGTTTCTGTTAGTTAGCTTAAGACTGTCTTTCAATTATGTGAATAGGCTTTATATTTGGGGCTGGAGTGATTACACAGAGGGACAGGCATTTGTTTTGCACGCAGCTGACCTGGGTTCGATCCCTGGCATGCCACATGGTCCCCTGAGCACTGCCAGGGAGTAATTCCTGAGTGCAGAGTCAGGAGTAAGCCCTGAGCATTGCCAGCTGTGACACCCCCCAAAAAAAAAAAAAAGAAAAGAAAAGGCTTTATATCTGTATGAGCAATTTTGGTTCTGGTATTCTAACCCTTGAAATAAGCAAGTCCTATGCGATATCAGAGACACGGGTTCGAGCTGCTATCAGCTTTCCCTGTGCCCAGCTGATTATGAGGCATCTAGGAGAGTAGGCGGGTTCTAGCCCTTTTCTGCCATCCCAGCAGAGCCTTGCAAGAATCCAGAGGAACCTCCACACCATGAGGGCTTCCACATCCGGTTTCAACATCCGGACTTCACAGCTTGTCAGAGCTCCACTCAGCAGAAGAGCGGATCACAGTGCTGCTCATCAGTCTCACCCTACAGCCGTCTATTTCAAGCCCAGGTATGCCTGATCCAGAGACTCAAGAGACACAGGGTAGAGCAGCTACCAACTCTCTCTGTGCCTAGCTGATCATGAGCCACCCAGGAGGGTAGGCGGGTTCTAGCCCTGGCCTGCCATCCCAGCAGAGCCTCGCAAGAAGCCAGAGTAACCCCACACCATGAGGGCCACCATTTTCAACATCTGGACTCCACAGCTCATTAGAGCTCCATCCAGCAGAAAACCTGATCTTTTCCCGTTTCATCAATACATGGACGAGATGAGAGGCTACTACAAAAGTATCCTACCCCCACGGCAGAGCCTGGCAAGCTACCCGTGTTGTATTTGATATGCCAAAACCAGTAACCATTATAGACCTCATTCCCATGACCTGAAGGAATGGTTTGAGGCTCTTCATGTTCCTGGAACAAGCAGTTGCCCTTGGGCTGCACTAGCATGTGATAGGATGTATGGAGATGTTATTGGGGCCCGCTCGAGCAAATGGATGAACAACGGGAAGACAAGTGATATGCGACATAATTATATAAGTTTTACCAACTGTACCATGATAACCAAATACAGAAACACACTTTTCACTGTTTGAAACCAAAAGACTGAGTCATTAATGAAAACTTCTTTTTTTAAACAAAGATGTCTCTTTAACAATGCGAAATAACTCATTTCTTAATTCTTAAAAGAGGACACCTCACCAATATGAGAGATGCAGTACTGCTTAGTGACTATACCTAATGATTTTCCTGATCACCGATTCAGTTGGACAAAAAAAAAATCTCCAAGCAAAATTATCATAGAATGACTGGAGAAAGAGTACAGTGGGTAGGGCATTTCCTTGCTGGCAGCTACCCTGGGTTTCATCCGCAGCAGCCCATATTCCCCTAGCTGCCGTGGGTGGCCACTGAGCACAAAGCCAGAAGTAAGCCTGAGAAGAGCTGAGTGGGGCCAAACCCTATACCCCCACACCCCCAAATTATTATACATTTGTGCAGCTGCAAGTCACAATTCTGTTTTTCTTTTTTATTCAATTGATTTTTAAAATATATAGATTAGGAAACATTGTTACAAGAGAATTAATTATGTGCAAAGTTACTGTACCCCAATACCAAAGTGCCCAACTTTCCATCATTTTTCATTCCTTCCACCCATCCCCCCCATCCCCCATCCCCCAATGTATCTACCATACATCTTGTTTAAGTCTAATTTAACTATTATGGTTCATCTATTGTCCCTTTAAAATTATGAGGGACATTTTATTTTATTTTTAATATTTTATTATACAGTTGTGAGATATACAATTGCAAGATGTTCATGCTTGAGTTTCGGTTATGCAGTGTTTCAGCACCCATCCCTCCACCCATGCCCGTTTCCCACCACCAATGTCTGCACTTCCCCCTCCCCTTTTCGCTAGCCTGCCTTCATGGCAGATCTTTATCTCTCTTCTCTCTTTCTCTATCTCTCTTCTCTCTCTTTCTCTCCCTCTCGCCTTCCCTGTCTTACACATTGTGGATTGCAATACATACATTTAGAGGTTATCATGTGTATCTTATTGCTATATTCAATGCTCAGTTCTTGGATTGTATTATCATTCTCACCGATTATCAGCACACTGTTCATAAGGGACATTTTAAAGAAAGAAGAAATTAAAGCATGTATAACTACTTTATAAAAATGCGTTTAAAAGACCCCACTGTACCAGATTTGGAAAAATTTGCATATTAGGGAATTTGAAAGTGTGCTTAAAACAGACTTGACTTTTGTTAACGAACTGAGATTTAATATAACACACACACAAAAAAGACTAAAGAGGCTGGAAAGATAGTATAGGGCTTAGAGAACTTCCTTGCATCTGCCCAACCTACCTGGTTACATTCACTGCACCTCAAGGACTCCAGGGTACCACGGGATACAGAACTGAAGACACCCAAACATGGTACCGGATATGGTAGAATTCCAACAGTGTTGCATCCTTGAGCCCTAGCATTGAACCACTGGTTTGATTGGTCAAATACAGCCAGGATTGCTCCCCCCCGCAACCCCACCCCCCCCACCAAGGATGCTGAGGAAATTCCTCTTTCCCCAATAAGAAAATGACTGCATGTGACTGCATGAACTACACTGAAACTCTGGTAACAGGTCTATATTACTATCTGATGGGAACTGCCACCAGGACATTTGACACACCTAGTGGAAATACTGTATCCTGTTTCATGATTTAACTTAAGCAATTTGAGAGTTTCTGGAAACAAATGTACTAATATCACCAAGACAATCTTTTCTCCCTCTTACTTCCTCATGTATAATATAGAATAGTCTAAACAGAAGACTTTAAGTAAGATATTCTTTTTCTGAGTAGACTCATCTGATCAAAACATTTCTTCAGACCCAATAAACTATAAATAACACATAATTGTAAATCCTTGTTAAATGTTTTGATGTCATATTGTGTATGTCACAATGTAATCTTACTGCTTTCCTTATATTTTAGATACTTTTGTTTTTAAATTATGTTTTAATTAACTTTAATGTCTCAAAACTCTAATTATCACATTTTCTTTATTATTATCTTCTAGGTTATCTTCTAGGCATTACATATTATTATCTAATTCCTTCAGAGTAATGTTTACAGCTGAGCATTATGATCGTCTAGATCAGAGTTTCCCATCCTCTTCTTTCTTGGGAATAATGAATCACTCAGCAACCCCTGGAAATCTACCTTCTTTAAGTGAAAAGTGCAAAGTTGCTACCAAGAATCCTACTAGTCCTCTTGGAACTTCTAGGACCATCTTGGGAAGGTAGGATTACCCACTTTGGGAAGCACTGACTTCGATGGATGACTACACTAAAATGATTCAGTTTTTGAAGTAGAATGCAATTTTTGTATTTTAATGAAATAATGTTAACTGAATTTACTTTAAATAATATAATAGATCATTGTCATTTTGTTCCTTCTAGAAAAATGGCACAGTTATAATTTGCATTTTAAATCCATTAAGGTGCTAGACTAAGAATCAATGTCTGTGTAATTATCATTGTATATGTATACTATACGGCAGAGTCTGGCAAGCTACCCGTGTCATATTTGATATGCTAAAACCCAGTAACAATTATAGACCTCATTCCCATGACCTGAAGGAATGGTTTGAGGCTCTTCATGTTCCTGGAGCAAGCAGTTGCCCTTGGGCTACACTAGCATGTGACAGGACATATGGAGATGTTACTGGGGACGGCTCGAGCAAATTGATGATCAACGGGAAGACAAGTGATACAAGTGATGTATACTATTACTTTTTATAAAACAAAAGTAATACAAGTGAAGTGAAGTGATTTGAAGATAGCAAAATCAATTATTGCTTCATGGCATTAAATACTTATATGGTGACTTATATTTGCATATTTAATACATCTATATTCAAACACTAAAGAAGTCACAATGTAACTTAATGTGTAAATTATTACGTTTGTGAGTTTATTAAAATATTTTAAGAATATTTATAAATAAAAATATAGAATTAGTATTGGGAAATTCATTGAGGATAAACTATCAAATAATATTCTATCTTCATGAAGGTATTTATTTGAATTTTCATTTTTTTCAAAATTATCTTAAATTATGAGCAAAAATACATTTTGGTACAATAAAATGTCATTAGTTTTTTTTTCTAGATTGTGATCAAAATTGAAAATATCTAGAATGGAAATGTCTATTCTGACCTATAAATAATATAAATAATACATTATCCTATGCACACATCTAAATTGATATAGAAATAATGTGTATAAAATAAGAGAAGGAAGTAAATGCTTGCAAGAGAGAGCTGAAGTACAAAGTTTACTTCTTTTCTGTACTATTAAATAACCCAGTCATCATGAAGGCCCATGCCATTCTTAGGCCACTTTCAGGCAAATTCCGAAAAGCTGGAAAGTAAACACAGGTGTCTTAAAACTAGAGCTGCCGTCACGGGAGAACCACAAACACCCTTAACTCTGATGTGGCAACGCCCCCTTTCCCGCCCTCTGTTTTTTAAGCATTGCTGGAAAAGAAAATGTCAAATGTTTCACCTTTCAACACCTTAAAATAAGTAAGAGCTTAAAGTATTGTTTCACAAATCTCTAGCAAATAATTTTTTTCACTATTCAATATAGCCAATTATTTATTAATTGTGTAAAACAAAAAGTAGAATTTCTTAAAGGATTACCGTAACTAAATCTTACACCCCCCTAACCCACCCTATTTTTATATAGCAGTTAATTTCATTAATTATTTTCGTAGTTTATGCTGTCATAAAAATGTTGCAGAAGAAATCTTACTTATTCCTATAAAGTTTAATATACACATCTGTAATAAAAAAAGATTCACTTTCCCCTCTTGAAAACAGTATCCCAAGCACCTTTGATATCAAGCCAAGATTTAGATTTAGATAAATTATAAACTTTGTGTGATTCATTTAGAAAACTTTATCCTAAAGAATATCTAAATAGAAGTAGAAAGCATCACTTATAAAGAAAGAAAATAAAATAATTCTCAAGCTGCTTTTATTAAATGGAAATATATTTATACTACTGAAGTATCATTTCCTAACATTGCAGAAAATAGTCACCCAAAGCACGGATGGCGTTAACAACTGATGATCTACTGAATGTAGCTAGTGAACAGGGAAACCAAAGTGAATGAATATAATATTAAGATTTCAACATAAACATGAAGAAATAGATACTATTAAGAGGTGAGAGTACAGAAAAATAGAGAGCAAGAAGAGCGAGAGTGAGAGGGAGCAGTGTGTTTTGGAGATTTATTCTACTTTCAACATTCCACATTGATTCCTTTGTGCCTTGCGCATAGGACTTGCTTTGTGAAGTCTTACTTGTGTACTCGATTATTCTTACCAAAACACCAGTCGTTTCTCATCAGATTTGTGTAGAACTCCTTACAAAGTTCTGAACAAAAATTAACAACAGGAATAAAAATTAAGAGAAATGATGTGATATCAGTGTCTAAATTTTTCCTAAAATTTGCTCAGATATTTTATAATTTTGTATCATATTTTTCCAAAATGTAAAGAAATAATATCAGAGGTGCATGAAATCTGGCTAAGCAGAGTCAATCAACTGTGAACAATAAAAAAGCAAATAAACTTTAACCATCTTGTTCAGATTCAACAAAGCATTACTTGATATGTGAAGGACACTATATAACATTAGACATAAGATAATAATGCAAAGTTGTGACATAAACCAACAAAGAAATTTAGAATTAACTTTGACGACTCTTCACTGAGTCCAGTTATTGGGTATTACAACACATGCATGATACCTACAGGCACAAAGGAGCAAGGAAAGGGCAGTGTGTCAGCCTTAGAAGTTCATTTCCTTGCTTTTGTTGGTTTATATTACCTTCTAATATTACGTAAACAATCCGTTTCTAGGCAATTTATTTTTTCTCTGCCATGATGAACAGAGCTCATTTGAACGCTAAATATCTTTCAGCATATAAAAACCCAGTTTAACGGCAACAACAACAAAAGCTTGTAAAGGAATTCCATTTAAAAATAAAATTTACAAAAAAAAGTAAGACATACAACATTTTTCCAATCTGAAAGAAAATGATTATTTTTATGTTAAAAACTTTTGAAAGATAAATGTAACTAAGACAAGAGTTTATTAGAAAGAAACGGTTTAGACTGCAGAATACTTGGGGCTTACAGTAGTATTTTTCAAAATTTTTCTAAAGAAGATTACCAGAAAACTTAAGGATCTTGATAAAAATGAAGATGTGACTAACAGAGGCTAGATTTCACAATTATTCTGAATATAGATGAAGTTTTGAAGTCACAATTCAAGATTCAAAACATTCCAAATACTTTATGATTGTTATGTTAATAGCTTAATTTTATTATCTTCTTATTTAGGGAAAGGAATAATTGTGATGCTTAAATGAACAAGTAATGTAACACAGTTCGATAAAAAGAACTTTTATAGGAAGGGATGTTTATACATTTCGGGAGTAAAATGTACACAAAGTGATTCAAATTAAAATAGAAATATCATAGAAAAATTAACTAGTCATAACTACTAATACTACTAGACTCAGGAAACTAGCTTGTATGGAAATGCTCCCATGGAATATATAAAACTATAAACATGATTTTGTAAAGCTATTAATTAGAAATATAACACATGCTATTCAGATATAATTGATTAAGCCAAAATTCAAAGTCAACATTTTTTAAAGTTACAAGTTATCCAAACCCTCAGAGCTGCTACTCACAAAAACTACTCCTATTTTTTCAAGACTGAGTAAAGCATTCTAATGTATATTAATATAAGTAAAAAATTATTATATGCTTTTTGGATTGAACTTTAAATTTTAAGTAATCAATAATAGAATCTTTAAAAATGTATCTATGAGTCACTAGCAAGAGTGATTTTTCAAGATGTCTTTTTTTTTTGTTTCAGTTAAAATTAAAATCCATGCTGTCTAATCCTTGGAGTCAACTTGTAATTAAGGGGATTTGATGAGAGACCAGGCACTGAATTAATGATAAAATTTAATATCTGTTTTAATGCATCAACATAACAGAAAAACTAACCAACACTGAGCAACACAATAAAGTTAAAATAGAGGGCACAGTACAGATATACCAATTTGTCATTTGGGGGGATAAAAGTGCACATACTGAACTTCAATTTCTGTAGATGCATTACTAAAATCTATCATAAAGATGCCTTTAAAAACTATTAGGATGTGTTTGGTATAAAACACTACATTGCTAAATGAAATTGCCTTTAGTGAGTATTATGTAGTATCTTTTCAAGATGCCTTAAATCAGAAATGCATTTTTATTATCTTAGTACGTTTTATGAATCTGGCAATCAAAAGTTTGATTTTTCTAGATAAATTTCTAGTTTAGAATATGTTTTTGAAAGCCTATTAGATTATTTTAGTACTTTAAATAACCATCTGAATTTTGCATTACACTTTTGCACAGTACTATTAATTACACAGTAATTGAATTATTTAATATGTCCTTATTCCAAATCACTATAAGACACATTCTCAGTTACTGCAAACACTAAGTTACACAGGACAATCACTTGATTAGAATTCTCTATGAAGTCCTATCTACTTTTACCTCCCAAAATACAAAAACATTTTAAAAGACATAAAACTAGTAAATGGCATTAAAACACTGCTATCAGCCAAAGTGGAATCCAGTAGAAAATTAGGCAGAACTAAATTTAGAAAGCACAATTCATAGACGACAAACAGGTAGTTCTAACAGAAGGACCAGCGCTTACCCCAAAGCACTTCCTAACCCCAAGTATATCTTCAAGTTCTCAAATACAGAGTAAGATATTCCTATTGGTATGTTTTAGAGCAGGCCCAGATTTATTATTTTGGAATTATTATTTTCTGAATAATTTTAGCACTTGCCTCAGTTCAGGCCCATTCATCTATATTCCTTACCATTGCTTATCAGCAATGAATTGGATTTTTATTGCTTTTAAAGTTGTACAAGGTTTTGTTTTCAACAACGCTGATCATGGCTATCTGGTCCTCATCTTCTTGGTTATGAATTACAGAAATTCAACAAATCAGGATTTTTTTTTAAAAAAATGATTGAGAACAGAAGGCAAATGGGAGTAAGAACAGAGGGAAAGAGAAATCTAAAACTGGAGGTATTGAATCAGAGGTGACAAGACTTGGGATGTATTAAGACTCTCTGGCGTATTCCACATCTTCACAGCAGTGCTCATTCTGTTATTTAAACAATTGGTCCTAGTATCCAGCACTCTCTCTCCAGATGGAGACTGAAGTCCTGTGATAAAACTGAAGATTAATAGTTCCTACTTGGATAGAAGTAGGTCAGTAAGGCATTTCAGTCAAAAGAAATACTAGGTCCAAGAACAAAGTAATATAAAGAATAAAAGGGGTATGGATTCTATTGACTTAACTATTTTTTTTTTAAACATTTTATTATACCACCGTGAGATATACAATTACAACGTTGTTCACGCTTGGGGGTTTCGGTCACATGGTGTTCCAGCACCCGCCCTCCACCAGTGCCCCTCAGCCACCACCCATGTCCCCAATTCCCTCCCCCCCCCACATCCCGCCTAAATGGCAGGTTCTTTATCTCCTCTCCTCTCCCTCTCTCTCTCCCTCCTTCTCCCACACATTGTGGGTTGCACTCACGTACACTTAGAAGCCATCATTTGCATTTTTTTTGTCTGTATTTAATGCTCAGTTCTATGTTAGTATCAGAACTTTAGACATTTATTCGCTCATGTTCCTTTCTCTATCTAAACCAACCTCTGACTCCCACACGCTTGCGGTAATTTCCACTTTTGGTAAGATCACCTAGTATATTTATGTCATGCAAATAAATGCAGTCATTCTATGTCTCTCTCTTTCCTTCTGACTAATTTCACTCAAGATGATTCTTTCCATATCCATCCATTTATAGCAAAATTTCATAACTTCATTTTTTCTGACAGCTGCATAGTATTCCATTGTGTAGATGTACCACAGTTTCTTTATCCAGTCATCAGTTCTCGGGCATACTGGTTGTTTCCAGGTTTTGGCTATTGTGAACAGTGCTGCTATGAAAATAAAAGTGCGGATTGTGTTTCCGCTGTGCGTTTTGGCTTTCCAGGGTATATTCCCAGGAGCGGTATGGCTGGGTCAAAGGGAAGCTCAATTTCTAGTCTTTGGAGGAATGTCCATATTGTTTTCCAGAAAGGTTGTACAAGTCGACATTCCCACCAACAGTGTATGAGAGTCCCCTTTTCCCCACATCCACGCCAGCACTTGTTGCTTTTACCCTTTTGGATATGGGCCATTCTCTGTGGTGTGAGGTGATATCTCATGGTTGTTTTGATTTGCATCTCTCTGATGATTAGTGATGATGAGCATTTTTTCATATGCCTTTTGGCCATTCGGATTTCTTCCTTGTCAAAGTTTCTGTTCATCTCCTCTCCCCATTTTCTAATGGGGTTGGCTGTTTTTTTCTTATATAGCTGTACCAGTGCCTGATATATCCTGGATATTAACCCCTTATCAGATGGGTATTGGGTGAATATTCTTTCCCATTCTGTCGACTGTCTTTCTATCTTGGTCACTGTTTCTTTCGAGGTGCAGAAGCTCTTCAGTTTCATGTAGTCCCATATGTTTATATTTTCTTCTAGTTGCTTTGTTAATGGTGTTTCACCTTTGAAGATGTCTTTAGCATCGATGTCGTGGAGGGTTTTTTCCTATATTTTCTTCAACGTACTTTATGGATTCAGGTCTGACATTGAGATCTTTAATCCATTTTGAACTGATTTTTGTGCAAGGTGTTAGACACAGGTCCAAATTCATTTTTTTACATGTAGCTTTCCAGTTTTCCCAGCACCACTTGTTGAAGAGGCTTTCCTTACTCCAGTTTGGACTCTGGTTTTTGAAAAAATTAAACAAGATCGACAAGCCACTGGCAAGACTTGTAAGGACAGGGAAAGAGAGAACCCAAATAAACAGAATCAGAAATGAAAATGGTGACATCACGACAGAAAAAACAGAAATCCAAAAGATCATCAGAGGTTATTTTGAGAACCTGTATGCCACAAAACATGAGAACCTAGAAGAAATGGATAAATTCCTGAAGTCCTATAACCTCCCACGATTGAAACAAGAAGACCTTCAATACCTAAATAAGCCTATCACCATCCGGGAAATTGAAACAGTAATTAAAAGTCTGCCCAAACACAAAAAGCCCAGGTCCAGATGGGTTCACTGGCGAATTCTACCAAACCTTTAAGGAGGACCTACTGCCAGTCCTGTTCAAGCTCTTCCAGGAAATAGAAGAAACAGAAACACTCCCAAACAGCTTCTACGAGGCGCATATCACCCTGATACCCAAAGCAGGGAGAGACAATACAAAGAAGGAAAATTACAGACCAATCTCCTTGATGAACACAGATGCTAAGATCTTCAACAAAATACTAGCAAACAGAATCCAAAGACTCATCAAAAAGATCATACATCATGACCAAGTAGGATTCATCCTGGGAATGCAAGGATGGTTCAACATTCGCAAATCAATCAACATAATACATCACATCAATAAGAGAAAAAATAAAAACCATATGGTCCTATCGATAGATGCAGAAAAAGCATTTGACAAGATCCAGCACCCATTCATGATTAAAACCCTCCAGAAAATGGGAATTGAAGGAAGCTTCCTCAAGATAGTCAAAGCCATCTACCAAAAGCCCACAGCGAGTATCATTCTCAATGGGGAAAAATTGAAAGCCTTCCCCTTAAGATCAGGAACACGACAAGGTTGCCCTCTCTCACCTCTTTTATTCAATACAGTACTGGAGGTACTCGCCATAGCAATCAGAGAAGAAAAGGACATTAAGGGCACCCAGATAGGCAAGGAAGAAATCAAGCTATCATTATTTGCAGATGACATGATATTATACCTAGAGAACCCTAAACTCTCGACCCAAAAAACTCTTAGAAACAATAGATAGGTATAGTAGAGTGGCAGGGTACAAAATCAATACCCAAAAAGTCGGTGGCTTTCCTATACACAAATAACGAAAGAGAAGAAAGGGATATTAAGAAATCGATTCCATTCACAATTGTGCCACAGAAAATCAAATACCTAGGAATCAGCTTAACCAAGTGTGTAAAGGACCTATACAAAAAGAACTAGAAGACCCTGCTTCAAGAAATAAAAGAGGACACGAGGAAATGGAAACACATTCCCTGCTCATGGATGGAGAGAATTAACATTGTTAAGATGGTAATACTCCCTAGAGCTTTGTACAGATTCAATGCGGTTCCTATAAGGATTCCCATGACATTCTTTAAAGAAATTGACCAAACACTTCTGAAATTCGTATGGAATAATAAGCCCCCACGGATAGCTAAAGCAATCCTTGGGAAGAAGAAGATGGGAGGCATCACCTTTCCCAACCTCAAACTGTACTACAAAGCAGCAGTAATTAAAACAGCGTGGTACTGGAATAAAAACAGACCGGTGGACCTATGGAATAGAGTTGAGTATCCTGACACCCACCCTCAAAGACATGATCAGTTAATCTTTGATAAAGGTGCAAAGACTTAACTATTTTTTTTAAAAAAATTAAAACCCTTTTTTAATTTTGAAGAAAACTTCTGGCAGAGTTCCTGCTTGGATTTGCTGGGACACAAACCAAGAGTCTCCCTGTGTTCTACTATTGAAGCCACGCCCCAAGTTCTATCTAATGCAGCTCACATAAAGAAAAAATCTTCCAGGAATGCCAAAAATTCTGTCTCCTGAATTTTCAGTTTCCTACTGAAATTTTGATTTTATTCAAATAGCCAGTTTTTCCCCACACCATGAGAGCCACCATTTTCCACATCCAGACTCCACTCTCCTCAGAGCTCCACCCAGCAGAAGAGTTGATTACAGCCCATCTCGCATGGCTGCTTTGCAGCCGCATAGTTCACTAATAAAATCTTGAAATTAGAGTTGACTACTAGAGTATCCCACCCGCACAGCAGAGCTTGGCAAGTTACCCATGTTGTATTTGATATGCCAAATACCAGCAACACTTATAGACCTCATTCCCATGACTTGATGGAATGGTTTGAGGCTCTTTATGTTCCTGGAGTGGGGAGATGCCTTGGGATATCTAGCATATGAGAGGACATATTGAGATATTACTGGTGCCCACTCGAGCAAATTGATGATCAACAGGAAGTCAAGTGATCAAGTGATCAATTGATCAGGCCAGCTGGTTTATTGTTGGCATAAAAAAGTGTATGAGACAGCTGGAATGCATAACCTAAGTGTGCTTACTGATTAACAGTTCTTAGTTGAGGTATATATAGATATATATCTATACATACATATATACATGCATATATCTACACATATAGAACCATCAAGAAAGCTTAAAATAATAAGTTTAGGCCTGGCATATAAAATATAATTGAGATTAGCTTTATCTTTCAATCAACTTACAGAGTAATGCTGAATAAAGCTCAAAATTCAAAATATTAATAAGAATAATAAAGTGTTCACCAATATTAACAAATGTGGTTTGTCCTACATGGCAGAGCCTGGCAAGCTACCCACGTTTTATTTGATATGCCAAAACCCAGTAACAATTATGAACCTCATTTCCAGGACCTGAAGGAATGGTTTGAGGTTCTTCTTGTTCCTGGAGCAAGCAGATGCCCTTGGGCTACACTTGCTTGCAACAAGACATATGGAGATGTTACTGGTGCTCGCACAAGCAATTGATGAACTGAAAGACAAGTGAATCAAGTGAAGTGGTTTGTCACTGACAATTTCCATATTCACTACAGTATTTCTCTGTTGCTTTCATGTAAGAGGCTCTAAGTTCATGGCTATTTCACCTAAACATCATCAGGATTTTGGTGGGCTTGATGTATAAAAAAATATGTATTTATATAGTTGTTGATGATTTACTTACATTTGATGTGAAAATCTAGAGTCATCTCTCAGTATGATTTTTTTTTTCCCAGAGCACTTACAATGATGATCACTGTCTGTATCACTGTCTTCCCGTTCATCATCGATTTGCTCAAGCTGGCACCAGTAACATCTCCATATATCCTGTTTCATGCAAGTAGAGCCCAAGGGCACCTGCTTGCTCCAGGAACATAAAGAGCCTCAAACCATTCCATCAGGTCATGGGAATGAGGTCTATAATTGTTACTAGTATTTGGCATATCAAATACGACATGGGTAGCTTGCCAGGCTCTGCCGTGTGGGTAGCATACTCTTGTAGTCATCTCTAAATCCAGCATTTATTGATGAACCTCATGGCTACAAGCAGCCATGAGAGCCGGGCTGTGATAGGCTGGTCTGCTGAGTGGAGTTCTGAGGAGAGGGAAGTCTGGATGTGGAAAATGGAGGCCCTCATGGAGTGGGGGGGTCGTCTGGCTTGTTGCAAGGCTCTGCTGGGGTGGCGGGCCAGGGCTAGAACCCGCCATCCCTCCTGGGGTGCCTCGTGAGCGGCTGGGCACAAGGATAGCCAGTAGCAGCTCTGCCCCATGTCTGTGAGTCTCTGGATCAGCAATCCTGAGACGGATTTAAAAATGACTGCTGCAGGGTGGATCTTGATGAGCCGGGCTGTGATTGGCTGGTCTGCTGGGTGGAGTTCTGACAAGGGGGAAGTCTGGATGTGGAAAATGGTGGCCCCTCAGGGAGTGGGGGGGGGTCGTCTGGCTTGTTGCGAGGCTCTGCTAGGGTGGCGGGCCAGGGCTAGAACCCGCCATCCCCCCGCCTGCGCCTCGTGAGCCGCTGGGCACAGGGAGAGCCAGTAGCAGCTCTGCCCCATGTCTGTGAGTCTCTGGATGATGATATCTGAGCAATTTTTCAGTTGGTATGCAAGGCTGTATACTTGGTTTGAAAAAAATCTTGAATTTTAATAAATGTAAATAAATGTAAATAAAACATACACTCTATGATAAAAATTTACTGCAGGAAAACAAAACCTGTCATCACAACAGAATGCTGGCAGGTATCAGAGCAGATTTTTCTCTCCATCTCTTTTAGAATTTTGTCTTCTAATGTCTTTTTCCAATTTTCTCTTTCATAACCAGATTCACAGGGCTGATATCATCTTCCTAGTCCTGCTTTTAGATCTACTTAAGGATCTTCAAGCACAATATTCAAAATTGACCTGTTGCCTTTTAGGTTACCATTTTCCTACAATATTATTTGACCTACCCATGTTTTGCGTTAGGCTACAGTGCCAGATACGTACATCGTGCAAATATACATCACTATCCAACACTGGGGTAGAAAGTCATAATATTGTTTTTTTTTATATACAACCCGAAAAACTATCTGCTGTACTATCCATTCTTTAAAGTAAAACTTCCTCAATGTTACAGTCCTATTCAAATATTATAGTACATGGTCATGTACTATTTTCCCTTGTCCATGAATTCTATTTATTTAACAGTGAATTATAGTTTTTGATATTCAAATATTTTACATCTTGTTAAGCAGAATCCTAGTTGTTTGTTGTTCTGAGCCATTTTAATTTTTTTAAAACTTTCTCTTCTAGTTCATTATCTTTATATCAAAATGTAACAGAGTTCTGTGTATTGATTTTGTATCCAGCTACCAATGATGCTTATTATTTTTAAGAATTTTAGTTCATGCCATCTTCACATAGTATCAATTAGTGATTATTTGATAATCCCTTTTCCAAGTTGACTATCTTTTATTTCTTTTTCTTGCCTGATTATTTGGAGGACTTCCAGAACTGAATAGCAGTAAATAAAGTGGGTATCATTACACTGTGGCCTGATCTCAGCGGGAAGGCTTCCATTTTTTTTTTTTGCCACTGAATACAACTGAGCTGTGGAGGTTTTGTACAGGGCCACTACTATGATGAATACATTACTTCCATCTTTACTTTGTTGAGGATTTTGAACCATGAACAGACATTGATATTTGCCAAAAGTTCTTTCCGCAAAGCAATAGTGGTATGTTTTTCCTGTATCTTTGTTGATATAGAGCATTACATTAATTGATTTGCATATATTGAACCATTCTTACATCCCTAAACTGAATCCCAGTTGAATTTTAGTTCATGCCATCTTCACATAGTATCAATTAGTATTAGTTCATTAGTATTAGTATTTAGTTCATGCTATCTTCACATAGTATCAATTAGTGATTATTTGATAATCCCTTTTTCCAAGTTGACTATCTTTTTATTTCTTTTTCTTGCCTGATTATTTGGAGGACTTCCAGAACTGAATAGCAGCAAATAAAGTGGGTATCATTACACTGTGGCCTGATCTCAGCTTTATCTCTCAATAGATGGCTGGATTCTGATTGGACAATTCTGTCAGAATCTTTGCACTGATGTTTATCAGATATCAATCTATAAATTTCTTCTATAACATCTGTTTGCTTTCAGAATTATGGTAATCTTAGATTCACAGATTCTGTCAAGATTTCTGGGGGCAGAACAACAGCACAAGGGGTACAGACTCTTGCCTTGCTCACCACCAACTCAGGTTCAATCTGTAGCACCATATATGGGGCCCCCAAGCCAGCAAGAGTGATCCCTAAGCACAGAGCCAGGAGTAAGCCCTGAGCACCTCCAGATATAACAAAAAACAGATGTAGCAAAACAAAGACTAGAGATTTATTTTAATTCAATGTTTGGAAAAGCATCAGGAATATAAGGAACAATTTTCTTAGAAGGTATGGTAAAGTTCACTAGCAAATAAGTCTGGACCTGGAATTTTGTTTTTGAGGATGTTTTCAATTACTGTTTCAATTTCTCTACTAATGTTGGACAGTAAGGTTATACTACGTCCTGATTCAGTCCTGAGAGGGTGTATAATTTTAAGTAGTCATTGTTTTCTTCTCAGTTATTCAATTTAGTGGCATAAAGCTGTTAATATTCTTACGATCTTTTGTGTTTCTGAGCTATCTGTTGTAATTCTCTCCTTTCAAAAAAATTGAGATAACTCTAGAAACAGCAAGAGTAAAGCAAAAAATTAAGACTCACAGTACATCTTTCAAATTAAATCTTCAGGGTTGGCATCAAACAAGAGTATCTTGCTAGCTAGGATATCATTCATATTTGAAGGATTGATACTCAGCTTCACTGACAACAGTTTTGAAAGTTCACTGGTTCTAAACGAATGCTGTAAGATGCACTACACAGTCTCATATAAAAGGGAAACAGGAGGTCAAAGAAAAAGACTAATAACATAAATGGCCAGGGTACTCTTAAAACACATGGCAATAAATTCCTTTGTTTCAATAACTGTGCTTAGTGACAATGGCCTAAATTCCCAATCAAAATGCACAGAGTGTGGGCCAGAGCAACAGTACAGCGGTTAGGGCAATTTGCCTTGCACATGGCCAACACAGATTCAATCCCTGGAATCCCATATCGTCCCTTGAGCATGGCCAGGAGTAATGGAATAATTTCTGAGTTCAGAGCCAGGAGTATTCCCTGAACATTCAAGGTGTGATGCAAAGAGACAAAATACTAGAACAAAACCCACACACTGTGGCTGGATGGAGCAGAAAGCTGAACCTAGCCCTCTATTCTCTACAACAATTTGAACTGCTATGCAGTAAAAGAAAAAAAGAGAACCATGAAATATAGCAAACATGAGATACAACATAAGATAAACTATAATACTCTACATAACAATCAGTTTCAGTCCTCCAAAGAAAGAAAAACAAAGTCTGTGAATCAAAAGAGGGGGACAATAGTCATTAAGAACCTCACGCAGCTGAATTAACAAGAGGGGATCTAGTAAAGAATATATGGATGCATTACTGACATAGTATACAGACTGAAAATTCAGGTAATTTTGAGGAATATAACATATTGAAAAAAGAAAAAAATAAATGCACCTTTCCAATTATTCTAAAGATTTTTTCTGTGCTATCTGCAAGTTAACAAGTTATCCTTCCAGTTTTATGGATACTGGCAGATAACACAAGCAATCTGGGTCACAAAGAGCTTTATTTACTCAAGCACAGCACAAACAGCAGAAGCATCATGTCTGCATCGGTTACCTTTGCCCCCCAGCTTTCATGGGGGGCAATGCAGAGTGAACCAGGTTGTACTCACAGTGGGCTCATGAGCTAACTTAAGAACTTCAAGTTAAGGAAAGCCAAATCTTTTCTAATATGCTGCAAGCAAATGTGCATGACCTTTGTTCCAGAGGGAGACATTGCTTTTATTATACAGTAAACAAATCTGTCTTTTCCTTTACAGAGAGACACACTAGGTTCTATCCTTCAAGGGAATTCACTAAATAAATATCTCGAGTTCAGAACAAAAGATGTTATGCCTCTGCTCACAAGACATTCAGAAACAAAAAACCCACAGAATAATTGCCACCAACTTGGAGAATTTGGATGGTATACTAATTAACTGCTTAAGAAAAGTCTAAATAAAAATTATTTTTCAGTATGTGTTGTTTTCTCACATTTTATTTCAGTTTTAAGTTTAAATGTCTTTTGCTACAATGAACATAGTAGTACAGATGGTTTTCTGTAGTGTTTTTGGGTGCTCAGGTATATTACCACAAGAGGCTTTGCTGGCTTGTATGGAAGCTCAATTTCTATATTTTTGAGAAAAGTCCCATACTATTTTTCAAGAAGGCTGGACCAGTTCACAATCCCACTAACAATGAAGGGGTGTCCCTTTCTTACTGCATGTGTGCCAACGTTGGTTGCGCTTGTCTGTTTTTATTTTAATGTGTGACAGTCTTGTAGTGTGAGATGACATCTCTTTGTTTTGATATGCAACTTCCGTATAAAAAGAGATGTAGAGCATGCTTTTGGCTATTTGTACTTTTTGAGGATGTTTCTGTTAATTTCTTCTTCCCATTTTATGATGAACTTGAATGTTTTTGTCCTATAAATTTCTACCGTGCCTTGCATATCTTGGATATTAATCCCTTGTCAAATGGGTACTGGGTAAATAAATTTCCCATTCTGTCAGCTGGCTTTGTATCTTGGTCACCATTTCTATTGAGGTACAGATTCTTTTAGTTTAATGCAGTTCCATTTATTTTCACAATAGTCAGAATCTGGAAACAACCTGAGTGCCAGAAAAAGCTGACGGGATAAGGAAACTGTGATACATCTACAAAATGGAATACTACACAGCCACAAAGAAAACGAAGTCATGAAATTTGCATAGAAGTGGATGGAAATGGAGAGTATCATGCTGAGTAAAATAAGTTAGAAGGAGAGAGACAGGCATAAAATGACTGGGCTCACTTGTGGAAATTAAAAAAAAGAGTAGTAAGAGACAAATACCTTAGGACAATAGAAATGAAGGTGAGAAACATTCTTCCATGACTGGGAACTTGCCACAAATGGTGGAGTAGGGAGAGCAGCTAGAATAGAGAAGGGACCATCATGACAAAGATAGCTGGAAATGATCATGTTGGACAAGAACTGAGTGCTGAAAGTGGGTAAAAGATCAAATATGATAATCTTTCAGTACCTGTATTGCAAATCTTAACATGTGCAAACCATAACACAAGAGAGAGAGAGACAGGGGGAAGAGAGAGAGAGAGAGAGAGAGAGAGAGAGAGAGAGAGAGAGAGAGAGAGAGAGAGAAAGAGAGAGAGAGAAACTGCCTGCCAGAGAGAGAGAGGCAGGCTGGAGGGAGGGGGAGGGAGGGGAAACCAGGGACACTGGTGGTAGAAAATGTACACTGGTGAAGGGATGGATGATGGAACATTGTGTGGCTGAAACTCAATCATGAACAATTTTCTAACTGTATCTCACAGTGATTCAATTAAAAAAAGAAAATATGCAGAAACAAATTGGAAAAATCAAAAAGCAAAAATAATTAAATATTTTTATATTAACTGGAACATGATATAAATCACTTTTGTAGCCTCCCAAGTAGTGCTTTGGAGGACTTAGGACTGCTACCTGTAATTCTCAGCCAACCGAGCTGCTGGTTCAATGCAAGGGCCTGAAGGCATGGTGGTGCTTATACTCAGTTGTTCCAGGGATTTATTGCCCAGGGCAGCCCAGTGATGGCCCCAATATTCCCAAGGCTGAAATCACTGATATTTCAGGGATTATGTGGTACCTAGGTGCAAACCAGAGTTGGCTGCATGCAAAATACGTGCATTACCCTTAGTGCTATCTATTTTTAATTTTATTATATCACTGTGAGATATACAATTACAAAGCTGTTCATGATTGGGTTTCAGTCATACAGTGTTCCAACACCCATCCCTCCACCAGTGCACACCTCCCAACACCAATGTCCCCAGATTCTTTCCTTTTCCCTAGGCCTGCCTCTATGGCAGGTACTCCCCCCCTCTCTCTCTTGCATTGTGGCTTTCAATATATACATTTAGGGATTATGACATATATTCCGCTGCCTACGCTCAATATTTAGTTCTAGTTTGACATTACCACTTTCAACAATTTCTTGCACTATCTATTCTTGTCCCTAAAATATAGGGACAAGAATAGATAGATCATGCTAAGATACCTGAAAAAAAAACTAGTCTGCTATGAAGGTTGTAATAAACAAAAGCACTATTCTAATAAAAATGAAAGCTAAAAATCCTCATATACATAGAGGAAAATAAGACCAAAATAACAAACTTATAAAAATAGTATAAACTTTTCATTTAGAAATACAGTGTAGATTTAGAAATAAGCAGCTAAAGGAGCCATAACGTAATTTTTTTCTGTAGAAGAGAAATCAAGCACAGTACACAGGAGGAAGAAAACTACAAGTTTTTAATCTCCACCTCATGAAAACCTATAAAGTTGGCTATTAAAACTATATAATTAATTAAAAAGACAAAAATTGAGAATCAGGTTAAATATTTTTATATATATGGTGAAATAATTACAAGGTATTTTTCACAGGAGAATTCATTAGGATGAAAAACACAAATGACGAAAGATTCAACATTACAGGAAGGGTCAAGAAAACTATGAAAACCCATGCACTGCAAAGTGCACTAGAAAATGAATTCATATGAAGTGTTAAGCAGGGAAAGTGGTTAGCTAAAGTTCATTCATGTTATCAATTCACAAAATATTTATGTTGATTATGTATATATTTTAGGAGTCACAGAGTTGGTTTTTCATCTGAAATGTATAGGCACAGTTATATAAATTATTAACAGCATCTGCTAAGGTTGGTCACTACTCTCAAATGTTTTCAATATCATCTGTAAATATAAAATATACAAAATAAACAAAAATCTCCAAGCTTATGAATTATTCACTCCTATGAAGAAAACAAATACAAAGGTAATTAGTATGTTAAATATATATTCTTAGCTAGTGATAAGTACTCCGACAAAAATGAAGGGAAGGGATAGAGAACAAGGATTGAGACTTCTAATACATTGATTAGGGAAGGATTCACAGAGAAGGTAGAATTACCAAAGCTGTAGGAAAGAAAGTGGCTATTATGAATATTTAGAGGAAGAGGGATTCTTTTAAAGTTGGAAGAGTCAAAGGTATTTGATATAAACATGCATGGTGTATTTAAAGAACAGCAAGAGAAATGGAAATAATGTGAAGAAAATGCCATGTTAGCTTCTGGTACCACGCAAGTTGCAGCAAACTGCATGACTTTATCTTCTTTGCTTAGTATTCTATTGTATGTTTGATACACGCATACACACATCTATATATACATACGTATATACACACGTACATATGTATGTATATATACCACAATTAAAATTTATTATATCACAGTGAGAGAGACGATTCCGAAGCTGTTCATGATTGCATTTCAGTGTTCCAACAGAGCACGTTTCCCACCACCAATGTCCCCCAGTTTCCCTCACCCTTCCTGCTTGCCTTTATGGCAGGCACTTCTGTTTCTCTCTTCTTTTGTGCATTATGCCAAAAATTTTTAATTCATTCTTTATTAAACATCTGGGTTGTTTCAACATCCTGGCTACTGAACTTAGTGTTGCAATGAACAAAGGTAGGGATGAATCTTTTTGCGTTATCTAGTTTTATGTTCTTTTGGTAAATGTCAGAAGTGAAATCAATGGGTCATACGACAGCTTTATTTTTCCTCTTCAGCATCCCCTTACTGCTTTCCAGAGGCTGACCCAGTGATATTCCCATCAGTGAATGAGGGTTCTTCACTAAATCCCCAACACAGGGTTGTTTCCAGACTTTTGACATATATTTTCACTATGTAAGATATTTCATTTTCATTTTAACTTCCTTGATAATAAACGATTGTAAACATTTTATAATATGCATCCTGAATGTCCACGTTGTCTTTCCCCCTCATTTCTGAATACGGTTATTGGATTTTTAAACAGAGCTTTCTGAGTGTTTTATACATCTTATAAACTAAGATTAGCCGTTTACCTGTTATCTGCTATGCAGATATTTCTTCCACTTGGAAGTGGGATTTTATTTATCAAGTTTCTTTTGCCATGCAAAAACCCTTTTGGTTTGATGTGTGACTTAATTTTAATATAATTTATTTTTAAGCATTTATAAATTCACAAATTAAAAAAAAAACAGATATTCCATACATTCTCCATTGACCTTGCCAATGATTAGTATCCCGGATAATACCAGTACATAGCCATTTCAGTAAATCAACACTAGGGACAAATCCAATGCTATAATTCTGACTTAATTAACTTTTCATGCACTGTGGTGTGTGTGTGTATATGTTTATGCAATTATTTATATGTAGACAGATAAAATTACCATGATTAAAATATAGGGAATTTATGAGAAATGAATTACTTTAAAGAAAAAATAGGAACTACCTGTAACATATTAGAACTGTCTATGGCATACCTACATGTAAACTTGAAATTAATTGTTTATCCCATAATTCTAAGTGTGTGTGGTTCTGAACTCCATTCATCTCATCAATATATATTAGGTAAATAAAACCATGAAATAATAATACAAATTCAAAAAATCGGGCGGGAGCGATAGTGCAGTGGGTAGGGCTTTGCCTTGCATGCGGCTTACCCGAGTTCGGTCCCTGGCATCCCATATGGTCCCCCACACAGTGCCAGGAGTGATTCCTGAGTGCAGAGCCAGGAGCAACCCTGAGTATTGGTGGGTGTGACCCAAAAAAAGCAAAAAAAAAATTCAAAAAAATCATAATTACTAGTTAAAGTGATATTCCACCACCTGATTTTGAAGATACAAAATAACTTGATAATGTATTTTGTTGCTAGCTGGGCCAGAACATAAATACAAGCTCCTGACAACCATATTAATATACAACTACCATGCCAAATGGAACATTTACTAACCGATTTTTGAATTGATTCATCCTTTATGAAAATGTCTGGAGACTTCTCAAAAAATTACAATAATTTTTAATTTCTTAATTTTTAAAATTTTCTATATTCATTATTTAGTTATATACAGGAATGATCCATATTCTCCAGCAATTCTACTTCTGGACATCTACCAAGATCACTAAAACATTACTTTATGAGCAAGAACAACAAGTGCTGGTGTGGATGCAGGGAGAAAGGGACTCTGTTCCATCGTAGGTGGGAATGTCAACTGGTACAGTCTTTTTAGAAAACAATACAGAAATTCCTCCAAAACTAGAAATTGAACTCCCATTTGACCCACAAATATCATTAGTGAGAATACACCCTGGGAGGGCAAAAACACAAAGCAGAGACATCTGTACTTATACGTTCACAAAAGCACTATTCACGATAGCCAGAATCTAGAAACAACTTGAGTGTCTGAGAATAGATGACTAGATAAAGAAACTTTGGCACATCTACACAATGGAATACTATGCAGTTTTAGGAAAAACAAAGTTATGAAATTTGCCTATAAATGAAACGACATGGAGAGGATCATGCTGAACAAAATTAGCCAGAGGGAAAAGGACAGATATAGAATGACTGATTAATTTGGGGGATATAAAAAAATAGCACGATACCAATATCCAAGCCCAGGCAAAACATGGATCAGGAGGACATGTCAGTAGGTGGAATCTACCGCAAGAATCAGGAGTCAGAGATTAGGTAAGACAGAAAAGGGACCAGAGTGCTAATAATTGTTGGAAATGATAATACCAGTCTAGAACTGAGCACTGAATGTAGGCAAATTGATACACATGATAACCTATAAATATATGTATTGCAAGTCACAATGTTTAAGAGAAGGAAGAGAGCAAGAGGGAGAGTGAGAGTGAGAGCAAGCAAGAGAGAGACAAAGAGAGAAAGAGAGAGAGAGAGCGAGAGAGAGAGAGAGAGAGAGGAGTGCCTGCCATAGAGGCAGGCCTAGGGAGAAGGAAAGAATCTGGGGACATTGGTGTTGGGAGGTGTGCACTGGTGGAGGGATGGGTGTTGGAACACTGTATGACTGAAACCCAATCATGAACAGCTTTGTAATTGTATATCTCATGGTGATATAATAAAATTAAAAAAATTATAAAAACAGGAAAAAAAAACATTATAAGGATACATACCTACCTCTCTTCACCACAATGGTATTCCACTCATCTGAGAATTCGCCTTTATTGAAGAGCCATATAGTTTTGATCACTTGACTTGATCACTTGACATCCCGTTACTCGATTTGCTCAAGCGGGCGCCAGTAAATATTCCATTTCAGGAATACAAAGAGCCTCAAACCATTCGTTCAGGGTCTTGACGAAGAAGTCTGACCAACTTGTAGGTGGGCGGCCACGTGATCTTTTGATATCCCGTGGGATCCAGTTGGTAACGGCTCTAGTCCAGCGGTCATCTCCAAATCTCATTACATGCCCAGCCCATCTGATTTTCGATGCCTTGGCAAACGAGACAGCGTCCCTTACTCTGGAACAGCGATGGAGGTCGGAGCCCGGATTCCTTCTTTCACTTGGAGTGAGGCATGATATTCCAAGCATAGCTCTTTCGATTCCTCTTTGGGAGACCCAAATAGCATTCTCATCCTGCTTTTGTAGGGCCCAGGTCTCTGAGGCGTATGATAATGCAGGGAGAACAGTGGAGTTGAAGAGATGAGCCCAGAGCCGGAGGTTCTTTGTCCTTTTAGCTATTTCTTTGATGCTTATGAAGGCATTCCATGCCGCTCTCTTCCTTCTGCACAGCTCAGGTTTTACTTCTCGACCTAGGTACACATAACTTCTGCATTCAGAGATGTATATTCCATTGAGAATGAATGGGGCCTCTGGAACTAGTTCATTTTTCATGAACATAGTTTTGCTGAGATTCAGCTGTAGACATTCTCATTTCCACATTCTCGGTCGAAGTCAGCCAGCATTTGTGATGCTTGGCTAATATGGGAGAAAATGTAATACCACCCATATTTTTCTCAGAATGGGTTTGGATATTCCAGGAATTTTATGGGTCCATAAAAATTATTCAATGTTAGTCTAGAGTAATAGTACAGCAGGAAGAATGTTTGCCTATAGTGAGTAGGGGTTTGATTTCTGGCACCATACATGGTCTCCCAAGCACCATCAGGAGTGACCCCTGAATACTTAGGCACAAATCCTTAAAACAGATGAGTGTGACCACAAAATTAAACCTTAACATATTTCTTTCAATGGCTTTGAAATATGCCATGAGAATTCTGATGGGGATTACAATGGCTTTGTGTCGTGCTTTATGTGGGGTGACCATATCAGTTCCAGTAATATATTTCCATTTCCTTGTGCCTTTTATTTCCTTTTAGTAGTGATTTAGAGTCTAAACTAAATATGAACATAAATGGAATTACAAAACTTTTATTTTCCAAATGATCCAGTAATTTCAATTTTGGCATCTAAACCTCCCCACTCCCACCCCAAAACACAGAATACTAACTTGAAAGATACATGTATATCTATGTTCACTGCTGCAGTAAGTACAATTGCCAGAGTATGGGAAAAACTTACATGCTCAATGACAGAAAAAATGGATAAAAAAAATTTTACAAACACACACAATGGAATACTACTCAACTTTAAGATGAAATCTTGCAGCTGGCTCTGCTGTGGATAGAAGTGGGGGGGGTCTATGTTAAGTGAAATAAGTCATAGGGAGAAGGGCACATATGTTATCTCACTCCTCAGTGGCAGATAGAATAGCAAAACAAAGGGATCAGACAGTATCAAATAAAAACAACACTGACCTTAGGTTACAATACTGAGATTAGTAGGCAGTGGATGCAAGGGTCTAGATAGTGAAAAGACAGAATAAAGATAACATAAGGACAGTCGTGGGGGCCAGGACACTTTGGTAGTGGTGGTGAGATTAATAGCTTTCTACATCAAAATCATAAAAACTAATGCTATTGCAACAAAATGAGAACAAAAACAGTATTTTTAATTTCTCTTTACACATTTTTGTTAAATTCAAATTCTATTACCAGAATAACTCCTATAAATGAAGACACTCACTGAAGGGTAGGATCACTGAGCATACCTAGGGCAGTAAATTATCAAGACTGATTTAGGATAGTGACAGAAAACTATCAATGTAAGATCTGATGATAAAGATTACATGATCATGTACTATGAGTACAATGATTACAACTTATTTACACAGGCTCTATACTTTTTATCAAAGCACCATGATTTTTGTTACTTATAATTTTTTTAGTTTTTTAAAATGATTTATCCTGTCAAGCGACCCGTGTCGTATTTGATATGCCAAATACCAGTAACAATTATAGACCTCATTCCCATGACCTGATGGAATGGTTTGAGGCTCTTTATGTTCCTGGAGCAAGCAGGTGCCCTTGGGCTCTACTAGCATGAGACAGGAATATGGAGATGTTACTGGTGACTGCTTGAGCAAATCGATGATGAACGCGAAGACAGTGATACAGTGATATCCTATAGTGATATCTAAGCAGTAAATAACAAAAAACATAAACAAGTTCTGAACCCAACACTGAAGAGCTATTATTGATATTGCACAAGGCAGAAACTTTTTTTTAAGTATTTTTATTATACCACCGTGAGATATACAAATAAAAAAGATATACAATTAAAAAAGTTCATATTTGGGTTTTGGTCATACAGTGTTCCAGCACCCGTGCCTCCACCAGTGCCCATCTCCCACCACCAACGCTCCCGGTTCCCTCCCCCTCCCCAGCCCACCTCCATGGCAGGTTCTTTATTTCTTTCCCTTTCTCTCTCTTTCTCTTTTCCTTCCCTTCCAGACTATGGATTACAGAACATACATTAAAAGGTTGTCATGTGTATCCTTTTGCCCCCTATTTAATGCTCAGTTCTAGGTTGGCATTAGTACCCTCGACAATTATTAGCATGCTGTTCCATTTTCAAGGCAGAAACTTTTAACAAAATAAGTGATACGTTAGACAGACTTAGCTGAACAGTGATTTGTGGAGACAACATTTTACTAGAATAATACCACATTGTTAATAATACCACAGAATAATACCACATCTATGACTTGAATTTACTAGAAAATAAATATGTTGCCTTCAACTCAGATTTATACTATATTTTGGTTTTAAAACTTAACGGAGCTATGAGTTCCACAATGTGTAACATTCCAAGGAAATGTAACTAGACAAAGAAACTATAAACCTTTAGATTTGAGAAATTCTTTGGTTTAGAGGAGATGTCAAATAGTATCAGTGAAAGAATTTTTGAAAAGAGAAAGTCACAGTTTTTAGCAAACACTAGAGAAAATTAAAGAATGTGATATAAGAACTAAATGGGAAATGGCTGAATGATGATCAAGACTACAGAGAAAGAAATGGTTGCCAAAATAAAAGTAAAAGAAAATAAAAAATAGTGCAGGGCTAGGAAGTAGCTCAAGTACTAAAGCACGTGCCATGAAAGATTCTTCCGGGGTTCAGCTGCCCGCAAAGCCAACACCACCTCCAAGGACTACTAGCTTTGATGCTCAGCAATACAGATGATCCCTAAGCAGCTCAGTAGTAACCCATGAGCACAGAGTCAGGAGTAAGTCCCGGCTTAATGTTCTCAAAGTGGGTTCCTGACTGAGGGACAAAATGACATTTCCTTTTGGTGTTTTCTTTATTGACATAAAAAGGATAGAACAATTCCAGGAAGCAAGTCAAGAATCTAAGGTATTAAGAAAGGAAGATACAGTGCCTGCTTCATATGTTTTTCTTGTTTGGTTTGGTTTTAGGGCAAGGAATGCTTGGAATTGCTTGTAGCCATGCTAAGGGGATGAAGTGGTACCGACCAAACCTGGCCTCCAATATGCAAAGTGTGCATTTAGCTCATCTATCCATCTCTTCAATACACATTTGTCTGATGTCAAGAAACCAAGAACTTTTCCAGATATATTTTATTCTTCTCACACCCATACAGAATTTTGATTATGATCTAGTTGTGAAAGTAAAAGCTGAAAAGATATTACCATTTCCAACTTGTATAGTAAAAGCAATGAAAGTGTATGTTTGGGGAATAAATGTTAAGTTATATGATCAATAGTATTTGACTTAGATTCCGACCTTTACTTGGGAGAAAGAAAAGTTTACGGAGACAAATTGGGGATTTAGTTTTGAACTTGCTGAAGTTAACGAAAAATTTTAGATGCTCAAGTTGGGATCCAGAGAGATAACACAGGAGTTAAGGCTCTTGCCCTGAATGAGGCTGACCCACAGATGGTGCCCTGAACACTGCCAGGAGTGATCCCTAAGCACAGGTCCAGGAGTCAGCCCTGAGTATTGTCTGATGTGCCCCCAAACCTTTTTAAGAATTTTGGAACAATTCAGAACAAATCAAATATATAACAAATGACCTAATTTTCATAATAACTCAATATTCTCATGAAAACATGATATAAAAATAACTAAAAAGTTATTCAAACCAGTCACATAGAATGCATTACGTGGCTTTTGGGCCACCCCAGGTGGTATTTGGGAATCAAACCAAGATTGGTTACAAAGAAAGACATGCACATTTAAAAAATTTTAATTAATTAATCTATTTTTGCTTTTTTTTGGTCACACCCGCAATGCTCAGGGGGTTACTCCTGGCTCTGCACTCAGGAATTACTTCTGGCGATGCTCAGGGCACCATATGGGATGCCCGGGATTGAACCCAGGTTGGCACAGACAAGGCAAATGTCCTACCCACTGCACTATCGTTCCGGACCATGCACATTTTTTTTAAAGAGCAAAAATAAATACAAAGAAAGACCTTTAAAATACTAAATTGGTGAGAATTTTTAAAAAATCGAACTATACAAAAAATTTACTTGGTGTATTCATATATGAAGTTTCAAAGGATTAGAAGACAATGAAAGAAAAAATTGGAGTCTTCTGTAGATAACTGTAAAGTATTTTAACAGTATATTTTTCGGAACTAAAAAATGTAGATCCGGGAGCGTAGAGATAGTATATTGGGTAAAGCACTTGCCTTGCACACTGCCAATACCGGTTTGATCCCTTGTCCATAGGCTTGTGCCCCAAAGCACTGGCTAGAGTGGCCTCTGAGCACAGCCAGAAGTGAGCCCTGAGAATAGATGGGTGTGGCCCCAAACACAAAAAAATATGACTTTGTTGATGTATAACTAAATTATACCAGTTAAAGGGATCTTAGAAATGTGCATCCACTTCTCTCCATAAATGACAGCTGTCTTTAACGCAATGTGACAAAAGAAGACAGCCAAAAATGCCAGATTAAAGTCTATGCAATTATTATTTAATTAGCAAACTGAAGATTTTAAGGTTGGTTTTAAGAAGTTACAGCCACGCCACACAGAGAAAATAAAATTTGTACCTTTTAATAAGTCATCACACAGAATGGAAGCATCCTTTCAAATAGTACTGGAATCAATTTGCAAATATACCTTAAAAAGCTTAATTGTAATTTGTAAAATGTAAATGAGTTGGGGTGATGTAAAAAGCCTCAATAATATATAAATCTTTTCCACTTATCATTCTTATATGTATGTTCAAGGAGAAAGAAAAGGAAGTGTATTAAACAAGTTAGTGTAGTACACCACTGAAAATTTAAAAATGAAGCTAAATTCATATTGAAGAAAAATCTGTTTTCAATCAAACCTCTCATTTTATGGATAGGTGTAAAATATTTTCAACATAAAATGTCACCATTTTCCTCAGTTTGGGTAGATGATTTTGACATATTAGTAAGCTATGAAATTAATCAGCAGGAAATAAAAAATAGAATTTAAGGGACTGGAGAGCTAGCACAGGGATAGGGCACCTTGCCTTGCACACAACCAATCCAGTTTCAGTCCCTAGAACCAAATATCGTCCCCTGAGTACTGCTCAGATGATCCTTGAAAACCAACAGCTGTAGCCCAGAAACCAAATAAATGAAAAAGAATTCAAGATAAAGTATATTAATCCTTCTAGGGTAACACATTTTGTTTCTTCGCACAATAATGATCACGATAATTCTTTTCTGGTTCCTATGGATCTATTTTGTTTTTATTTTTAACCTCTAAGTGAGACTCTAAGCACCTTGAGGGCAGGAACTACTACCATGTCACAGCTTTTGACTGACCAAAAAGGAGAGCAGTAAGACATAAGGATATTCATATACAAAAAACATAATTAAAATAGAAATTAAAGACCTTTGATGACTCTTGTACTGCATACCATTAAGAAAAATCTAACCTTGTCATAAAACATATTTGTTTCAAAATCAAGGAGGATACATTTAGTTTATGTTTTTGGTATTAAACAACATTTTAAGTAATCTTTCAATTAGCAAACATACACTCTTGAAGGCCTGCCAGTTCTATGGGTTGCTAACATTCTAAATCGTTAAAAACATTAGTCTAATAAATACTGATGCAAAGAAATTAATTCATGATTTAATTTTCCCTTTTAAGCACGAACATTTTTAACCAAAAAAAAAAACTTATTTAGTATAAAATCAGAAACTGACTGAACGAACACGTTCCAAAAATTTATTAATTTACTACCATTCAAAACTCCAAAAATATGTTGTTTTCATGTACACATACATGAAATAATATAATGCCATAACAGAAGGGTGCTGTATCTGTGTTTAAAGAAGGGGTTGTTGGCAAACACCACAGCTCACTTCTGCTGAAAGGTACACAACTGATATATGCAGCACAGAAAGCTGGCACCAAGGGCTTACAACCTTAATTTGCCTGTAAGAAGGAACGGAGATTTACCTTCAGAGCACGTTCTTGATTGTTTTCAGCAGTCAGATGTCTCATGTTGTTTGCTGAAGTCTGGTTCTGCTCTTTCAGATGATGAAGCTCCTGCTCTAGCCGCTTGCACTGCCACAGGGAAGAACCCCATTAAGTAAAGGAGTTATAGAGTTTTTTCACCAAGGCATATGAATTAATGTAAACAATTGTATTCTCTAAAGACAAGGTATCTTTTGCAATTGCAAAAGAATAATAGAAGTAATGCTGATTATGAAAAAGTAATATTTTCTGGCAATTAAATTGCACATTAATCTACATATTGCCGTATAAATTAGAAAATTAATTTTTTATAAAAATAAGGATAAAACTAAACTTTAAATTCCTTTCTAATAACCAAATGACCTATGGATGAAGAAAATCAAGCTTTTAAAAACTATAATAGGTTTTAAATAAATAAAATACATTGTTATGAATTTTTAAAGTAAAATTATAAAGTATATTATGATATTCATATTTTTTAAAAACATCAAAAGAGCAACACTAAAATGGGGAACCTAAGAGTAACGTGGTGCTACAAGAAAGAAATAATTAGGAAGAAACAACTGTTTTTAATGTCTTATTTGGACTAAAAATTACTTATTATAAAACAAGCAAAAACATTTTTATCTAGAATATATGAAATTATAAAAGAAATATACAACCAAAACCATGAGTGAGTTAATGGAAATATATATGTTCAAAGTAATTAATTATACCACTTTAATATAAAATAATAAAATGAATTTATTAAACACTTTACACAATAATAATCAGTATAAATGGATATGCTACAAATCATGGCTTTGTAAAGCCAACTGAGGGTCTCCTTAAAAGGATTAGAGTACTAAATTCTACTTTCAAGGTGACACTCATCCATTGTTGGTGGGAATACCGGCTGGTACAGCCTTTCTGGAAAACAATATGGACATTCCTCCAAAGACTAGAAATTAAACTCTCATTTGACCCAACCATACCACTCCTGGGAATGTACTCTGGGAAGCCAAAAATATGCAGCGGAAACAGCATCCTACATTTATGTTCATAGCAGCATTATTCACAATATCTAGAATCTGGAAATAACCAGAGTGCCCGAGAATAGATGACTGGATAAAGAAGATTTGGTACATCTACAGAATGGAATATTATGCAGCTATTAGGAAAAATGAAGTTATAAAATTTGCCTATAAATGGATGGACATGGAGAAGATTATGTTGAGCGAAATTAGCCAGAAGGAGAGAGACAGACACAGAATGACTGCATTTATTTGCATGGCATAAATATATATGTACACATTATGATACCAATATCCAAGGTCAAGTGAAACATATATCAGGAGGTCTTGTCAAAGGTGGAAATTATCACAAACGTGTGGGAGTCAGAGGTTAGGTAAGACAGAAAATGGAACAGGGTGCTAATAATTGTCGAGGGTACTAATTCCAACCTAGAACTGAGCATTAAATATAGGCAAAAGATAAACATGACAACCCTAAATGTATATTCTGTAATCCATAGTCTGGAAGGGAAGGAAAAGAGAAAGAGAAAGAAAGGGAAAAATAAAGAACCTGCCATGGAGGCGAGGTGGGGGAGGGAACCAGGGACATTGGTGGTGGGAGATGGGCACTGGAGGAGGGATGGGTATTGGAACACTGTATGACTAAAACCCAAATATGAACTTTGTAATTGTATATCTTTATAATTGTATATCTCATGGTGGTATAATAAAATACTTAAAAAATAAAAAAGGAAAAAAATAAATTGTACTTTCAAATAAAACAAAAGAAAATCACTCTTTGATCACTTGATCACTCAAAAAAATAAAAAAAAAGGAAAAAAAACTAATTCTACTTAAAAATAAACCAAAAGAAAATCAGTCTTTGATCACTTGATCACTTGAATCCCGTTATTCATCGATTTGCTCGAGCAGGCGCCAGTAACATTTCCATTGGACCCTATCATGTGCCAATGTAGCCCAATGGCATCTGGTTGATTCAGGAATATGAAGAGCCTCAAACTGTTCCTTCAGGGTCTTGACAAGGAAGTCTGACTATCTTGTAGGTGGGCGGCCACGTGATCTTTTGACATCCCAGTGGGATCCAGTCGGTAATGGCTCTAGTCCAGCAGTCGTCTCCAAATAGCATTACATGTCCAGCCCATCTGATTTTCGATGGCTTGGCAAACAAGACAGCGCCCCTGATTCTGGAATAGCGACGGAGGTCGGAACTCCGGATTCCTTCTTTCACTTGAGTGAGTTGTGATATTCCAAGCATAGCTCTTTTCAATTCCTCTCATGAGACCCGAATAGCATTCTCATCCTGCTTTCATAGGGCCCAGGTCTCTGAGGCATATGTTAATGCAGGGAGAACAGTAGAGTTAAAGATAAGTGCCTTGTCCTGTTAGCTATTTCTTCGATGCCTTTGAAGGCATTCCATGCCGTCCTCTCTTCCTCCTGTGCAGCTCAGGTTTTAGGTCGTTCATCATGTTGACTTCTCGACCTAGGTACACATAACTGCTGCATTCAGAGATGTTTGTTCCATTGAGAGTGAATGGGGCCTCTGGAACGAGTTCATTTTTCATGAACATTGTTTTCTTTAGATTCAGCTGTAGACCTATCTTTCTACATTCTCGGTCGAAGTCAGCCAGCATTTGTGCTGCTTGGCTAATGTTTGGTGTTATTAGAACGATGTCATCAGTGAAGTGGAGGTGGTGTAGTTGCAGACCGCCTATCTTCACTCCAATTCCTTCCCATTCTAATTGTCGCATGATGTTCTCGAGGGTGGTGCTGAAGAGTTTTGGTGAAATGGTATCACCCTGTCGAACCCCTCTTTTAACATCAATGATCACTTTTTGTAGAATGGGAAGATCAGGTGGTGAATCCGCAATACAGGTCATGAAGGATCTTGATATATTGGGTTTGAACGCCCTGCTTGGCTAGGGGCTTCGATGACCGCTTCAGTCTCCAAAGAATCAAAAGCGTTCTTTAAATCAATGAACGTGAGACAGAGCGGCATCTTGAACTTCCTACAAACCTCAATGAGCTTGGTTACTGTGTGGATATGGTCGATTGTGCTGAATCCTTTTCGGAAGCCAGCTTGCTTGCATGGTTGCTCTTCACCTAATGTTCTGCAAATTCTGCCACCTAATGTTCTGCCAAAACTTTAAAATGTAATAGCAAAATTTGACCCATGAAAGAACAAAAGTTAAGGTAGATAATTTGAGCACAAGAAATATAAGAATATTCATGAAGCATAAGATATTCATGGAGGCTTATTTGGGGTGTTTGTTTTAATAATCGTGAGATAAAGAATGATACTAGAAAAATGGGGTGTCTGTTTAAATGAGAAAGCATGACAACAATTATCTAAGTACTTGTTACTTGTTCCCATACAAATTAGAAGTCATTTGAGGTCAGAAATTCTTTCTTAAATACACAAGGCATTAAAAAAGCATTATTTAGTCTCATTCAAGATACATATGACAATGTATTTTCATTTCCTCATGAAGCCTAAATTTAACATTTAGAAATAAAATTGTGAGAAGCAACACTAACTGAGCTAAATAAAAAGGTCCTAGTCAAATACTTGATAGGCGAATAGAGATAATCATATTTAAAATTCCTTGTACTTACTCAATCTTATTATATCTTCATTGGTTAGCATATATTTTTATTTGTTTTGGGGCCACACCTGACAGTACTAAGGGCTTTCATTTGTGGCCCAGTTTAAGCAATTTCATTTTAAAATTTCATTAAAATTCAATTAATTGAAAAGCTTTGTGTACAGTAAAAAAAACCAGAATGATAAAACAGTCAACTGTAATCCATTTATACACCAAACATGATATCTAAGATATAGAGAATTCAGTAATCATAACAATAAACAACCCCATCATACAACGGACAGATTTTTTAATTAATATTTTATTATACCACAGTGAGATATACAATTACAAAGTTGTTCATGTTTGGGGTTTCGGTCACACAGTGTTCCAGCACCCATCCTTCAACCAGTTCCTATTTCCCACCACCAATGTCCCCGATTCCTCCCCCTCCCATAGCCTTTCTCCATGGCAGGTTCTTTATCTCTATTCTCTCTTTCTCCCCCTCCTTCCTCTTACATATTGTGGATTGTAATACATACACTTAGAGGTTATCATGTGCATCTGTTTGCCTGTATTTAATGCTCAGTTCTAGGTTGGTATTAGCTTTCAATTATTAGCACATGTTCCCTTCTCTGTCTTACCAACGCCTGACTCCCACCTGTTTGTGGTAATTTCTACCTTGGATAAAACCTCCTGATTCATGTTTTGCCTGACCTTGGATTTTGGTATCATAATATGTATGTATGTGTGTGTTTGTATATATATATGTGTGTGTATATATATATGTATATATATATATGTGTGTGTGTATATATATATGTGTGTGTATATATATGTGTGTGTGAATATATATATATATATATATATATCACTTGATCACTTGATCACTTGAATCCCATTATTCATCGATTTGCTCGAGTGGGTACCAGTAACATTTCCATTGGACCCTATCACGTGCCAATGTAGCCCAATGGCATCTGGTTGATTCAGGAATATGAAGAGCCTCAAACCGTTCATTCAGGGTCTTGACAAGGAAGTCTGACCATCTTGTAGGTGGGCGGCCACGTGATCTTTTGACATCCCGTGGGATCCAGTCGGTAATGGCTCTAGTCCAGTGGTTGTCTCCAAATAGCATTACACGTCCAGCCCATCTGATTTTCAATGCCTTGGCAAACGAGACAGCGTCCCTGATTCAGGAATAGCAACGGAGGTCAGAACTCAGAATTCATTCTCTCACTTGAGTGAGGCATGATATTCCAAGCATAGCTCTTTTGATTCCTCTCTGGGAGACCGAATAGCATTCTCATCCTGCTTTCATAGGGTCCAGGTCTCTGAGGCGTATGTTAATACAGGGAGAACAGTGGAGTCAAAGAGATGTGCCTGGAGCCGGAGGTTCTTCGTGCTTTTAGCTATTTCTTCGATGCCTTTGAAGGTATTCTCTTCCTCCTGCGCAGCTCAGGTTTTAGGTTGATCATCATGTTGATTTCCCGACCTAGGTACACATAACTACTGCATTCAGAGATGTTTGTTCCACTGAAAGTGAATTGGGCCTCTGGAACTAGTTCATTCTTCATAAACATGGTTTTCTTTAGATTCAGCCTTAGACCTATCTTTCCACATTCTCGGTCGTAGTCAGCCAGCATTTGTGCCGCTTGGCTAATGTTTGATGTTATTAGAACGATGTCATCAGCAAAGCGGAGGTGGTGTAGTTGCCGACCCTCTATCTTCACTCCCATTCCTTCCCATTCTAATTGTTGCATGAAGTTCTCGAGGGTGCGCTGACGAGTTTTGGTGAAATGGTATCACCCTGTTGAATCCCTCGTTTCACATTAATGATCATTTCTTTATAGTATGGTGAGATCCTGGTGGTAAATCCGTAATACAGCTCACGAAGGATCTTGATGTATTGGGTTTGAACACCCTGTTTGACAGGGCTTCGATGACAGCTTCAGTCTTCATACAATCAAAGGCTTTCTGTAAATCAATGAATGTGAGACAGAGTGGCATCTTGTACTCCCTACAAACCTCAATGAGCTTGGTTACTGTGTGGATATGATCGATTGTGCTGAATCCTTTCCGGAAACCTGCTTGCTCGCATGGTTGTCCTTCATCTAGTGTTCTGCTAATCCTGTTCAGGATGACTCATGTAAACAGCTTGTAGATGACGGACAACAGGCAGATGGGGCGATAGTTGCCGATGTCGTGAATGTCTCCCTTCTTGAACAGTAGAACTGTCCTACTGGTTTTTCATTGGGAGGGCACCTTGCATTCGGACAGGTAGCGTGTGAAGAGCCGAGCTAGTGTATTGATGAGTACCGACGTGGACATGGGACATGGGAATCTCTTGGCGCACAGTTCCACAAATGAAATTGACCATATCATCTTCAATTGACGGTTTTGTCTGACCGATGTAGCTGTTGTCCCCAAATTCCAAACAGGATCGGACTACGGTCTCCCTTAGTGCAAAATTCTACTTCCAAACGGGGAGAAAAGGCTGCAATGTTTAAGAAGAGAACTCCCAGAACGACCGCTAACTGGGAACTCTTTGGCACCATTGCAGCAACATGGGAAGATACCATCATTGACGACATCGATGAAGAATACAACTGACTGGTTCAGCACCTCCATGATTGTGCAAAAGAATGCTGAGAGAGAGAAAGACACAAAAGGACGCTTGTTTTCAGAAACTCTTGAGCTCATTTGCCAACGTGGCAAGCGCCGAGCCTCAGGAGACCAAATGCTAATGCCCAAGCTTGCTAAACGGTACAGAGAAGCGATAAAAGAAGACCTAAAAGACAGAAGAGCAGAAATTCTGGAAGATGCAGCAGAAGCTGGGAAAAGCATTCTCACTGCCCGCCTGTCCTTTGCCAACTATAAGACCAAGATGACTGCCCTCCGACACCCTGATGTATCTATCACATCTTCCAGAAAGGCAATGGAGAAGATTATCCAGGACTTCTACTCAAATCTCTTTGATAGCCACATCCACCTGCCCACATACCAAATTCCACAGGATGGATATGTCATTCCCAACGCTTCTCCCTTCTTAAATCCGACATGCCATCTTGTCGGTAAAGAAGGGAACAGCACCAGGCCCAGACAAAGTCAGACCCAAACATTTAGTCTTGATACTTTTCACTTTCAAATCTGAAAAATTCAGTTATATATTGCAATGTAACCTAGCTCCCATTTTGAAAACAAAAGAGAGTCGTTAGCAATGTAACCTAGCTCCCATTTTGAAAAGATATACTTGAGAGTTGTTAGCTCTAGTCTAGTCTTTTTCACATATGAATCTGTCATCTATTAATCTGCTTAAGTGTGTGAATTCTACATATTATAAGTGAACAGAGACTAGAGATTCTACCATGAGCTTTACTATTTTTTGTTTGCCTTGTAACTTCAGTAAGTGTAGTTTTTACTTCTGGATTATTAGATTCTCTTAAGATGTTTGATATAACATTTCCAGTTTTGTCTAATTACTTCCCTTTTTATCACTTGTATCGCTTGTATCACTTGTCTTCCCGTTGATCATCGATTTGCTTAAGCAGGCACCAGTAACATCTCCATATGTCCTGTCACAAACTAGTAGAGCCCAAAGGCATCTGCTCGCTCCAGGAACATAAAGAGCATCACACCATTCCATCAGGTCATGGGAATGAGGTTAATGGTATTTGGCATATCAAATACAACATGGGTAGCTTGCCAGGCTCTGCCGTGCTGGTTGGATACTCTTGTAGGCACCTCTAATCCAGAGCGTTTATTGATGAACTGGGCTGTGATCAACTCTTCTGCTGGGTGGAGCTCTGAAGAGAGGGGAGTCCAGATGTGGAAAATGGTGGCCCTCATGGTGTGGGGTGTCCTGTGGCATCTTGCGAGGCTCTGCTGGGGTAGTGGACAAGGGCTAGAAGTTGTCATCCATCCCGAGCGCCTCGTGATCAGCTGGGCACAGGGAGAGCTGGTAGCAGGAAATAAAAATCTCCCATACGACATACTTTCCCATATTATTTTAAGATATTGATTATAAAAATTTTTTCATTAACTCAGTGCCACCCTCGAGAACATCATGCGACAATTAGAATGGGAAGGAATGGGGGTGAAGATAGAGGGTCGGAAACTACACCACCTCCGCTTCACTGATGACATCGTTCTAATAACACCAAACAGCCAAATGGCACAAATGCTGGCTGACTTCAACCAAAACGTGGAAAGATAGGTCTACAGCTAAATCTAAAGAAAACCATGTTTATGAAGAATGAACTAGTTCCAGAGGCCCCATTCCCTCTCAATGGAACAAACATCTCTGAATGCAGCAGTTATGTGTACCTAGGTCGAGAAATCAACATGATGAATGACCTAAAACCTGAGCTGCACAGGAGGAAGAGAGTACGGCATGGAATGCCTTCAAAGGCATCGAAGAAATAGCTAACAGGACAAGGCACTTATCTTTAACTCCACTGTTCTCCCTGCATTAACATATGCCTCAGAGACCTGGGCCCTACGAAAAGCAGGATGAGAATGCTATTCGGTCTCCCAGAGAGGAATCAAAAGAGCTATGCTTGGAATACCACGCTCACTCAAGTGAGAGAAGGAATCGGAGTTCTGACCTCCGTTGCTATTCCAGAATCAGGAAAGCTGTCTTGTTTGCCAAGGCATCGAAAATCAGATGGGCTGGACATGTAATGCGATTTGGAGATAACCGCTGGACTAGAGCCATTACCGACTGGATCCCACGGGATGTCAAAGATCACGTGGCCGCCCACCTACAAGATGGTCAGACTTCCTTGTCAAGACCCTGAAGGAACAGTTTGAGGCTCTTCATATTCCTGAATCAACCAGATGCCATTGGGCTACATTGGCACGTGATTGGGTCCAATGGAAATGTTACTGCCGCCCGCTCGAGCAAGTCCATGATTAACGGGATTCAAGTGATCAAGTGAACTTTGATGGTGGATGTAAACAGAAAGATAGAAGTCTCTTACTGGAAGTCTCCTATTAAATAGTGTGTGAAAAACTGTCAGATTAGTTTTACAGTTGCTTCTGCTAGATGACAAAGTTTGTACACCCGTAAGACAGCTTTTTACATTAATGCCTACATTTTTGAATTATCACTATGGTGATCATGTAATTTAGCTTATTCTCTTACAGAGACATCAATGCCTTTAATTTATCGGGATGATTTCCTCTTTGCACAATTTCAGGCAGTGACAATTGTTGTTAGTACTTTCCCTGAGCAGCAAGTCAATCGCCTACTTAGACTAGAGAGGTAATCTTCCATTCTCGCCCATATGGCCTTCTCTTGGTTCCCGGTCAGTGGTCCTATCATCTGTCCTTATTAAGGACAATAAAATCCAAACTTGTAACTCTTGAGATCTGTCTGATTTTATATTCCCAGTTAACTAGCATATCTAAAACTCTTTAGCTTTCTTAATTATTTTTACAGGGTCTGAGGAGCTCGTCCCAGGATCTCTCCTGCTCAGACCATATGTGGTGCTGTGGCACTAAGGACTGAACCCCGGGTGACAGCGGAAGGCAAGCACCCTACCCACTGTGCTATCTTTCAGCCCGTTTCCATCTCATTTTTATTTTTTATATTTATTTGCTTCTTGGGTCACAGTTGGCAATGCCCACGGGTTATTCCTGGCTCTGCACTCAGGAATTACTCCTGGTGGTGCTCATGGGACATTATGGGATGCCGAGGATCAAAACGGGGTCTGCGAGTGCAAGGCAAACCTCTTATCAGAAGTGCTGTCGCTCTGGTCCCTCATTTTTAATCCTCAATGATGAAAGTGGGGTTTTAAAATTCTATACTGTGTTGCTGCCAATGACCACTCAGGTGCATTTGTACATGCTTTAAGAACTCTTATACCCCTTCATTTGGTGCATATATGTTGAGTTACATAATCTCGATACCTTACTCAGCATAGTAACATCCACCCTTATCTCTTATTACCTCCTTTAGTTTGAACTCTATTTTGAAGACTATCCCTTCTATTTTTAAGCTGCCATTCGCCTTCATGATTGTTTTTCTCTTCAAGTCTGAGTTCATTACAAAAATTTTAGGTTGTCTCTTTGAAAACAACAGGTTGGATTTTATTTCCTGATTCATTTCACCACTCTGTGCCTTTTTTTTTTTTTGCTTTTTTTTGGGTCACACCCAGCGATGCTCAGGGTTACTCCTGGCTCTGAACTCAGGAATCACTCCTGGGATGCTGGGGATCGAACCCGGGTTGGCTGCATTCAAGGCAAACACGCTACCCACTGGACTATCGCTCCAGCCCCACCACTCTGTGCCTTCTGACTGGGAGTTTAGTCCACTGACAATTAGAGAAATTATTTAAGAAATTTGTTTCCATGTTCTTTGAAAATTTAGAATAACTCTACAAGTTGTCTTTTTTTTCATTGGTTTTCTCTTATCCTTTATTTAATGATCAGCTTTCATCTCTCTCTTTTTAAGTATTTTCTACTTTGAGATTATCATGAGGTTCATGTCTAAGGTTCTAAGTTTATTTCAGGGATGGATAGATAGAGAGTATAGAGGTTAAAGCATTTGCTTTACATGTGGCTCAACGCATTTTGATCCCCTGCACCAAATAAAGTCCCCAGAGCACTGAAATGTGTGACCTCTAAATACAGAGCCAGGAGGATTCCCTGAGCAACACTACATGAAATCTTATTCCCCACACCCACTCCACACACAAAGAATGAAGGAACCTTTGGCTATTCTTAGTTCAATAGCAATTCTTCCCTTCTCTTTCTCTTCTTCTGGAACTTCTATGAGAATGTTGTACCTTCTAATGATGTCCCATAAGTCTTGTGTTTTCCTCCATGTTCATCCATTTATAAGCAAATTTCATGACTTCATTGTCCTAAAAGCTACACAGTATTATTTCAGGCATTCTTTCTGAAATATTTATTCTGTCCCATTTTCAATTGCTCTCTTCCTCAGAGATTCTATCTGCATAAAATAGCTATGCAAATATATTATATGTAGGTTATGCAAATATATTAATCTATGCAAACATACTGTGAGATATTGTCCATTTCTCTTGATCTGTCTTAAAATCACTAACATTTTTGTACTCCAAACATTTTTAAAGCTTTTTCATTAAAATTTTCACCTCAGATACAAAACTTCATTTTATAATTATTTGACTTTTAGTTTACTTTTAGTCACTAATCTACTTTCTATCTCTGAATTTGCTTATTTTACCTACTTTATGTAAGTTTATTATTTGTCCTTGTGTGTTTGACTTTCTTTGTTACAGTACATCTCAGAACTTCATTGCTTATTGAGTTACAAATATTCTGTGTATACTTAGTACATTTTACACACACCATTTTCAACATCTGGACTCCACAGCTCGTCAGAGCTCCACCAAAGAGAAAAGCCAATCTCTCCCCATTTCAAGTGAACTTACTCTTTAATATTAGCCATAATGTATGTGTTCAAGAACCACATGTAGCTCACAGATGCCAAACTAAACATTGTAGAAAATGCCTGTAGACATCATGCCGGGTGAATCACCAAGCCAATCTCTGTGGAAACCTGTAGCTTATGCATGCTTTCCAATTTCATTAGTGGGGGAGGCAGGGTTGCGGGGGCGGGAGTTGGGAAAAATGCAAGACTGAAAAATTACTTTGCTGTGACAAGAAATATCTTCCCAAGAAAACAAAAGCAAAATTTATCTCTAAAACAAAAAGTTTCACTGGTCAAAACTTGGTAGAACAGAGCAGGCCTGACATGGGGCCAGCCCCTAGCCCTCTGCCAACAGCACCCCGAGTGTCGGCCTAGGGGGCAAGGCTGGTGCAGCTTCTTTATTTTCAAGGTTATAAGATACGCTGGGAAGAAATAAACTTGAATAATGAAGATTTCCTTTTCCTTGTCTATTATTTCATTGTAAATATTTATATCTACTGCCTAGGTATAAAGGGAACATTTTTGTAAAAATGTCACTAAGTCACATAAATCTGCCATTCTTTTGTTGCTTAAGTGAAAACTGCGCAAAAAAAAAGCAATTATCAACCAGGTAAAAAGTTCCATTAGTATAAGGACTAATTAGAATGTCAAGTTTTCATATGATTTGAACTGAAAACATTTAGTAAAAATCGTTCCTTCTCAAATTTCCTAAAGTGGGGGCCAGAGATAGTGCAGTAGGAAAGGCACTTGCCTTGTACACAGCTGGCCAACGTTTGATAGCTGGCACTGCATATGGACCCCAAGAATAGCCAAGAGTGAGCCCCAAGCACTTATCAGGAGCACTTAGCAAGGTCTTAGCACTGGCCCCAAGTAAAACAATCAACAAATCAATTTCATATAATTTCCAATTTATTATTTCCTACTATCTGAAAGGTTTTGACTTCCTAGAATTCATACAAGAAATCTCATTATGTCTACAAATTCCTTAATACTTTTTATTGTTTTTGGACCATAAGCAGGTAATGAGGGCTTACCCCTGCTCTGTGTGCAGGATTCACTCCTGGATATAGGGGTGCCTGTGTAGGCTGTGTGCACAGCAAGAGCCCCCTATCCACTGTATACTATCTTTCCAGTTCCACTGTAACTTTCTTAGCAGTGAATTTTTCTTGCAGTTTGCCACATAAACAGATAATTATTTTATTATTATTATATTTGAGGTTAATTAATTATGAATTATTTACTTAATTAGTATTTAACTAGCAACTACTAACTTATCAAACGTGTCTGAGTCTTACAAAATGGAAAGTTATGAAATCACCCTTTCAGGACTTTAATTAGAAATGATTTCTAACATTTAAGCTGTTGGATCCCTTTCTATAAGGAAATAAAAGTTTTTTTAAAAAACTAATTCATCTTAGGTATCTTCCCTACTTTGACTTTTAAGTTCAACTAACACCTGATCATAAAAGCCAGGCCAAACCAACTTCCAACACACAGTTCTCTGATCCCTCCTTTCTTGACACTCATTTTCTTTGTTTGCTTTGTGTATACCATGGCATCATGCACCCGGGGCAGGGTAGGAGTGGGGGAGTAATAGAAGGAAAAGGGTAAACGATAAATCAATCTAAATGGATTGCCAAAAATAAAAGAGAAGCAACAATAAAACTCATACATTTTGCTGATGTCAGTAGTATCTGCTTTCTGGGAATAACCCACATGTTCAGAGCTTCTTGGGATCTAGATCTGCTGGGAAAACGTCAAGTATAATAAGAAAATAGCAAGATAAATACCAAGCCTACGGTATCTTATATCTAATGTATGAATTGCTAGTTATATTAACAATGATTAACCATGTAGGTTCACAGTTGTATGGAATAAAGTTAAAATCAGAATTAGGTTTCTATCAAATTTAGGATATTTGCTGGTAGTTTCCAGATGTTTAGGATATTTACCCAAAATATTAACTAGATTTGAGATTACAATTCTAGTAGTTTAATTAAAAGTTGTAATTTATTAACAGCACTTCCTCTTCAATTTCAGAAACAACTTGAGCTGTTCTCTATTTTTGTTTTGACATAACTTTGATCAGAATACATTGCATTTCTAGGTTTAATATGCAGAAAGTAATTATATTTCATATTTTATAACAGAAATTAGAATAAAGATAATTAGAAAATTATCACATAAAAGAGGTCTGATCTTGTTTATTCATTTTCTGTAATCTCTTCACCACTACAAAAGACTTTTTTTTTGATGACTTCACTTTTCTGGTTAATGCCATGACTAGGATATGGTATTTTGATCTGTTTTGTACAGTTATAACCTTGTACTGCTGAACCCTGTAGTTAGCTAATGGTCAGGAAAACAAAATTCAGTAAATAATACCATTGTAATGAGTTGGTTCTTAAGTAAACTTCAATGGATTTTCTCAAAATCCATAAACAAACAACAGTATAACCTAAATGTTAAGTTGGCAGTTATTGCACAAAAGGACAGAGATGCTTGTTATGCTATTGTAAGACACAAAGCACAGTGCAGAAAATAGCAGTAGTAGTCTACTGGATAATGGCCATAGTTTAATAGTTTATTAAACTCCTTTATAGTTTTTATATTCCTGGATTGCAGATGCCTCCTCTTGGTTGGCAAACTCTAAGTGTTGTAATCTCAATAGAACTGACAATTACTTAAATGCTTATTCTTAATTTCCTTGTATAATGTTACCCAAACAATATTAAATCCTAACGAAAGCCACAATAACTTGTAATGTTTAAACAAGAAATAATTTTAAATCACATGAATAAACAAAATATCAACAAGAACATACTGAACAAGGTACATTCTTTGAGAAATAAAACATCAATCTTCCCTGAATATATAAATATGATAAACAATATTCTCTAGAGAAAAGTATTAAATACTTGGAAAGTGGTTCATGACTGCCTTGTAAAATTAAAGAAGTTATCAGGACAGTTGCAAAATTTTAATTAAGTCAATCATCTATACTTCAAAAAAGTAAACATAATGTTGACATAATTTTAATGATATATTGATGCAAGGCCAGAAAAATCACTAAAAATCTTAAGTAGTGATTAATTTTGAGAAATCCTAGTCAAAAATATTTAATGGCATGTGGCTGGAGAGATTGAGAAGGAGGCAGAGATTTGCCTTGCATGTGGCTGACTCGGTTTGGTTTTGGCCTCCCACATGGTCCCCCAGCATTGCCAGGAGTGATTGAGACAAAGAACCAGGAGTAAGTCCTGAGCACTGACAGGTGTGGCCTAAAGCAATAAAAACAATAAAATAGTTAACACAAGGGCTGAGAATGATGTTTAAGTGGCAAAGCACATATTTGGTATGTTACAAAGTAATAGGTGTGATCTCCAGCACTGCATGACCTCGAGCAATGCCAGGGGTAGTCTTGGTGGTACGAGTATCACTCTGGGAAAGCGTACAGGTCTCAGAACACTGTCTGGTACAGACCCATAAAAAGTTACCATCAAGTCCCAAATCTCAACTAAAACACTAATTATCCTCTGGCTTCTTTCTCTTACCTATTTTTGGTATTTCTGTGATTTGGAAGCCCTTAAAAAGTATAGTCCCATAGCCAAGATACCAAAAATTCTTAGATTTAATCCCTTTATTTCTCCAGTTCAATAAAACCACCGCAGTTCCAGCCTATTTCTTTGTCCTTCCTCTTATGGCAAGTGTGGCCCTTCTTCCACATACTTTCACCACAGAGACAGAGGAAAAGACTTGCGTTTTCAAGTTCCTCAAAATCATTTCGAGTCCACTAATCCTTCATCAAATAATCTTTTCTCTTGTGAAGTTTTTGTTCCCCACTTAGAGTATGTGATCTAGGGAATAATACTGAATCATAACCAATACTGCCATGAAGCTATTATTAGCATTCAGAGGGAACCACTTTTACAGTAATATCAGCAGTTACTATAATTTTATGGTTGTTGAACATAATAACAACAATAATTTCACTTTTTAGTAATTTACTATTTTATGTTACCGAAACAGTGGTCAAAACACACTGGAACAAATCTTTGAAAAACAAAACAAAACAAACAAAAAAACCCCTAAAAACCTTTAACCAAAAAATGTTTGAAGGAGTGATTTAAATAAATTGTTTCTCATCTGCTCCATGCTGATCTGACATCTAAAATGATTTTCCCATATTTTTGAAGCAAACTACCTGCAATGTTCTGAAAAAAAGCGAGTCATCCATATAATTCTAAACTGACAATTTCACAATTAACTTGTAATAAAAATCAATCGTCCAACAGTAATAAGTAATGCCTTGTTCTTAAATTTCTATCCTTGAAATTACTCTTTGACTACAAGCTTCTATTCTACCATCCTACTACAACTGCTCTTCACTGTCTTACTGGAATAAACAGTTTTTCTAAAGATGGATTTGGTTTCTCTGCAATGCTTATTATAGGAGATGAACTATCCATGGGATTACAGAATGCCTTATGTACCAACATAAGATTCCACACAGCATTGTTTTGATCAAAAACTCGCTTTAAAGTCCTACCCCTTCTTTTGGGTAGGACTCCTCTCGGCTGAGATCCTTTCTCTTTGGTGGGAGACATGGGCTCTCTTGTATGGTCCAAGTTCTCACCAGAGCGAGAGTTCTTTCATTATATTGGATTACGGTGGTAAACTTCGCAGACATGGGGGCAGAGCTGCTACTGGCTCTCCCTGTGAACAGCTGCTCATGAGGCGCCCGGGAGGATGGTGGGTTCTAGCCCTGGCCCACCATCCCAGCAGAGCCTCGCAACAAGCCAGAAGACCCCCTCCATGAGGGCCTCCATTTTCCACATCCGGACTTCTCTCTCGTCAGACCTCCACCCAGCAGACCAGCCTATCAGCGCCCGGCTCATCGAGTTCCACCCTGCAGCAGTCTTTCTTAAATCCGGCTCAGGTATGCGGTCCAGAGACTTGCAGACATGGGGCAGAGCTGCTACTGGCTCTCCCTGTGACCAGCCGCTCATGAGGCGCCCGGGAGGGATGGTGGGTTCTAGCCCTGGCCCACTATCCCAGCAGAGCCTCGCAACAAGCCAGAAGACCCCCCCCCACTCCTTGAGGGCCTCCATTTTCCACATCCGGACTTCTCTCTCATCAGACCTCCACCCAGCAGACCAGCCTATCAGCGCCCGGCTCATCGAAGTTCCACCCTGCAGCAGTCTTTCTTAAATCCGGCTCAGGTATGCCGGTCCAGAGACTTGCAGACATGGAGCAGAGCTGCTACTGGCTCTCCCTGTGACCAGCCGCTCATGAGGCGCCGGGAGGGATGGTGGGTTCTAGCCCTGGCCCACTATCCCAGCAGAGCCTCGCAACAAGCCAGAAGACCCCCACTCCTTGAGGGCCTCCATTTTCCACATCCGGACTTCTCTCTCATCAGACCTCCACCCAGCAGACCAGCCTATCAGCGCCCGGCTCATCGAGTTCCACCCTGCAGCAGTCTTTCTTAAATCCGGCTCAGGTATGCCGGTCCAGAGACTTGCAGACATGGAGCAGAGCTGCTACTGGCTCTCCCTGTGACCAGCCGCTCATGAGGCGCCCGGGAGGGATGGTGGGTTCTAGCCCTGGCCCACCATCCCAGCAGAGCCTCGCAACAAGCCAGAAGACCCCCCACTCCATGAGGGCCTCCATTTTCCACATCCGGACTTCTCTCTCGTCAGACCTCCACCCAGCAGACCAGCCTATCAGCGCCCGGCTCACGCAGCCGCTTGCGGCTGCGCGGTTCATCAATAAATGCTGGACTTAGAGGTGCCTACAAGAGTATGCTACCTGCACGGCAGAGCCTGGCAAGCTACCCGTGTTGTATTTGATATATGCCAAATACCAATAACAATTATAGACCTCATTCCCGAATGGATTGGGGCTCTTTATGTTCCTGGAGCAAGCAGATGCCTTGGGCTCTACTAGCATGAGACAGGACATATGGAGATGTTACTGGGGCCCGCTCGAGCAAATCGATGATGAACGGGAAGACAGTGATACAGTGAAAGAGCATGCAGTGTGGCAATTAAAGCATGCCCAAGGAATTTACTGAGCTTCCCATGTTCCCCACCAACCTGATGCAGTCAGCTTAACAGAATGGTGGAAGTGATTTTAAATATATGGCACTGCCTTGCAAGGCTGGGGCAAGGTTCTCTGTAATAATGCATATGCTCAGGGGTGGGAGGGTAAAATTGGGACACTGATGGAGGAATGGCAACACTGGAGGTGGGGGGTAGTGTTGGAACACTGTATACCTGAAACAACTGCATTATGAACAACTTTGTAAATCATGGTGTTTTAATAAAACAAAAATTAAAAATCGTATGTTTTACATAAAAGTCAATATAAGATGCTTTTTTATCAGTTTCTTCACCAGGGTCAAGGTACAGAAATGGAAGTAACTCCCTTCATTACTACCCTTACATATTCACTCATATTTTGCTTCCTCTTTTTGAAAATATGGTTCTGCTAACTGAGATGCTCTAATTCCACATAGAACACAATAGCCACTTAACACATGATGGAAATTCAAACTGGAAATTGGACCTGCCACCTGGCTGCTTATTTTCCCTCATAGCTCTAAATCAATATGTAAGAAGGTTACTACTATACAAGTAGAGTTAGTTATTACCAATGGAAAAACTAAGGTGCTACTATGCAATGGGAGTGAGTAATTTATTGGAAATATAATAGTTCATTTAGGTCATATTATATTCATCTTATATAGCATGTTCATCCATACTGTAAATAAATAGATATTATTTTAAAATGAGGGTGATATAAATGAGAACTGAAACCAGTAATGGAAGGGGGGGGGAGGAAGATACTGACATGAAGGTAAAAGTGTGAACAGATAAAAAAGAAGATTATGAAGATGGTGGATAATGCTGCCTTGTGAATTACTAGGTTTAAAATGCAACAAAACAGACATTACTGAAAGATCACATGAGTAGTCCTTACAGAAGAAGTATATATATATATATATATATATATATATATATATATATATATATGAGAATGGACAAAGACAGTAACAAAAATTTGAGTGAGATTTTTTACATGGGTTTCCAGAACTGTAAGTACCTCAGTAACCTAGGCTAGAAAGACTAGATAGTCTGATGGGGAGATAGAATGAGCGATTATTTCACCCACAGCTTATAAATCTCCACTAGCCGAAAGCGTCACTGGAGGCTGGGCAGATATTAGAAGAATCCCCTGCCAGTAACTCTATCAGACTGTACAGCTGAGGCCCAAGAGGGGAGTTGACCTACCAGCACTCCAAACTGAGGTGGTAGGCAAAGATCATATGCAAACCAATACAATACCCTTCTGCAAAAGCACAGCTGAGTGCAGACCTTGTCTCAGAACGAATAGAACAACAGGTAAGGAAAGCAGGTTTTAGAGTGGTAGCTCCCATATTCCAAGGTCTATGGCAATAGGCCCAGGGGAAGGCACTGGGAACTGAGAAAGCAGGGAGTCATTACTGATTTGTACCACAACTCTCAGCAGTGACTAGAAGCAACATAAACATAACAGCACAGGCTCTGGGCAAAACTGGTGAATGCAAACCTTTGATTACTACGTCAAGCTTCACAAAACCAAACTTTCAACCTTAACTCTTAGTATGCAGTAGACCTAATGGAAGAGTGGAAGGGCCACCACAAGTAAAGGGTGAAGAAGATTGCCCAGAGGGTGTCCCAGAACCCAGGAGTTCACAGTCTCTCAGAAAAGTATTTTAGAGTGACCATGGGAAGGCTGTTTGATGAAAGGAAGCAAGAGACACAACAGTATGTTTTTCTTTCTCTTCGCAAACAAAAAATCACTGAAGTGACTGGTGATAAGTGAATTATACTAATTTACTGGAAGATCTCCGCAATAGTAAGACAAAAGCTGAAGAAGAAGCAGCATGCTAGACAATAAGAGGCAGAAAGCCAACAGTAAAGAACTAAGAGGAAATGGGTGAAAAGAAATGACAATGTCAGAAAATTATTTGACAAACTGAAGAGAAGCAATATCCAAATTACAAGAAGACTTGAGGAAAAGGTAGAAGAGAATTGAGAAAAAACTACTGGTCAAAGACATTATAGCTGAAAACTATCCTAAACAGAGGACTGGTTCATACCCCAGATCCACGAAGCTCAAAATAAATTCAAATATTAGAAACCCAAGATTCTCTGGCATTAAAAACATTGTAAGTGGGGTCAAGAGAGATAGCACAGTGGTGGGGACATTTGTCTTGCATGTGACACACCCAAATTCGATCATTGACATCCCCTATGGTCCCCCTGAACACTACCAGGAGTGATTCCTGAGTACAGAGCCAGAAGTCTAAATCCCAAGAGCAGTAAGATCAAATAAAAAATACAAAAAAAAAAAAAGGATCCCATATAAGATAAACATCCTAACATCCAGCTATGCTGTCATTCAAATTTGAAGCAAAGCTTTATAGACAGTCTTTAACTAAGACATTATGGCCATTAAATCAGTTTTGTAAGAAGAATAAATGATTTCATTTACAAGAGAAGACAAACCTTACTCTCTCGAAATGATGGCAATGAATGACTTCATTTCAATAATCTTACTTAACATTAATAGGCAGAATTCACCCATCAAACACACAAATGATGCATTTGATTCACCCATCAAACGGCACGGAGTGAAAGTAGGAGCTAGTGAGAGGTTAGGACATAGCTCAGCACTTGATGTGCGCTTGATTACACAGCATCTGAGTCTCACTGAGCACAGTCCTGGAGGTTCCCAAGCACTGCTGTGTGGCTCATGTGACTCCTGCTAGTACAGGGCCTGAGCAGCACCACAAGGCTCTTGAACCACAGCCCCAGTTTGCTGAGAATTTCCAGGTGAGGCACTGATTGGAAGATTATTATTATCATCATCATCATCATCATCACATCATCATCATCATTATTATTATTTAAGCAGAGAGAGATTGGATGGACCAGAAAATGGAATCCATTTTCTTGGAAGAAAAACCAAAGTAAGATATTGGGGAGGGGGAGAAGAAATGCACTTACTTTCACCGTAAAATCTACCTTATGAGATTCTAAAATAAGGTAAATGAATCTGTGGTTAATTTTGTGGTTTTTTCTAACTAAATCACAACAAGATACAGTTACAAAGTTGTTCATGACTTGATTTTAAATCAAAATATTATGACACTCCATTCCTTCACCAGTGTATATTTCCTACATTTCCTACCTGTGGTTGAAATTTTTTGAAAAGTTGGGCGATGCTGCGCTTAGCTCTAGTAAGAAATTTAAGACATAGAGGTACTTTGTAGAGGACAACAGATGTTCTGTATCTTGATTTGTATGCTGCTGACTGAAGAGATCTTTATCTTTTTTTTTAAAAAAAATTTATTATACCATGTGAGATATACAATTAAAAGGATGTTCATAATTGGGTCATGCCATTCAGTGTTCCAGAACCCATCCCTCCACCAGAAGCAAATTCCTACCACCCATATCCCAAACACCTCCCCACCACCCAAACCCTGCCTGCCCCTATTGCAGGCACATTTTATTTCTCTATCTCTTTGTCTTTGTTCCTGTATTTCTCTTCTGTTACACTTTGTGGCTTGCCCTACGGATAATAATGATGTATGATGTCTCTATCTGAATATTTAACAGTGAGTTCTAGTATGACATCGTAATTCCTCATTCCCCATAACCTCTCCAGTTTGTTGCAAACAGAATGATCATTAAAGTGTATAAGTGAGAAAGATCCTGGGAAGGACCTGGTGCGAAAATACGTTAGAGTCTAAGTTAACTTAGAATGGGTGGAGGTGCCCAATTCCTGTTCCGAGTCTGGCAAGCATGGCCTCTTGCATGCTGAGCAAGTCCTGGAAGCTATGCAGGACATGGCCGGGGCGGGCCGAGCCTTTAATTTTCCCCAGGAACTCCCTGGGCCACTCACCATGAGGCCGAGCTGCGCAGCTGTGGATTTGGAAATCTGTATCTCTTAAATCTCAATAAAACCTTTCAATTAAAATGTGCACTTTACTGAAAAGTCATACCTCCATCATATATTTTTTTTAAAATTTTTTAATAGACTGAAAGGCTGTGATACAAATTTGTTAATGACAGTTTCCTGTGAACAAAATTCCAACACTACTTTCATCTCCAGGGTACACGTCCTCCCCCCAAGAGCTCCAATTCCCATCCCATTTAACCCCTGTCCAAACTGAGCTGTGTGGGTCAATTCTCTGTTGTGCTGCCTTTGGCCTTTGGTGGCTACCTTGCTGAGTATCTTTAAGTCTCACTGATGAGAGAGCTCATTCTCTCTCTTCTTCCTTCTGACTGTATTCACTCAGCACGTATCCTCTAGTTCCAACAATGCTGTGGCAAACTGCTTGGTTTTGTTCCAAAAGCTGCACAGTATTCCACTGTGCATATCTGCCACAACTTCTTGAGCTATTCACCAGTGCTTGGGCATCTGGGTTTTTTCCATTACTACTGCTACTGTACTGAGTGCTGTGATGAGTACAGGCATGCAAACATCTTTCCCAATCAATGTTTTTGTGTGTTGGCACATACACTGACTAGAAGTGGTACCTTTGGGTTATACAGGAGTTTTATTTCTATGGAGGTAACTCCATTACTGCTTTCCATAAGGCTAAATAGGATTACATTCCCACCTATAGAGGATGAGGATTCCTCTCTCACTAATAATCTGCAAACACTGCCTATTTCCAAATTTTCTGATGTGCGCCATTCTCACTGGTGTGAAAAGATAAGTCATTTTGGTGTGATAAGATAGGAAATGATAACTCATTTCCTAATCATGAGTGATAATAAGCACTTTTTCTATGCCTACTGGCCATCCATATGTCTTCTTTGGGAAAGTATCTTCATTTCCTTCTCTCATCTGTATATTGGGTCACTGAATTTTTTGTTATGTTTTGTGAGTGCTTTATGAGAAAATGTTTTCTCATTCAGTAGGGTACTTTTTAATATAGTTTGATTTTATTTTTAATTTGATGTATTCCCATTGTTTATTTTTGTTGTCTGTCTCTGTGATCATCCCATTGAAGATATCTCTGTAGTCAATTTCCTAGAGAGTTCAGCTGATGATTTTGCAATGTATTTTGTGGATGCTGCTCTAATCTTAAGGTCTTTAGTCCACTTTGAGTTTCCTTTTATAAATGGTGAAAATCACAACCTTTTCAATGTAAGCAAAACTTCATTATTATTAGATTTAAATTCTTGTTTTTTATTCCTCAATTATTTTTCTTATTTAGACATTATCTCATGTCTCAATTATAATAGGTTAACAATTTTTCCTCGGCTTTATATTTATACTAATCTACTATGTAAAGTGCTACTACAAAATCTTTAAGAATAACAATTCATGCTTTACTAAAAATAAAAAAATTAAATGAGTTCACAGTAGCTAAAAATAATATCTAACTTCCTCAGCATTTTATTCACTTAAAGCCCCATTGGGTGAAATCTCAAGTGAAAATTCGAGGTCAGTAATATGTCTTAACTGATAGAGTATTAGTCTGCATCGATCCCTAAACGGCACCACTGGCCCCAGCCCTGAAATACCAGGCTCCCAACCCTCTTATCCACCGTAAAGTGGCCATCAGGCTCACCTATTTATTCGGAGGCCTCAAAAAAATAAAACCCACTAGATAAAAGCACTGATAAGCTACAAAAATGTTTACACATTGAAAAATAGAAAAACAACATGAATACTTTCCTAAATGGAAGAGGAGTTCAACAAGTCTTAATATATTCAATCAATAAAACTAAAATATTTGAAAAAAGTGAAAAACCTAGTTATGCGGTTGCACACATTATGAAATTTGTATTTTATGAAAGCAAAGACTATGACTACTTCTGTCCTGTGAGTGTATGAGCAATTTTTCCATTTTCTTTCATAGCTGCACTTTCCAAGGTTATAGTTTCAAAAAGTCGCAAAAATTTTATAAGACAAAAGAGTTATTAGAATAGATCAAATAACAATATATTATGTCAAGATGGACTGAAAAAAACATGCATAGGCAAATAATCATATGACAGACAGGAGAGCAAATTAACAAACTGACAGGGGAAAAAATTAATAAAATTTTTATAGTCACAATAAAGAATGTTAAATATGTTTCCTAGTTTTCCTGAAAAATGAAACTAAGTGTTGTATGATTTTCAAGTCTGAGAAGTTTTGTCAAACTTCTAATAATAATTTAATAAATAATAATTTATCAAATTATTATTTTGCATCTATTATGTGCTAGACACCATATGAATTATACAGATATTAAATTAAGGTATTCTAATAAGAGGAACTAGCTGTTTGGTCTTCTCTGCTAATGTAGTAAGTTGACTTTTCCAGACTTTTAATCCTGCAAAGTACTTCTGGTTTTTGGGGACGGGTCCAGGTGCCACCCCTATCAAAACCTGCTCCACTGAGTGATGGATCACTGCGAAGGATTGTTTTCCTAGCAGTGTCGGGACCACCAGGGCCACTCATGTGGTGGTGAGTTGCTACCAAGACTGCACACAGTGGAGCTTAGAGACTACCAGGTCTACACATAGTGGTTCAGGGAACCATGCAGTACTGAAGACCGAACACAGCACCTAGCATAAACAAGGTACATGCTCCTGCAACCTAAGTTATATCCTGGAATCAGCCCAAAAATAGTGAGAATTAATAATCAACGAAGGAATATTGAAAGCTGGACCTCTGGATATTGAAATATTTTAATATTTACCATTAAGTGACCCCTCTGAATACATTCATAAGAAAATTAAACAGAAAAATACAAGGAGCACACTGGTTCCAATGACTGTGATATCTTCAAAAGGTTTATTTCAAGTCCCATTTGAATACAAATCACTTTAGCATTCCAAGACAAAGAGCTCTTCCTTGAGCTCAAGACCAGGAGTAAACCTGAGTAATGTCAGCTACTGTTATCTACACCTGTAACTTGTCTTCCAGTTGTTCACTGATTTGCTCAAGCGGGCACCAATAACATCTCCATATGTACTGTAGCAAGCTAGTGTAGCCCAAGGGCATCTACCAGCTCCTGGAACAAGAAGAACCTCAAACCATTCCTTCAGTTGTTACTGGTTTTTGGCATATCAAATACAACAAAGGCAGCTTGCCAGGCTCTGCCGTGTGGGTGGTACACTCTCAGCAGTAGGCTCTCATCTTGTGCATTTACTGATGAACCTCAACAGGGACAGATCCACATTTCTCTTGGGTGGAGCTCTGAGGTGCTGTAAAGTTCCTAACTTCCATTATTGTTTAAGACTGTCGCCTAGCCTGACACAGCTGTAGGTCTGGAGTGTCTCTCTTTCAGTGTTGCTGGCTGTGGTGGTTGGGAGCTCACAGCCATGCCCACTGACAAGAGGTGGAGGAGTGGGAGGAAGAGCCCAAATTCCCTCTCTCAGTCCGGTCAGCAAGGCCCACCCCACACACACACGTGTGAGTGAACCCTAGGAGCTATGTTGGACTTGGCCAGGGGCTAGCTGACCACCCTTCAGAACTCCATGGGCTGCTCCACGTGACAATTGTCTACACCAAAAAAGAAGTACAATAAAATAAACTGACTTCACTTTTAATTGCAGTTACCCACCATTACTTTTCTCTTTAGCATATCTCTACAGAATATATTTTATTCACTTGTTTGTTCACCACCTGTATTTACTAGATTTCTGTGTGAAAATGCAAGTTCCATAAAACAAAAGAACTTGTATTTTGATTATAACTGAGTTCACAAAATAACTTGCAAAGTACACGTAGGAATTCAATAAAATGTGGATGGATAGATAGTATTTCATTAGCTTATTTTAGTTTGGGGTATTTAAAAATGGGTCGACAATAGTTATTCATCCACTCATTCATTCAAAAAAGTATTAGTACCTGCACTGTATTTTTCTTTTATATTTTATTTTTTGAAATGGACTATTTTGTTTCTTAAAAGAAAAAAAATGGAATCATGTGACTTTTAATTAAAAAAGAAAAACTAAACTAACTTCTACGAAACTGATTTAGTAGTGACATACGGGATAAGATAGTACCTAAGACTGGACCAAGCCGGGATTCAGGTAACTCTTCTGTATCCCAGTGGTGGAAAAAGACATACTCAGATGTTAATAGGAGATGCTATTAGGGAAGATGCTAATAGGAGAATATCACACAGATATGCCATTGTCGGGGAGGTGAGGGTGACCCCAACAATATCAGGGAACAAGATCCTTTTAACTCAAGGACCTGTGTCAGATGGACAAACCATGTGTACAGCGCAGTTCCAATAGGCTTTTACTAATCACCAATAATTAAACAAGCTCTGCAACTACAATCCAAGATAATGGGTTTTCCCAGACATCTAGCTATTGGCCGGACCTCTGACTATGTACTCAGGCCCAGGTTTCCCACCAAAATGGATAGATCTTCCCCAAGTCAGTCCCTTTATATATATCAAAAGCCAGATTTTTTCTTCAGGGTGGGTTAAGATACAATGATAAACAAATTAGCTTTTAGGTGTAGAAGTTAGCTACTGCCACACCTCTGATTCAGGTCTAAACAAATGATAATGCCAAGGCTGAGTCCACTGTTTTGAGATTCTCTCTTATGTCAAAACACTGGAGAGATAGAGAGCTGGTATAAATAAATACATCTTAATGGATGTATGTTCATGGGGGAGAATCACATCATAATTTCAGACCATGCACTTTATACAATCTAGATAAGGTCCTTCTTATTTCTACTTTGCACCAGGATCATTCTGAGTGCCCTGTCTTCTGTTTACGGAAATGTTCATGCTCATTTACCTAAGGGCAAACTAGCATGATCCCTCCTTTGATCTTGGCAGAGTTGATAAAAAGTAGTCGCAGCACAGTCAGGGTGGTGGTTACCTGGTAAATTTTAATTGCCCCATGCTGGGACCAGTGGGTGTAAGAAAAATTGTGCCCAATCTAAATAGCATTGAAATCATAATAGAGATTATAATAGTATTCCAAGAGTTCCTGCCCCTCGAGATATTGCAGGTGTGGCTGTGGTGCCCGGCTGCATCAGCAGGTGGCAGACAGGACACAGGCTTGTTTATACCTAGGACTCTGCACCGAGGGCCCTGAATGGTTGATGGTCTGACATAGAAAAAGAGACTGGGTCCCCTAGGATGAACCTAGAGCAATAATAGAGTCTGGCATGCTACCTGTGGTATATCCAATATGCCACAAACAGTAACAAAAATGGATCCGATTACCAACAAATGGAGACATTACTGGCACCCGCTCGAGCAAATCGATGAACAACGGGAAGAAAAGTGACAAGTGATTCCAAGAGTTTTAATTCAGAGTCACAAAAGACTATCAGTGTTTACACAAAACAGAGATCTCTTTAACATGAACCCTGGCCTAAAGACATGTAAATAACTTAAACTGTAAGCAGCTTAAACAGCAAAGATCCAAAGCTAGCTAGGCCTTGTCATCCAACAGTCATTACTTCCTTCTCCAAAAGCAGCAAGGCATCCTGAAAGCTCAACTTCTAGTTTGGCTGTAGAACGTAGCTCATCCATGTGAAAAGACAGCTAGGATGGAATAAAAACTCTTCAAAAGAAAGCATCCTCTCAATATTTCACAACACTCACAAAGACATTTCAGTCAATACATTATCAAATTTACTTTTGGGAAAAGTCCCCAAAATTTTTCAGGGGAAAGGGAGCCAAGCCCTCTTCACCTTGAATAGCAGATATAAAGAACAGCTCCTCTCTTCGTGCTAGTAGCAAACACAGGATGTTACAGGTAGATGGTCTTGGGAAATACGGAAATCTTAGTTTAAAACACTCACCAAAGTACAGAGAAGAACCACAAGAAGACCAAAACTTGAAAAACATTCCACCTACAGCCAAGGTAAATAGTAACACATCTTAGATAGGGAAATAAATGAATGATTAAGACACATGGAGAGATTTACAAAGTGGGAGAGAAAATAAAATTCGGTTAAATAATAACCAGACTTGAGAACAGTGGGCCAATAATTGTCGAAAGTCTAGGGGCCACAGTGATAGCCCAGTGGGTAGGGCATTTGCCTTGCATGTGGCCGGCCCATGCCGGCCTGGGTTAGATCCCGGCATCCCATATGGTCCCCCAAGCACCACCAGGAGCAATTCCTGAGTGCAGAGCCAAGAGAAACCTCTGAGCATTGCCAGGTGTGACCCAAAAAAGCAAAAAAAAAAAAAAAAAGAAAAAGAAAAAAGAAAGTCTATTACAATCCACAACATGTAAGAGAGAGAAGAAAGAAAGAGAGAGAGAAAAAGAGAGAAAAGAAATGGAGAACCTGCCTCTGAGGCAGATTAGGGGAGCGAGGAGGGTATCCGGGACTTTGCTGGTGGGAGGTGGGCACTGGTGGAGGGATGGGTGCTGGAACACTGTATGGCTTGAAACTCAAACATGAACATTTTTGTAATTGTCAAAAAATAAAAACAATAAATTAAAAATAAATAAAAGAAGTATGTAACCAAAAAAAAAATAACCAGACTTTATTTAGCAAAATAGAAAAGTGAATCAATGTACAGAGAGACTATCCTTAACAGAATCATGCAGTAAAAAATAATAAAGTAGAAAAGGCAGAAAACATGGTTGCAAGTGTAGCTAGAGAAATGGATGAAATATGGGAAAAATGCATTGGAATTACTGGTTAGGAAGGAGAGGCAGGATTTCAATGCAAAAATATAGTTCATAAATAGGCAAAAACAGTTCTTCAGAGAAAAGACTAAGTAAACTAAGCAAGAAGAGAGTCAGGCAACAGGGGCCTATATAAAGACAGTGATCAAGCTGGAGCAATAGTACAGCGGCTAGGATATTTGCCTTGCATGTGGCCAACTTGTGTTTGATCCCTGGCATCCCATATGCTTCCCTGAGGAGCACTGCTAGGAGTAATTCCTGACTGCAGAACAAGGAGAAAACACTGAGCATCGCCAGTATGACCAAAAAAGACAAAAAACTAAATAAGAAGACTGATCATGATTAAGGTAAACAAAGTTGAGAAATTTGTGAATTTTTACTGCTTTATAAAGCTGAGAAGATTTCAGAAAAGGCAGAAAGCTAAATTTATAAAAGTTTGGGTTGTGATTAATAAGTACAACAAAGGAAGAGAGAATCAAGAGAACTGAGATTATATTATATGCAAGTTGGTGATAATGATAGGGAATAGAATTTAAGTTGGATAAAGAGGGAAGTAAAGGTCTGCAGAAAAGGAATAGTGCTGGTGTGATCTACAGAAACAGCTGGCAGCGGACTTAAACAATTGCAGAACTCAAAGTTTTAAAGTATATGAGTTAGAACGTGAGCAGAAAACTTAGGAAGTACCCATCACAGCTATTAGAGGTCAATTACACCAAAGTTGAGTCTCAAATAGGTTATACAGAGTAGTCAACAGCAAATCTGAAGTAGAGGCTGATAATGAGCACACACATGATATAATAATTCTGAATGGAAGAACCATATGGCACATGATGTCGGAGAGATTAAAGAATGTGAGATATAGGTTAGTGAAAGGAACATCAACAGAAATATTTGAATCACCAAGAATTATGACAGATGTGTTCACTTTAAATCACCAAGAATTACGACAAATATGTATTCACAAAGAGATAATGAAATAGATTCTTAAAATCTCTAGGAAATAAGATAAGATTCAATGGAGTATACACACAATTACAAAAGGACTGTGTACTGTGTGGTACAATTTATAAGCATAAGTTTATAAATTGAGGGTACCTAAAGAGGAAAATGGAATAAGGATCCAAAATCACCAAAGAGGAATAAGCCTTGAAGTCCATCAGTACAAATTTTTAACTGAGTTAAAAGTAGCAACATCAGGATAGTAAAATGGTTTCATATCAGGAAGGTATAAGCAACTTACAGAAAATAATATATAAATATTTGACTCATTTATCTGTGTTTACTAATAAACACCGCATTATGCACTGGGAATAAAACAGTAATAAACACATAATCAAAGACCTCACAAAACTGGGACTAAAGTAAAAAGTCTCATATAAAAGTAATTACTTTTAAAAACAAAACTAAAATATTATGACATGCTAACAGTTTTATTAAGAAGTAAAGATCTATGTACTTGAAGGATAGTGCACAAAAGATGTGATTATTTTGACATACCTAGGAAATAAGGCACTAATTATATGCTAAAACACAAACTGGAAGTAAGCAAATGTGAAGAAAGTCATTTTGGGGTGTGTGGTAATAGAAAGGGGGAGAGAGTAGCAAGAATATGCTTGTACCGATATATGCAGTTACCTGACATAAAGCAGCATCCCGTTCTTCTATCACTGCATTCATTTCTTCTGCAGTTATTCTCTTCTTACATTCCTTGGTCTTGTAGATTCTATCCACAATTATAGCTCCATTCTTCTGAATAGCTATCCCTGTGTCTGCATTGTTTATTCTGTTCAGTAATTCCTGTAATGTCTACCAACACCATTATATGTTAGTCAGACATGAAGTTTTAATATATTTTATTTAATATAGGGTTTTAATTAATAGGCACATGTGAATTGTAAATTGACTGAGTGAAGTTATTGAATTTTCATATTGCAGCAAAGATGTACATTATTAGTGTGTCAATTCTTCTTTTTCCCACATCTTAGTTCTTGAAACCCACTCAATTGAACTTAAGCCTCTAAGATATAAGACTGACATCAAGAAATCTCCTCAGAGAATGGCTTACCATGTCATTTTCTTCAGGGTTAATATTTTCTAGCCTAGAAAAAAGGGACACAGAAAGCCTGATCAGTAGCATTTCCTTAGTGCAGCAAAATGAGTTCGCTTTTTAAATCTTTAGAACCTCAAGTAATTTCATTCGACTAGTCTTTAGAGTCAACCATGACACTGAACATATTAAAGTGCCACCTGCTCGACTCCATCTTTCAATAATGCTCCATATCTTCTGCGCTGACTTCAGACTGTTAAGTTATTAATGTTTACTGCTATATATGACTACAAGGATCAATTGTTCATATGTGCTTAGATGAAGAAAGTTCCCTAGTGATAGAAATACTCATTCTCATCATTATATTTATTCCTTGACTTTCAATTCTTATCAGAAACTGTATTTTCTCTCTTTTTTTGGACATCATCACAAATAAAACAAGGCAGTTTTTTATTACAAAGTTTAGCTATGTTCCCTCAAAAGCAATGACAAATAATTACCGCTAAATTTGACCCGAAAAATCTCCTGCTGCTATTTTTTTGGGTTAACACAAATATACTACATAGAAAGAGTGACCAAAATTGGATCTTTTGAGATAGAAATGCTTTCTCTCTTTTCATAACTCAAAGAGAATTATTTAATTTAAAAACAACTGAACTTATTCACTCATAAAACAGATTTTTATTACTTTATAGTGTTACTAAAAAGTTTATAGATGTTGATCAATTAGGAAAATATAATAAAGGCAAATAAACTTTAAAATAAGACTTTAAGACAATGTCTATAATTAATTCAATCATTAAATGAAAATTTGTGTTAAATGCAAATTTAAAAAGCAATCTTAATTATTTAAAATACATTTGAAAGCTTAGATATTCAAGTTGCTATTTTCTCAAGCTTGGACTTTACTCCTCTCATTTCTTTTTCTTCCACTTCAGTTTCTTTATTTACTAAATAATCATGCAATACTGCATGAAACTTGCAACTATAAGTATAGTTTTGGGAAAGTTTAAAAATTTTTTTTAATTATACTACCATAAGATAAGCAATTACAAAGATTTTTTTTGTTTGGGTTTCAGTCATACAGTATTCCAGAACTGATCCCTCCACCAGTGCCAATTTACCACAAAAAAAGGGAAAAAAATAATACAGAACAGTTTGGCTTCGAAATTGTTCAAAACTCCATAGTTTAATGAAATTTAAAATAGAACACATTTAATGTTGCATGCATTTTGATTACACACACTATTTCTCCGAGGCTAATCGTGGATCGGTGCTCAGGGGTCACTGCTGGTTGTGCTTGAGTGATACTATGTGGTCCAGAGGATCAACTCAGGAGGAGCACGCACACAGGAAACGTCTCAACTAAATCTCTTCGCTATCCTCTGGCCCAAGAAACCAAATTTCAAAACATTGCATTTATTTTCCACTATTTTTTTTGAGGTAACACCTGGCAGTGTTCAGGGACTATTTTAAAACTCAGGCATTAAACAAATGGGATTAGATAAACTAAGAAGCCCCTGCACCTCAGAAGAAATGGTGACCAAAATACACAGAGCCCCTAGACTGGGAAAAATTACTTACCCAAAACCCATTAGATAAGGGGTTAATAGCCAAGTCACTGGCATACATTTACAAGAAAAAAAATCCAACCCCATCAAAAAATTAAAAAAAAAAAAAAAAAACGGGGCCGGAGCGATAGTCCAGTGGGTAGGGCGTTTGCCTTGCACGTGGTCGGCCCATGCTGGCCTGGACTCGATCCCCAGCATCCCATCCCAAATGGTCCCCGAGCACCGCCAGGAGTGAATCCTGAGTGCAGAGCCAGGAGAAACCCCTGAGCAGCGCCGGTGTGACCCCCAAAAAAAAAAAGCAAAAAAAAAAATGAACAGAAACTTAAAGAAGAAATAGAAAATGCCAAAAGACACATGAAAAAATGCTCTACATTGCTAATTATCAGGGAGATATAAATGGAAACATCAATGAGATATCATCGCACACCACAGAGACTAGCACACATCAAAAGAACAAGTATAACCAATGCTGGCAAGGATGCGGGAAAAAAGGGACTCTCATTCACTGTTGGTGGGAATGCCGACTAAACAAGATGGACATTCTCAACAAACTGAAAACTGAGTTTCCATAAAACCCAGCAAAACCACTTCTGGGAGGGGCTGGAGTGATAGCACGGTGGGTAGGTATTTGCCTTGCATGCAGCTGACATGGGTTCAATCCCCAGGATCCCATATGGTCCACTGAGCACTGCTAGAAGGAATCCTGAGTGCAGAGCCAGGAGTAACCCCTGAGCATCACCTGGAGTGCTTCATAAAGGAAAAAAAAAAAAAACACTTATAGGAATATACCCAAGGAACATAAAAGTTAACAGAAATGTTCACTAAGTACTATTCACAATAGCTAGAATCTGGAAACAGTCTGAGTACCTGAGAACAGAATACTGGATAAGGAAACTATGATCCATCTACAAAATGGAATATTACGCAGTTCCTAGAAAAAAAAGAAGTCAGGAAATTAAACACAAAATGAAGTCAGGAAATTTTGCTCATCATGCTGAGTGAAAACAGTCGGAGGAGAGGGACAGACAGAATGACTGCACTCATTTGCGGGACATAAGAAAGCAGTATGATTCTAATATCCAAGGTCAGTAGAAACAGAGGCAAGGATTGGTCTTTGACCGGAAGTCTGCCTCAGAGACGGGGGGCAGACTCGAATAGGGATGGAAGCACTATGGCAATGGTTGTTGAAATAATCAATCTAGATAAGAACTGAGTTCTGAAAGTAGGCAAAAGAACAAACATGATAACCTCTGAGTATCTGTATTACAAACCATAATGACCAAAAAGTGTGTGTGGCAGAGAGACAGAGAGACAAAGAGTCAGAGAGACAGAGAGAGAAACAGAGAGATGCAGAGAGAGGGAGACACTGAGGAGAGGGAGAGAGAGGAAAAAAGAGAAGAGAGAGGCAGAGGGAGACCGTGAGAAAGGGGCGAGAGAGAGAGAGAGAGAGAGGCAGGCTGGGGTGGGGACAGCAGGAGGAAAAACTGGCCTTAGTGGTGGTGGTAAATGTACATTGGTGGAGAGACAGGGGTTGGAACACTGTATGATTAAAACTGGACCATCAACAGTTGTAACTGTGTATCTCATGAGGACTCAATTTTTAAAAAATGGAGCTAAAAAAATAAGCGAACTCAACATACTTGGGGGGACTAGGCAGTGCTAGCCATAGAAACTAAGCTACAAGCATGCAATGCATGTGTCCGGCCCAATGAACTATCTATGTGGCCCAGACACTACATTTTAACAAAAAAATGTGTGCATATAAAAAATACTGCTAGAGATTCTGGTCAAGATGGAGGCAGTACAGCAGTAAGTGCCAGAGCTGCAGAGGGACAGCAGCTCCCAGCTCTGAACAGCCAATAGGGTCGTAAAATTTCTGCGTGAGTGGGGGCCCTTTGGAGATTCTGCCTCAGGGAGCACTCAAAGGACAAGGGCAGGTAGTCCTGCCCTGGAGCACTACCTGGAGTGGGACTCACGACGATGGCAGCAATGCTGTCGTCAGCTGGCAGAGCTATCACAGCTCTTGGTGCTACGGGAGGCAGCAGAGTTGTTTTTTTTTTGGCTTTTTAGTCACACCCAGTGATACTCAGGGGTTACTCTCTGCTCTGCACTCAGGAATTATTCCTGGCACTGCACTGAGAACCATATGGGATGCCGGGAATTGAATCTGGTTTGCCACAGGCAAGGCAAATGCCCTATAGCTGTACTAGCACTCCGGCCCGGGCAGCAGAGTTTTACCATGTCTGAATATGGCTTTTGGGTCTGGCATGTGGGTACTGGAGCTGAGGGGTGCTGGGGTTCTCACCATGGGGCCCCACCACCATTTTCTCCCAGGACAAGCACATACCGATTGCAGCATACAATGGACGAAAACTTCCCTGAGTAACAACACGGGGAGACCCAGGATGGGGCATGTGCCCTTGGTCAGCCCCTGCTGGACCAGTGGCTGCAGTCCACCCACAGTGCCCAACTCATGAAAGGCAGCAGCCCGGCTCTGGTACTGGTCCCTGTTGGGGCCACTGCTACTGAGATTCAGGGGGTGTGGTGCCACTAGCAAGTCAACCTTGACCTGTGGAGCAAGTGAACCAAAAGGCTGATAACCCGAAATCACCGCAGTGATTTCCAACAATTTACCAAGAAATTAAACTGCCAAAAGTATGTGGAGACATGTCTACAAAGCACCTCTGGCTCAGACATACAAGCTCATGTTCTGGGCTTGCTTCATAGACCCATGAATACATCTCAAAAGAGATTAAAGCCACAGCTAATATCAGACCTGCACAAAAAGGGGATTCATGGGGAGGGGGGCAGTCAGCCCTGCGCTCACCCAAGCAGAGCCCCCAGAAGAATCCTGCTCCAATAATCCAAAATTGATGCTATGCCCCCAGCTGGACTCCACCATCTGGGTCAGACCTCACTGAGATATTCACTGTCTTCACTGTCTTCCCATTCATCATCGATTTGCTCGAGTGGGCACCAGTAATATCTCCATATGACCTGTTTCATGCAAGTAGAGCCCAAGGGCACCTGCTTGCTCCAGGAACATAAAGAGCCTCAAACCATTCCATCAGGTCATGGGAATGAGGTCTAAAATTGTTACTGGTATTTCGCATATCAAATACAACACGGGTAGCTTGCCAGGCTCTGCCGTGCGGGTAGCATACTCTAGTAGTAATCTCTAAGTCCAGCATTTATTGATGAACCACGTGGCCGCAAGTGGTTGTGCGAGTCGGACTGTGATAGCCTGCTCTGCTGGGTGGAGTTCTGATGAGGGGGAAGTCCGGATGTGGAAAATGGAGGCCCTCATGGAGTGTGGGGTCGTCTGGCTTGTTGCAAGGCTCTGCTGGGGTGGCAGGCCAGGGCTAGAACCCGCCATCCCTCCTGGGCACCTCGTGAGCTGCTGGCACAGGGAGAGTCAGTAGCAGCTCTGCCCCATGTCTGTGAGTCTCTAGAATAAGAGCACAATTAAAAAGTGCAACCCTGGGAAAAGTATGTGTCCAAGCAGCATGACTAAAGGAAGTTGACCTTGGCAAGTACCTCAGCCAAATATGTGAGCAACATAAATGAAAGTGCAAGTACCATACCCAAATGTATGTATGTGTGACATGTAGTCATGGCAAGTGATGTTAAAGAAAGGGAGGGGAAAAAGGAAATCTACAGACAAGAGCCTCAGTTTTTTTTTTTTTTTTTTTTTTTTTTTGCTTTTTTGGGTCACACCCAGCCTGCCAAAAATTTGGGTATGCGGGGTTTTGTGACTGAAATCTCCAGGCTTTCTCAAAGTTGGGATAGACTACCTCCCCCAATTTCCAGAATCTCCTGGAAATACCTGGAGTCATCTCCACGAACCAACACCACCATGTAAGCTCTTCTATTGGCTTTGCTTCAGAGACCCATTAAACAAGTCTTGAAAAAAATCAAGTCACAGTTAATCTTGGACCTGTACAAGACTGAATAGACAGGGGTTACATTGGAGGGGGTGCATTAGCACAGTGCATGCCCAAGAAAACCACCCCCCTTTTCCCAAAAACCACCTGCTCCCACGAAACAAAACTGCCATGATGCCCTCGGCTGAACTCTATTGCCTCGGGACAGACCTCACTGAGATATTAACCTGCTGAAAATTTGGGTACGTGGGTTTTGTGATTGAATCTCCAGGCTTTCTATGGGTCGGAATGGGCTATCTCCCCGCCCCCATCTTCCTGTACTCCCCTAGCCCTCGAATCAGGTCCACACCCAAAGCTGCCACCCAATTAAGAAAAACACTACATGGGGTCGGAACGATAGCCCAGCGGGTAGGGCGTTTGCCTTGCACGTGGCTGGCCTGTGTCGGCCCGGGTTCGATCCCCAGTATCCCATATGGTCCCCCGAGCACCGCCAGGAGTAATTCCTGAGTGCAGAGCCAGGAGTAACCCCTGAGCATTCTGAGCATTGCTGGGTGTGACCCAAAAAGCAAAAAAAAAAAAAAAAAAAAGAAAATCACTACAATTATACTTCCGGATAAAAATATGGTATGCCCTGACCTTTCAGTACCTGTAGTGAAACCATAAGACAAAAGAATAGAGAGAGAGAGGGAGAGAAAGGAAAAAGCCAAAGAGAGCAAGAAGAAAGGTACCTGCCATAGAAGATGGCAGGGGATGGGGGAGTGGGAGGGAAACTGGGGACATTGGTGGTGTAAAATGTATTGGTGAGGGATTGGTGTTGAACACAATATGGCTCAATCATGAATATCTTTGTGATGGTCTATCTCACGGTGATTCAATTAAAAAATATTTCTATTTAAAATTTTTCTGAAAGGCACAGTAATTTTGAATTAGAACTGGAATCCCAAACTACTAAGATGCATTTGGATTAATAATTTAATAAAGGAAAATACTCCCATCATTTTATTTTTCTCTAATACATTAATAGTTTTAAAATATACTACTTCATAAAATTTGTTCTATAAGAACTGTGAAGATAATGTCTGGTTTTACTCAATTAAAAACAAAGTAAAAATTCAATTTCTCATACTTCTTTTATGATAACATAAAAAGGATTTCATGTAAATTGATAATGTAACTATAGTTATTATCTAGGAATAATTTTATGGAAATCATATCATGACACAGCATTCCCTTATTCATGATCTTTTTGGATAAAGTCATACTGTGAGCGGCTTATGACAAAATAAAATTCAATTTGAATTTCATAAGCTTCAAAATTTGTTAAATTGATAATGTGAAGAGACAGACAAAAACAAGCATTTATATATTTAAAAATTAGTTCCCAAACTTAGAAAGTTTTCTTTATTTTTTCAAAGAATTATATCAAGTCAGAAAGAAAAACGGTAAAATAGTTTGAATATTTCAAATATCCCAACACAATAAAAATGTAAGGACTAATATTTTAAAATTTCCTTCAGCATCAAATTATGAAAATGCATTACTTTAAGGAGAGATAAAGATTACAAGTCAACTTTAATAAAATTAACATGTTTCAAAGGGAATTATTTAAGAATACTGTACTTTAGATTCTCTAAAGCCACTATAATATCTTACATACTGTTCTGGGGCCACATCTTGCAGTTCTCAGGGCTTATTCCTGGCTCTGCACACACATTGATCTCTATGGTAGACTCTAGGGACCATATGGGATGTCAGGGACCGAACCTGGAGTGGCCATATGCCAGGCAAGTGCCCTACCTGTTGTACTACTGCTCCAGTCATTATATTATATTTCCTTATTGAAAGTTATTCTATAGACTCAGACACAACAGGGAGAGCTGCCATCTGGCTCTTCCCTAGCTCAACTGACCATGAGGCTCCTGGGAGGAAAGATGGGTTTTGGAAGTGGGCCCATCACCTTTGTGGGGTCTCCGAAGCAGCCAGATGAGACTCGCTCATCACAATCGCTGCCATTTTCACTGTCCGGACACCACAGCACACCAGAGCCTGCCCAGGAGAGATGTTGATCTCAAGACCAGATTAACAGAGTAGCCAAGTTCAAGCCCAGGTAAGCGGCTCTCCGAGGAGGGAGTCACCGGGCATTTATTTGTGAGATGGAGATGAGGCCACCCCTTCCCCTCTCTGATTTGTCCCGGCAGTCCAGTGGCAAAGCCCAAGAACTGCCCCACAGAAACCGGCCATATCATCCAGAGACTCAGACACAACGAGGAGGGCTGCCATCCGCCTCCAAGTCAAACTAGTGACTTGGGGACTTCTCTCCATCAAACCAGTGGAACCAATCATGTCCTAGAATATACTGCAATCCACAATGTGTAAGAAAGGGAAGTGAAAAGGAGGGAGAGAAAGAAAGGAGATACAGAATACCATGGAGGCAGTCTGGTGGGGGGACATTGGTGATGGGAGATGGGCACGGGTGGAGGGATGGGTGTCGGAGCACTGTAGAACCAAAACTCAAACATGAGTACCTTGTAATTGTATATCTAAAGGTGGTATAATAGAATAATTAAAAAATGTTTTTCTAGATCTTCTACAAAGAAAGTTATTGTTACAACAGTAAATAATTCATGTGATTTTACTTAAAATAAAACATAGATATATTCATATATGTGACTATACATATTTATGTATTTAGTTATTTATCATTCAGTTGGTGTAAAAATTTGAATTTATTTCAATATAGTTCAGTATATAGGGCAACTAAGCTAAGTGAACTTTTTGTCACCTGGGTCTTATTTTTTCTTTATTATTGTATACATTGTATATATGTAATACTCTGTATATATTATGAATTATACAATATTATAAATGATATAGCATGGTAATAAATGCCACTAAGAGAAAAAATTGCAATGTAAGTAAATAAACGACTCATCTGAGATTGGAAGACATAAATGGAAACAAGTAACCTTCAAAGCAAGTACAAAGCAAAATAGAAAAAAAATCCGCATTTATACTTTTCTATTTTGTTTCTCTTAAAAAACCTGAGGGAGGGACTAGAGTGATATAGTACAATGGGAGGGACTAGAGTGATATAGTACAGTTTCCTACACTCAACCAACTTGGGTTTGATTCCCGGCACTATATAAGATCCGGTGAGAACTGCCAGGAGTGAGTCCTCACTGTAGAGCCAGAAAAAAAATCTTTGAGCATTGCCAGCTGTGGCATCCATACCCCAAAAGTAAATAATTAAAAAGAAAAATGTCTGTGGGGGTACGGGTAACAGATATGAGATCAATTACATCACAAATGAATTTCAACTGGATTATACTGCATTTTTTTCTCTATAGGATTAGAAAATGCTAAAATTAAAGGCTCTGTCATTTCATTTGTTACATTTATTGGTACTAAACATTATCTTGAAATGCAAACGATCAAAAAGAATGTATAAATGAACAAGTGTAAGTGTGCTCCAATATAACTTTTTTTTTTTTTACAAAAGTAGAAGTCTGAATTTGAACCACTTGTATTGCTTTCCTGATCCCTGGTACAGGTAATTAAAATATGAAAAGAGTTTGATATTAAGACACTTTAAATTTCAGTTCAATTTGATATACTTTGTCCTAACATTTAATATCTATATATGGATTACCAATCCAAAAAAGGTTTTCAGAACATTTAATTCAGTTCTTTGATTAATAAATTAATTTAATTCAATCAATTATTAAATAATAAATCAATTAATAAATTTAATTCAGCCCTTTAATTAATAAACATAATGAAGAAAACACACAAATTAAGAAAAGAACCCTACATTAGAAAAAAAAGAAAATCTGAATGAGCTACATAGGAATTCCATTTTATATATAAAATAACTCTTGAGGTTTAAGGCTTCTAGCAAAATTTAAAACATATAAAGCAAAACTGGTTTAACAAAGATAAAGTCATAGCTCGTTTTATGTAAAATATTACTGAAATTATGTAAAAAATAACAAAGTTTGTAATTATGAAAATATTCTCAATTCTAAATTATGCCTACAACCTTCTAACTGATGAGTCAGGATAATTAGCACAGATTTTGTTAAAATGACTGTCTATAGCTCAACTTTCAATAGATTTCCTATACCATGAGAATTCTGACTTACAGTCTTACACTCTGAAGATCCAAGAATACAACATCACTTTTCTTAATTTATCCCTGTGCAGTCAATACCGCTGCTTTCCTTTCTAAACCTATACTCATCACCGTGTTCAATAGGAAAAAAATTAAACTTTGACCTCAAATGATAAAGAAAATTAATAATCATCTAATGAAGATATTTCAGTATTGTTTTTAATCCACTTTAATTTTTGCATAGTAATTAATATATTTTTAATATGTACCTTAAAAAACAAATTGGCAAAAGTACCATCTTTTTGGGGTACAGATTTGGGGGATGCAATTTTACACACACACACACACACACACACATCAAATCAGTTTTAGCTTCTCATGATTTGGGACCCTTGATTTGTTCCATTACTTTATTTATTCATTTGTTTATTTATCTTTTATTTATTTGTGTGTTTGTTTTGCTTTTTGGGTCACACCTGGTGATGCTCGGGTTATTCCTGGCTCTCTGCTCAGGAATTACTCCTGGCGGTGCTCGGGGACCATATGCAATGCCGGGATTGAACCCAGGTTGACTGCGTGCAAGGCAAACCCCCTCCCCGCTGTGCTATCGCTCCAGCCCCTGGTCAGTTATTTTATATGTAAGTCCTATGAAAGATACAGAATAAAAAGTTGTAGTCTGCCTAGTTTACAGTGCTGAAGGATTCTGTTTCTGTTGCTTCCATCAGACTTTCTACCTAGACTCTCTCTCAACTACATTATTTTAGTCAGTGTTGGTTACCAATGCTAGATCAACTTTTTGTTTTTAAATTTTATTTTGATCTTTGTGGTTTACAAAATTCTTAATTGTAGGCTTTAATTGCACGGCAGAGCCTGGCAAGCTACCCGTGTCATATTTAATATGCCAAAAACCAGTAACAATTATAGACCTCATTCCCATGACCTGATGGAATGGTTTGAGGCTCTTTATGTTCCTGGAGCGAGCAGATGCCTTTGGACTCTACTAGGATGAGACAGGACATATGGAGATGTTACTGGTGCCCGCTCGAGCAAATCGATGATGAACGGGAAGACAGTAACAGTGACCATCTTAAAAGTTGAATATAAATAAATATGTCTAAGTAATTCATTTAAAACGGAATAATTGTTACTGCTTTCACAACATTAGACTTTTTTTTTTTTAGTAAGCACCAGGAACTCAGGACGATGTGTCAAAGGTCCCTAGTTTTGATCCCTGGAACTACATGCTACTCCAAAACCTAGAGTAATCCTCAAGTACATTGTCTGAAGTAGTGCATCACCCTCACTATAAAGGGGGTGGCACAAAAGCAAACAAGAAACATTTAAAATTAATTTAAAATATTGAAATAATTAAGCAGAGAACTCTTAGAATAGTAACACAAAAATAGATATAAAATAAAGATGCAAAGGAGATCAAAGGTTGCAAATTTGAAAGAACAAAGAAGACAGGAATTTCAGGAAGCAAGAAATAGGCAGCTAAAATAATTCCATTTCGGATAAGCAAAATTTGAGCTGCCTATGCAAATCTGAGATAATATAAGACCCACAATGTATAATTTACAGACTTTGATTCTAAAAAGGTATAGAGAAATGAAGATGCATAGAAATAGCCAAAACAATTCTGCAAAAAGAAAATGAACATAATCGAATTACAAGACATATGTGAAATACAGGTTTAGGCAAAGGTGGAGGCACATAGTGAAGCAGAATAGGAAATGCAAAAAATTAAACAATTAGATACTAAATTATTTTTGGTAGAGGTGAAAAAGAAATGAAGAGACAAATAATAAAATATTTAATCAATGGTACTGGAATAAATGTCCACCTACAAGAAGAGAAACAAAACAAACCCCCCCCAAAAACAAAAAACCTATACAACTTAGACAAAAAAGTAACTCAAAATAAGTTACAAAAATGTACAGCAAGGCATTCATATCTTTCAGTAAAAATGAAAAACCTATGTAAACTTCTATGTCAGTTTTAGAATCAATAGAAAAATTACAATCCATGAAAAAGAAAAAAATAAGTTGAATCTAATCAAACTTTAAGATATGCTCAGCTAAAATATTTGCAAGAAAATATTTGAAAAGTCACATATACAAGATTTATATGCAGAATACATAAATAAATCTGAGAAAGAAAAAAATGCAAATTTGAAAAGTTGGTCAAATAAATGAAGTCTTTACCAGTCAAGATATGTAAACAGTAAATATACACATATAAAATGCTAGAAATAATGTCGTTCACCAGAGAATGACTAACATCTAAAACAAGGAACCAAACCGGTCAACTGCAAATCTCGACAAGGATGGAAAGCAGTAGCAACATGATTCACTGCTGAGATGCTAAACAGTACAGCAACTTTAGAAGAGTTCAACAGTTTTGTTTAAAGTTAACTTTGATTGAACATATGTAGTAATCCTTCCTTTAGGTGTACCAAATGATTCAAAAACATGTCACACATACACAGAAACTGTACACAGATGCTTACAGCAGATTTATTAAAAATTATCAAGAATTTTTTTAAAAAACGATCACTGCAGGCTCAGAGAATTGTAGGAAAAAATGGAAACTATGATGAAAAAAAGCCTAACTACAGAAGAAATATTTAGCATGATATTACTTGAGGAAGCAAGGGGAAGCGAACCAATCTACAAGAGGAAATCTAAAAATTATTATAAAGGACATAGATGGTCACTTCTTAATGGCCAAGAAGTCTATTCATCTTGAGTAACTTATACTCCTAACTTATGTACGCACCTAATCAAGGGTTGTTGCAGTACACTGCTGCCCAGAACATCTCATCTGGTCTGCAGTTGCCTCCTGCAGGTCACTTTGTAGATAGGAGGACAGTTTGAATGTGGCTGGTATAAATACTGGCTGGTATAAACATTCTCGCATGCTGCCACAATCTTCGTGAGACTAGCTAAATCTTACCAGTATATTTGCCTGACCACACTGGATCTCTAAGTAATTAGACCAGAGAGAAATGCTGTTTGCCTCCAAGCAAGCAAGCATAGCTCTCTGATAACTCAAAGCTAATATACAGAACAACTATGAAGTAAAGATGAGACTCTTGTGAAGGCTTGGAGAAACTATTAGAATATTCTTTGGTACAGACACATGCCTTTGTATTCTGAGAAACAGTTCATCTCAGAAGTCCCTCCCTCAGGGCAGATGGGTTTTGGGGAGTGGCCCGTCGCCTCTGAGGGGTCCCGGAAGCAGCCGGATGAGACTCGCCCACCACATTAGCCACCATTTTTGCTGTCCGGACGCTGCGAAACGGCCTCAGACCAGATCAACAGAGCAAAGCCAGTTCGAGCCCAGGTAGGCGGCTCTAAGAGGTGGGAATCACCGGGAAGTCGTCAGATGGAGGCGTGGTTGTCCCTTCCCCCTCCATCTTGTCGGGCCTGGTGGCCCTGCCGGGCGAGCTGCCCACGGGCCAGCACAGGGCCTCACGGAAGGCTGGGGAGGCTGGCGCCGGCTTGCGCCGGGCCTAGCTGACCATGGAACCCCGAGGAGGGCAGATGGGTTTTGGGAGTGGGCCCGTCGCCTCTGAGGGGTCCCGGAAGCAGCCGGATGAGACTCGCCCACCACACTAGCCACCATTTTTGCTGTCCGGACGCTGCGAAACGGCCTCAGACCAGATCAACAGAGCAAAGCCAGTTCGAGCCCAGGTCACGGGCTGCTAGCGGCCGCGCTGTCCACTAAAATAGTGAAACAGTAATGTCTTTTAATGCATTGCAGTCAACGAAGAGCAGGAAAGTTTGTTGGGAAGGAGATATAAAGAGGAAAGAAATGACATACAGAACTCGCCAAGTGGTTGAGGTGCGGGAGGCGGGGAGGGAGGTGGGGACATTGGTGATGGGAGATGGGTTTGGGCGGAGGGTGCGTGTTGGAACACTGTAGAACCAAAGCTCTACATAGCATCTTTCAATAAAAAAAAAAGGTGGAATCTTCCACAAACATGTGGGAATCAGTGGCTGGGTAGGGCAGAGAAGAGAACAGTGTGCTAATATTTGTCAAAAATGATAATACCAGTCTAGAACTGAGCATTGAATATAGGAAAAAAGATATACATGATGATCTCTGAATGTATGTATTGCAATCCACAATGTGTAAGAGAAGAGATAAAGAATTTGCCATAGAGGCGGGCTGGGGGAGGGGGAGGGAAGTGGGGACATTGGTGTTGGGAAATGGGCTCTGGTGGAGGGATGGGTGCTGGAACACTGTATGACGGAAACCCAAACATGAACATCTTTGTAATTGTATATCACATGGCGGTGTAATAAAATATTAAAAAAAAAAAAGAAGTCCCTCCTCTACTCTACCCTGCAGGGGCATTTCCAAGGCAGATCTTGGCTCAGCAACATTAACATCTCAAAGGGCCTAGGTGAGGTCCTGGGAAAAATTACATGAGGGGATTTGACTCTAACGGCTCTCCTTTGGAGTGGGTGGTCTGTGTTGCAGGGATATAAAACTATCCTGCTTTCTTTCTGGGACTCCCCCTTTTTCTTTTTTTTTTAACATTTTATTATACCACCGTGAGATATACAATTACAACGTTGTTCACGCTTGGGGGTTTCGGTCACATAGTGTTCCAGCACCCCGCCTCCACCAGTGCCCCTCAGCCACCACCCATGTCCCCAATTCCCTCCACCCTCCCACATCCCGCCTAAATGGCAGGTTCTTTATCTCCTCTCCTCTCCCTCTGTCTCTCCTCCTTCTCCCACACATTGTGGGTTGCACTACATACACTTAGAAGCCATCATTTGCATTTTTTGTCTGTATTTAATGCTCAGTTCTATGTTAGTATCAGAACTTTAGACATTTATTCACTCATGTTCCTTTCTCTATCTAAACCAACCTCTGACTCCCACACGCTTGTGGTAATTTCCACTTTTGGTAAGATCACCTAGTATATTTATGTCATGCAAATAAATGCAGTCATTCTATGTCTCTCTCTTTCCTTCTGACTAATTTCACTCAACATGATTCTTTCCATATCCATCCATTTATAGCAAAATTTCATAACTTCATTTTTTCTGACAGCTGCATAGTATTCCATTGTGTAGATGTACCACAGTTTCTTTATCCAGTCATCAGTTCTCGGGCATACTGGTTGTTTCCAGGTTCTGGCTATTGTGAACAGTGCTGCTATGAACATAAAAGTGCGGATTGTGTTTCCGCTGTGCGCTTTTGGCTTTCCAGGGTATATTCCCAGGAGCGGTATGGCTGGGTCAAAGGGGAGCTCAATTTCTAGTCTTTGGAGGAATGTCCATATTGTTTTCCAGAAAGGTTGTACAAGTCGACATTCCCACCAACAGTGTATGAGAGTGGGACTCCCCTTTTCTGATGGCGCTCTCCTTCTTGCCTCTTGGCTGTCTCCTCGCTGTGGGTGTCTTAACAAGTGGTGGTAGCCATCTTGGCCTACACATTCCCGTGGCCCAGCTGGGAACCCTAAGTTTGGGGTTTTCCTATTGCTGATTTGTATGCCAGGACCTGTGTAAGTAAAGCATTTTCAAACTTCTCTGGATTCTTTCATCTTTCTCCATCTGCCGGGCCACCGATTCCCTGGGGCAGAAGGGTATCCCTGACCACTGCTCCTGGATTTTGTGCAGGGCACACCAGCATTGCCCTGCAAAAGGCCATAAGAATATTTAAAACAACTTCTAATAGATCTGAAGGATATTGATAGCAACACAGGAGTGGTTGGAGATTTAAACACTGCCCTAGCTCCATTTGATAGATCAAGGAGACAAAATCTCAACAAAATCTACAAACAACCAGGTACCAGGACTGAACAAAAAAGCCAAGAGTCGATTCCCGGCATCCCATATGGTCCCCGAGCACCGCCAAGAGTGATTCCTGAGTGCGGAGCCAGGAGAATCCCTTGAGCATTGCCAGGTGTGACCCAAAAAAACAAACAAACAAACAAGCAAACAAAAAAAAAGCCAAGAGACTGACAAGACACACCACTGCTATAGCTCCTGCCTGAGGAGAGCTTCCCAGGAAGAAAAGAGTGAAGGAAACTGGTTCCTTCCCTGGCCAGTTTCATCATTGATTCTAGGATCAGCAAAAATGAAGGCTGCCATGTGCATGCCAACAGGGTTTGGAATGAGGCTCCTCCCAAGAAGAGAGGAGGGGGATGAGGATCCTTCTCTCAACCCCCCACCTCCAATGACCCAATGGGTGCGACTACAAGCTGCGCAGATACCATTCACAACTGACCATTAACCAGGACTGATAGTAACTCCGGGAAGAATGACCAGAGACACAATTACTACAGCTTCTTCCTGTGGCATGTTAAGCAGCCGCATGGCATGTTAACAAAACCACCCAGTTGAGTGTCAAGTCTATGCCAGTTCCTTTCCCAGACATATGTTGCAATGATAAATGTTGTTGGCGCTGGTATGGGGATAGTGAATGGGCAGGGGGCTTTAGCATTTGGTAGTGGTAGGGGTTCACAGTGGTGGGACTGGTGTTGAACAGTGAATGATTGTCACAACTGTACTGCGAAGAACTCTGTAAATCACGGTGTCTAAATAAGAAAAGAAAAAGAAAACACTAGTCTTTAAAAAATGAATTAGTACAGTTTGGCCTAGCAGACATAGATAGGGTAGTTCATGCCAAACGTTGAGACACACATTCTTCTTGAGCGCACGAGATTTTTTTTTACTTAAAATTAAAATAATTTTTAAAAAAATATTTTACTATACCACCGTGAGATACACAATTACAAAAATGTTCATAAGATGTTCATATTTGGGTTTTGGTCATACATGTTCCACCACCCATCCTCTACCAGTGCCCATTTCCCAACACCAATGTCCCCGATTCCCTTCCCACTCCCCTAGCCTGCCTCTATGGCAAGTTCTTTATTTCTTTCTCTTTCATTCTCTCTCTTTCTCTTTTCCTTCCCTTCACTGTGGATTACAATACATACATTAAAATGATGTCATGTGTATCATTTTGCCTGTATTTAATGCTCAGTTCTAGATTGGTATTAGCACTTTCAACAATTATTGGCACACTGTTCCATTCTCTGTTTTACCTAGCCTCTGACGCCCACACGTTTGTGATAATTTCCACCTTTGACAAGACCTCCTGATCCATGCTTCACCTGACCTTGGATATTGGTATCATAATATGTACATATATATATATATATATATATATATATATATACAAATACACACACACACACACACACACACACACACACACACACACACACATATATATATATATATGCGCCATGCAAATGAATGCAGTCATTCTATATGTCTATATGTCTCTCTCCTTCTGGCTAATTTCACTCAACATCATCCTCTCCTTGTCCATCCATTTATAGGCAAATTTCATAACTTCAGTTTTCCTAACAGCTGCATAGTATTCCATTGTGTAGATGTACCAAAGCTTCTTTATCCAGTCATCGATTCTCAGGCACTCTGGTTGTTTCCAGATTCTGGCTATTGTGAATAATGCTGCTATGAACATAAAAGTAGGGATTGTGTTTCTGCTGCGTATTTCTGGCTTCCCAGGGTATATTCCCAGGAGTGGTATGGCTGGGTCAAATGGGAGTTCAATTTCTAGTCTTGGAGGAATGTCCATATTGTTTTCCAGAAAGGCAGTACCAGTTGACATTCCCATCAATGGGTGAGTGTCGCCTTTTCTCCGCATCTTGTTGTTCTTGCTCTTGTTGCTCTTGCTGTTCAGCACTTGTTCTTGCTCTTTTGGATATGTGCCAGTCTCTGTGGTGTAAAATGATATCTCATTGTTGTTTTGATTTGTATCTCTCTGATGTTAATGATAATCAGCATTTTTTCATATGTATTTTGGGCATTCAAATTTCTTCCTTGTTGAAGTATCTGCTCATTTCTTCTCCCTATTTTTTTGATGGGGTTGGTTGTTTTCTTCCTGTAAAGTTCTAGCTTCAATGTCATGGAGGGTTTTTACTATATTTCTTCAATGTACTTTATGGATTCAAGTCTGATTTTGAAATCTTTAATCCATTTTGATCTGATTTTTGTGCATAGTGTAGACAGAGGTCCAAATTAATTTTTTTACATGTTGCTGCCCAGTTTTCCCAGCACCACTCGTTGAAGAGGTTTTCCTTACTTCATTTTGACCTTTTTGCCCCTTTGAGATATTTTTCAAGACTGAACACTTTCTGGGTGACAAGGCACATCTCTATAAAATCAGTAAGACAGAAAAATGTATACATCCTCTCAAGCATGATGCCATGAAAATTAATCACAAACAGAAATGGGGAAAACACAAAAAAATTGGAAATTAAAAACTACTGAACAACCAGTAGGCCAAAGAGGAAAGAAACCAAAAGATTCCCAGAAACATATGAGAATGATGAAACAAGTTACCAAAATATATGGGAACAGCAAAACATTGTTAAGAGGGAAGTTTATAGCACTGCACATATTCATTAGGGAGCAAGAAAAGACCCAAATAAATAACCTTACAGCATAGGTTAAGGTGGAAGAAAAAGAAAAAATGGAGCCCAAAGTAAGCGAAGGAAGAAAATAACAAAACTTGAAAGTAAAAATTCAATGAAATGGAAACAAAAAAAACCCCACAAAGATCAATGAAATCAAAAGCTGGTTCTTTGAAAGAGCAAACAAGATTGATAAACAATCCGCTAAACTCACAACTAAAATGAAACAGAAGATCCTAATAAGGTAAATAAAAAAGAAAATGGGAGCTATCAGAACAGATACTATAGAAATTCAGAGGATCCTCAGGGAGTACTACGAAAATCTCTATGTCATTAAATTGAAAAAAACGACAATAAAGATGCATTTTTGAACTGTGATAACCTTCCAAGGTTGAACCAAGATAAATCACAGTAACCTGGAAGAGTAATTACTATCAAGGAAATAGAAATGATAAAAGTCACCACCAAAATACAAGCTTAGGCTCAAATAGGTTGACTAGAAAGGTTTTCCAAGGTTTTAATAAAACACCTACTCACAATCTGTTTTAGGTTATTCCAGAAAAATGAGTATACATGAACTCTCCCTGTTCACTTCACTTGTATCACTTGTCTTCCAGTCGTTCATTGATTTGCTCCAAAAGGCACCAGTAACATCTCCATATGGCCTGTCAAGAGCAAGTGTGGTCCAAGGGCATCTGCCCTTGCAAATATTACTGATCAAAAGCAGACAGAAACAATAACAAAATATCCTTTATTCCTGATGAAAAGGACATAAGGGTTTGAATAAAATATAAGCAAAGAGAATCCAACAATATATCAAGGGGCTGGAGCGACAGTAAAGCTGATAGGGCATTTACCTATCATAAGGCCAACCTAGGTTCAATCCCTGATAAACACATGGTTTCCCCATGCCGTGCCCAGAATAATCCCTGAGCAGTCAGGAGTAAGCCTCATGAGTACCACAGGTGTGGCCCAAAAATAAACCAAAAAATAAAAATACTCGCACTTCATGACTAAGAAGGATTTCTCCTAGGGAAGGAAGGATGGTTTAATATATATAAGTCAATCAGTGAATTATACCATAGGGAAAATAGTATACAAAAATACCAAGGAAATAGAAAACTCTTGATAAGATCCAACACCACTCATGATTAAAATAAAAAATCCACTCAAATAAATGTCGGTCTAAAGAAATTTCTTCAATATAGCTGAAGTTGTTTACCACTAAGTGACAACTAACATCATACTCAGTGAAAAAAACTGAAAGCCTTCTTCCTAAGATCAGGCACAAGACAAGAATGTCCATTCTCACCTCTATGATTCAATACAGTATTGGAAATTCTGTCCATAGCAATTAGGCAAGAAAGAGATATAAATGGCATCCTGATTGTAAAAGAAAACAAGTAATTGTCACTATTTTTACATAGCATGAAACTAAGAAAACCTTAAAGATACTACCAAAAAAATCCTAGAAACAATAAACCTATAGAGTAATATGGCAAGCTACAAAATCAATGAATAGAAATCTATGGCATTTCATGTGCAAGAAATGAATTAGAATTTTTAAAAGTTCCTTTAACAATTGTACCTTAGAAAAATTAAATACCAGGCGAGAGTAATAGTACAGAGGGTAGGGTGTCTGCTGTGCACACAGCTGGCCCAGGTTCAAATCCCAGCACTGCTTACAGTCCCAAGCTCACCGAGACTGATCCCTGAGCACCACCACTTGTGATGTACCCCTACCCCCACCACACACAAACACACAAAATCAAGTAACAACACTCTGATGTTGGAACAGTATATGCATGTAAAAAAGAAGAACCCTATCATTAACAGTAATATAAATCATGATTCCTTATCAGTTTTATTATAAATTGCCAAGAATTTAACAAAAATCACCAGGGGCTCAGAAAATCCTCAATAGAATGGAGATAACAAAAAAGTACCTAAATACATTACTAAAATATAGCATAGCATACTTTTATTTGAGGAGAGAGAGGTAAAGAAAATCAATCTAAGTAATCTGATTGCAATCAATAAAAATAAAAGACCTGCAATTTTCCTGAGCAGGAGTAATCCCTGAGCTAGGAGTAAGCCCTGAACACCACCTGGTGTGACCCATAAATAAAAACAAAGACTAAAAAGACCTAAACATAAACAGTGCATTCTAGTAAAGTAGTTTGTCATATAATTCTCTTTCATGTATTCCGCAGCAGATTACATAATTTAAGAATCTGTTCGGGTAGGGGGAGGAGCGGAGAGGGTCAGGTTTCTAACTGCTAGAGAGGAAATTACACAGAACATAGGGGAAAGTCATAATAACTTAGATGGCAGTGGATAAAAAATCAGAGATAGCAATATAAATTCTAGTTTATATTAATGAAGACAAGATATGTATATAAATAATGAGACAGTTGAGCATACTACAGCGTTTCCTAGATTTTTCTAGAGGTTAGGCCATAAACTAGTCATACTCAGCAACAATGAACAAATTAGCATTCAGATCGTGGTCTCAAATACTTTTTTTTTCAAAAAAAATTAACCATAAGGCTTCTTTGAAAATGGACAATTCTAGCGATGGGAAAAAGGAAGCAAGCGTTCAAAATCAAATGGAATGGCACAGATCAGAGGCATACTAGAAAAAACAGTGAAAGAGCTTCCAATGACCAAAAATTTAACTATCCAAGCACAAAATAAACAATATAGTATCAGATTGTAGCCCAAATGATTAAGTGCCTATCAACTAGTCTTTATTCATGTAAGTAGTCAAATCATGAACCAAGGGAGAAGAGACAAATTGTCTGTACTAGTACTTTAATTTCAGCAGATTTCCCCGCATTTCTTCCCACATCCCTAAGCCTGAATACAGGGTAATTTCTTTTAAAATTTCCTTTAAAAGGGCCGGAGCGATAGTTTTGCATGGAGGGCATTTGCCTTGCACATGGCAGACTTGGGTTAGATCTCCAGCACCCCATGTGGTCCTCTGAGCACCTCCAGGAATTATTCCTGAGTCCCCAAGATTCGCTGGGTGTGACCAAAAAAGCCAAAAAATAAATTTCCTTTAAAAGAAAAGTATAGAAACATAGTAAAATACATAATTTTACAGAGAAAGAACATGACAAAATTACCTTGGCTAAGTGACAAATATTTAAAATATTAGTAGTAATTCATGCTGAAAGCAAGTAAGTTTGAAATAATTGGCAAGAGTAGCATCTCTGTCCTATAGTTTTGTTCCATAAAAATATACCACTGCATTCTAACAATGAGACACATTTAAGAAAAATCCAATCTGAGAAACATTCTATAAAACTACTGAAAAGTTTCAAAGCCATGAAAAGTTTGAGAAAATGTTATAAATGAGTATCTTTGCCAAGAAAACTGAGCCTGGAAATCTAAAAAGAAACTTAAGAAATAAATTGGTGAAAAAGGGGACACTCATCCATTGTTGGTGGGAATACCGGCTGGTACAGCCTTTCTGGAAAACAATATGGACTTTCCTCCAAAGACTAGAAATTGAACTCCCATTTCACCCAGCCATACCACTCCTGGGAATCTACTCTGGGAAACCAAAAATACGCAGTGGAAACACCATCCCTACTTTTATGTTCATAGCAGCATTATTCACAATAGCCAGAATTGGAAGCAACCAGAGTGCCCGAAAATCAATGACTGGATAAAGAAGCTTTGGTACATCTACACAATGGAATACTATACAGCTGTTAGGAAAAATGAAGTTATAAAATTTGCCTATAAATGGATGGACATGTGTTGCAGGACTCTTAAGGGCCGCTGCATCTGCTCTGGATTGCCTCCCGCAGATCACTCCGTAGATAAGGGGGTAGTCTAAATGTGGCAGTTTATCCGACCATGTATGCTGTACTAGCTGGTATAAGTATTCTCCCATGCTATCACAATCATCGTGGGACTAGCTAGATCTTACCAGCATATTAGCCTGGCCACGCAAGGACACCTAAGTAATTAGACCAGAGAGAAATGCTGTTTGCTTCCAAACAAACAAGCATGGCTCCCTGATAAAATACAAAACTACAATGAAGTAGAGGAGACTTGTGAAGGCTTGGAGAAATATTTAACTGGCATTGGTGTTGATCTTTGGTACAGTGACATGCCATCTCAGAAACCCCCTTCTCTACATTTCAAAGGCCTTCCCTTCCCGGCTCAAGGCATTAGCACAGTAAAGGCCCTAGGTGAGATGCAGGGAGTGGTTACCTGAGGGCATTGGACCCTCCCTGCTTTCCATAACAATGGGAGGAAGGTCTGAGTTGCTGGGGGTATAAACTAGCTGGTTCCGCTCTCCCAGGCTTCTTCTTCCCGGTGGGATTTCGCCTTGTGAGCGTTTATTCCCCTTGGAAGTTTCACACGTGGTGGTCGCCATCTTGGCCTACACGTGGCTGGGGTTCTAGCCTGGAATCCTAAGCATCGGGTTTTTCCTTTTGCTGATTTGTATGCCTGAACCTGTGATAAGTAAAGTCTTTTAAAACCTCATCGGATCCCTGAGTGTTCATCCATTCCTCGCCGGCTTTGGAGGTAGAAGGGAACTCGCTTCCCGGCACTGTCGGGGACCCCCGCGGAGCACCCCGACAGACATGGAGAAGATTATGTTGAGCGAAATTAGCCAGAAGGAGAGAGACAGATACAGAATGACTGCATTTATTTGCATGGCATAAATATACATGTACATATTATGATACCAATATCCAAGGTCAAGTGAAACATATATCAGGAGGTCTTGTCAAAGGTGGAAATTATTACAAACGTGTGGGAGTCAGAGGTTAGGTAAGACAGAAAATGGAACAATGTGCTAACAATTGTCGAGGGTACTAATGCCAGCCTAGAACTGAGCATTAAATAGAGGCAAAAAGGATACACATGACAACCTTTTAATGTATGTTCTGTAATCCATAGTCTGGAAGGGAAGGAAAAGAGAAAGAGAGAGAAAGGGAAAGAAATAAAGAACCTGCCATGGAGGTGGGCTGGGGAAGGGGAGGGAACCGGGATGTTGGTGGTGGGAGATGGGCACTGGTGGAGGGATGGGTGCTGGAACACTGTATGACCAAAACCCAAATATGAACTTTTTAATTGTATATCTTTTATTTGTATATCTCATGGTGGTATAATAAAATACTTAAAAAAAAGAAATAAATTGGTGAAGCCTGAATAAAGTACGACATTTACTGAATAACAGTAGGGTAACAGTGTTACTTTCTTCACTTTGACATATGTAATTAGCAATTTAAGTCATTAAGAATAAGGTAAGCTTGGTGAGAATTGTAAGATCTACAAGTACCATGTTTATAATTTTTTCTAAAGTCTTAGACTTTTTAAAAGAGTTTGAGAAAAATGGTGTTTGAAAGACAATAAAAAATTACCAAGTAATAATTCATTCCATAAACAACCAAAGATGATAAAAATTATAATCAAGAGGTCAGAGGTACAGTTCAAGGGTTAAGGTTCTTGAGCAAATTACAATCAAACATGAAAGAAGTATAGATACCAGTTTTTCAACTAAGCAAATTTTTGCTATTACACAAGAAAATACATAATGTGAAAGAACTGTGAGCTCACCAAATCCTGAGATTTTTCATTAATTTCCAGGCTTAGAAGTAACCCAAAAGGCCAATAAACTGAGTAAATAGCCCTGAGAAAACTAAACCCTTCCTCAGCATAAGCCTGAATTTCTGAAAATTTTTTTCCAAGTAAGGAAGAGCCTTTGGTGCTGGTCATTTTTGCTATATGAGAACAAACAAGAGTCCAAAAGTATTACTTTATTGGAATCATGATATATACAAGACTAGAGAGAGTGAGATCTTGATATAAGACAACAAAGTACTGTAAGCAGAGAACAAATCTCCAAAAATGGGGATAAAGCCCAGAAAGCCTTTTTTTTTTTAAATTTGGCCTTTTTGAAAATTTATTTTATTTTATACTACCATGAAACATACAATTACAAAGGTGTTCATAATTGGTTCTTTGTAATACAGTATTCCAGCACCCATCCCTCCACCAGTGCCCCTTTCCGCCCACCCCCAGGCTGCCTCAATAGCAGGTACCCCCGCTTCCTCTCTCTCTGTCTCTGCATTTCTCTCCCTCTTATTTTACACATTGTAACTAGCCCTGCAGATATTTAGAGTTTATCACTTAAGTCTCTTTGTGTATATTCAATGGTGAGTTTTAATCTGCCATTACCATTTCCCACACTTAGTAAAACGCTGGTATCTATTTATATCGTATTAATGAATGCAGTCATTCTTTAGCTGTCCTTTTCCTTCTGACTAATTTCACTCAGCATGATAGTCTCCATGTCCATCCATTTGCAGGTAAATTTCATAATTTTGTCTTTTATGACAACTGCATAGTATTCCATAGTGTAGATGTACCACAGTTTCTTAAGCCAGTCCTCTGTTCTTGGGCATTTAGGTTGTTTCCAGATTCTAGCTATTGTGAATAGCGCAGAGATGAATAAAGAAGTACAGATAGTGTTTCTGCTATGTGTTTTTTGGTCTCTAGGATATATTCCCAGGAGTACTATTGCTGGATCAAATGGGAGCTCAATATCTAGTTTTCGGAGGAATGCCCATATTGTTTTCCAAAAGGGCTGGGCCATTCGGCACTCCCACCAACAGTGGATGAGAATCTCTTTTTTCCCACATCCACGCCAGTACCGGTTGTTCTTGCTGTTTTGGATGTGGGCCAGTCTCTGTGGTGTGAGATGGTACCTCATTGTTGTTTTGATTTGCATCTCCCTGATGATTAAACATGAAGAGCACTTTTTCATATGCCTTTTGGCCATTCGAATTTCTTCTTTTTTGGAAGCTTCTGTTCATTTCTTCTCCCCATTCTTTGATGGGTTGGCTGTTTTTTTTTCTTATGAAGGGCTACCAGTGCCTGATATATCCTGGATATTAACCCCTTATCAGATGGGTATTGGGTGAATATCCTTTCCCACTCTGTGGATTGTCTTTGTATCTTGGTCACCGTTTCTTTTGAGGCGCAGAAGCTTTTCAATTTTATATAATCCCATTTGTTTATCTTTGCTTCCATTTGCTTGGTCAGTGGTTTGTCGTCTTTAAAGATACTTTTAGTTTCGATGTCGTAGAGCCGTTTCTCCTATATTTTCTTCGATGTACCTTATAGATTCATGTCTGATGTCGAGATCTATAATCCATTTTGATCTGACTTTTGTGCATAGAGTTAGAAGGAGGTCTAAGTTCATTTTTTTACACGTAGATGCCCAGTTTTCCCAGCACCATTTGTTGAAGAGGCTTTCTTTACTCCACTTAATATTTTTTTACTCCTTTATCAAAGATTAAGTGGTTGTATATTTGAGAGTGTGTTTCAGGATATTCAATTCTATTTCATAGGTCTACGGGTCTGTCTCTATATCAATACCACACTGTCTTAATTACAACTGCTCTGTAGTAGAGCTTGAGGTTGGGGGAAAGTGATACCTCCCATCTTCTTTTTCCCAAGGATTGCTTTAGCTATTAGTGGGGGTTTATTATTCCATACAAATTTCAGGAGTGTTTGTTCAATTTCTTTAAAGAACATCATGGGTATCTTTATAGGGACCACATTGAATCTGTATAAAGCTCTAGGGAGTGTTAATTCTTCCAATCCATGAGCAGGGTATGTGTCTCCATTTCCTCAGGTCCTCTTTTATTTCCTGAAGTACGTTTTGTAGTTTTCTTTGTAGAGATCTTTTACATTCTTTCTCAAACTGATTCCTAGGTATTTGATTTTCTGCGGCGCAATTGTGAATGGGATAGTTTCTTTAATGTCCCTTTCTTCTCTTTCGCTGTTTGCATATAGGAAGACCATTGACTTTTGGGCATTGATTTCATACCCTGCCACTCTACTATAGGAATGTATTATTTCTAGGAGCCTCTTGGTAGTTTCGGTTTTCCAGATATAATATCATGTCATCTGTAAATAGTGACAACTTGGCTTCTTCCCTTCCTATCCAGATGCCCTTAATGTCTTTTTTTTCCCCTGATTGCTATGGCAAGTACTTCCAGTACTATATTGAATAGAAGTTTTGAGAGTGGGCAGCCTTGTCTTGTCCCTGATCTTAAGGGGAAGGCTTTCAGTTTTTCCCCCATTGAGAATGATGCTCACTGTGAAGCCCAGAAAGTCTTTCTGATCTATATTTACTACAACTACCATCACTTTGTACAGATATACAGTAGTGATATATAACAGTGTATAAAAAGTAATACCTATAAAGGTACATACATGATGATCCTTCCATGAATATACTGCAAGCAACAATGTACAAAAAGAATACAGAGAGAGAAAAGTTTCTGTCATAGAGGCAGGTGGATGGGGTGTGGGGGTGGGTGAGGAATCAGGGGACATTTGTGGTGGGAAATGTGAACAAGTGGAGGGATGGGTGCTGGAACACTGTATACTGAAACCCAACTATGAACAGCTTTCTAATCATCTATCTCATTAAAAAAGTAATACCTGGTTATGAAACTGTAGGTCAGGCGTAAGTTAAATTGATTTAAACTATGATAAATTTTTATCAGAAAATTAGAACAAAGCACAGAGTTTAAGCAAAAAGCGAGATGAAGAAAAATGAAAAAATTATTGGGGACATTGGTGATGGGAAATGGGCACTGGTGGAGGGCGGGGTGCTGGAAAACTATGTGATCAAAACCTCTAAACATGAGCAATGTTGTAATCTCACGGTGGTATAATAAAGTGTTTAATAAAAATTAAAAAAAAAAGAAAAATAAAAAAAAATTGACAATGACCAAAACACGTATACACATGATAAAACAACGTGAAAAGAAATGAAGATCATAAACTATAATATAAACCTGAGAAGAGAAGAAATTCACTGTTTTCAGTGGCATAGTAGAAGAAATAAGGATATTAATTCAATAAAACAAATTTCACAAAGATGTGTAAAACAAGAATGAATGAAAAAGGGAAATGAAACTTAAGAAAAATTATTGAGCATCACAAATTTTTTTTTCCTATGCAAAAGCAAGGGTTTTTATTAATATTCGAGTATACCCGGCTCATAGCATGACCACAAGCAGTCAGCGGCTAAGAGCCCCGAACCCTTCCAGGGAGGATCTTTTAAGAGATAATTCCCACCGCTACAGAAAAGCCCGCACATAAACATACAATAGATTTAAAATATTACATCAAAGTCTGCATGCAGGCAGCCAATCACCTTGTACCAAGTAACCATCCCCTACCAATCAGATCATACTTAATACTTCTTTCTATATTTGGTGCGGCTAGACACACGTGTGAGATTATGGGGCAGTAATGACTATGCATACGTGCAGGAATGCGTTTCAGGCAATTCAGGCCAGATAGCAGGTTCTGGGCGGGGGTCTCCCTAACCTCTAAAAGGAATTTGTTCTGGGCCTTTTGTAGATAACAGGATGAAAAGGTTACTTCAAGGTGGAAAGGACACTCGAGCCCTAAATTGGTAACTTTCCATGAGTAGCCCTGCCCTGGTTGGGAAAGGGGGGGGGTTCTGCCTTCTTTCATTCCCCTTTCTCTAGAGGGGGTCTTCTAATCCTAGAGACCATTAGAGACCTTCACTCCGCTAGGGCCTGATATTGTTGCCTGAGTACTAACAACTTGACTTCGCCCACCCGGTCTCTGATGAATGCCAGTAGCCTATTAAGAAGGCAAGGCCCAATTGTCAAAATCAATAAGAATATGATGAGGGCCTAGCTAGGGCTAAAAGCAAGGTAGTTAGTCAGGGGACTGCACAGACCAAGATTCAAACCACCCTCTCTGTGCTTCTCTTTCTTTTTTTTTTCCTGCTTATCCAATCTTTTTCTTAACCGTGCTTTGGATTCCTTCACTACCCAAGAGTGGTCTGCGAGAAGTAGCACTCTTCCTAGACTACGTTGCTTCACTGCCACGGGACCCTTTCCTGTCAATCTATCCACATCATATTTCTTTCAAGACATTTCACCGGCTTATATTTTTAAGGGAAAATGGGTGAAGGTCCATCTTCTGGAGCTGCTTCATGCTGACAAAGGGACTGTAGACCCTGCCTGTGCAAGGGGTGAATAGGTCCCATGCAATGAATGGATCAGATTTTCTGAATTTATTATTATCTGCAAGAAAAGATCAGATCAATTAGGCTAAGAACATTACTTAGAAATGATTAGGCCCTGGAGGAGTAAAAAGTCCCTCTTTGCCCTAGTGAGGGCAGAATACTTTGCTGTTTTAGAAAACACAGTATTAAGGTAACACAAATTGAAGCAAACATTTTGTGTCCAGATTTTTCTCATAGAAACACCAAGCCACCTCTCTGGCTTTTTGTACAATATGGAAAAGCCTTGCCGCTCACACTGAATGTGTTAGAACCAATAGATGACTATACGCTGATCATCTGAACATTTGCACAAAGTCAAATTGTCGATCCTTAAGATTTATGACACATAAAACACAGTTCTGAGTTACTCTAAACTGCCCTGTTTTGTCCCTTCCCATGGACAATTGTTATTCCCTAATGTTACTGGATGAGGTATTGGTACCATGATGGCTCAAGGATTAAAAGCTTTTAAAATCCTTATGAATCTTAGAATTTCCAAATGACTGTGTACTCAAAGAACTAAGAATAAACATCCAACCAATTTGGATATTAACTTGACAACCCTTGGCCTATTAGCAAACTTAAGAGCGTGTCTGCCTTTTAGCTGATGTTCCTGTTTTACCTGAATTAGTCAAGGGGTTACCTTTAAATCAAGCCTATTTGGATACATTTATTCAATTACCTTTCTGTAGATTTAGAATCTGATGTTTACAAAAGTTATAGAACTTTACTTTTCTCTCCACCTTTACTTTAAATTTGTCAAATGACTTAATAAACCTGAACTGGTTCTTTTGCATAAACACAGCAAGACTGGAGAACTCTCACTTTTTTTTTTTTTTTTGGGTCACACCCAGCAATGCTCAGGGGTTTCTCCTGGCTCTGCACTCAGGAATCACTCCTGGAGGTGCTCAGGGGACCATATGGGATGCCGGGATCAAACCCAGGCCGGCATGGGCCAGCCACGTGCAAGGCAAACGCCCTACCCGCTGGGCTATCGCTCCAGCCCAATTTTTTTAATTACTATTTTATTATACCACCGTGAGATATACACTTACAACGTTGTTCATGTTTGTAGGTTTTGGTCACATAGTGTTCCAGCACCCTGCCCTCCACCAGGCCTCACAAAAATATAACAATCATATAGAAAGAATCACGGCCCGGCTTGCGTAGCCACAAGTGGCCATGCGGTTCATCAATAAATGCTGGATTTAGAGATGACTACAAGAGTATGCTACCCACATGGCAGAGCCTGGCAAGCTACCCGTGTCGTATTTGATATGCTAAATACCAGTAACAAATATAGACCTCATTCCCATGACCTGATGGAATGGTTTGAGGCTCTTTATGTTCCTGGAGCAAGCAGGTGCCCTTGGGCTCTACTTGCATGAGACAGGACATATGGAGATGTTACTGGTGCCTGCTTGAGCAAATCGATGATGAACGGGAAGACAGTGATACAGTGATAGAAAGAACATCTTCATCTTCAGTTGAAGATTTCCCCTGACCAATGTCGCTGTCGCTCCAAAATTCCAAACAGGATCAGACCACCGCCTCCTTCACGCAGAATTCTACTTCACGCAATGGGAAGAGAAAGCTGCAAAGTTTAAGAAGAGAACTCCCAGAATGACCAGCAACGGAACTCTTAGGCATCACTGCGGCAACATGGGAAGATACCATCATTGACAACATTGATGAAGAATACAACTGTCTGATTCAGCACCTCCATGGTTATGCAAAGAATGATGAGAGAGAAAGACACAAAAGAACGCCTGACTTCAAAAACTCTAGCTCATTCGCCAATGTGGCAACGCATCGAGCCTCAGGCAACCAAATGCTAACATCCAAGCTTGCAAAGCAGTGCAGAGAAGCGATAAAGGAAGACCTCAAAGAGAGAAGATCAGAAATACTGGAAGATGCAGCAGAAGCCAGAAAAAGCATTTGCAACGCCTGCCTGTCCTTTATCAACTATAAGACCAAGATGGCTGCCCTCCAATGTCCTGATGGATCTATCACATCTTACAGAAAGGCAATGGAGAAGATTATCCATGACTTTTACTCAGATGTCTTTGATAGCCACGTCCACCTGCCCACATATCAAATTCTGCAGGATGGATATGTCACCCCCAATGTTCTCTCTTCTGAAATCCAACATGCCATTTCGTTGGCGAAGAAGGGAACAGCACCAGGCCCAGACAAAGTAAGACCCGAACACCTGAAGAATCTACCGTCAGTACTCATCAATACACTGGCTCAGCTCTTCACAAGCTACCTGTCTGAATGCAATGGAAAACCAGCAGGACAGTTCTACTGTTCAAGAAGGGAGACATTCATGACATTGGGAACTATCGCCCTATCTGCCTGCAGTCTGTCATGCAAGCTGTTCACTCGAGTCATCCTGAACAGGATTGGCAGAACATTAGATGAAGGATAAACCTGCGAGAAAGCTGGCTTCTGAAAAGGATTCAGCACAATCGACAATATCCACACGGTATCCAGGCTCATTGAGGTTTGTAGAGAGTTCAAGGTGCCACTCTGTCTCATGTTCACTGATTTAAAGAAAGCCTTTGATTCTATGGAGACTGAAGCTGTCATCGAAGTCCTAGCAAAACAGGGTGATTAAACCCAATACATCAAGATCCTTTGTGAACTGTATTACAGATTCACCACCAGGATCTCACCATTCTACAAGGAAGTGATCATTGATGTCAAAAGAGGGGTTTGACAGGGTGATACCATTTCACCAATACTCTTCAGCACCACCCTTGAGAATATCATGCGACAATTAGAATGGGAAGGAATGGGAGTGAAGTTAGACAGTTGGGAACTACACCACCTCCACTTCGCTGATAACATTGTTCTAAAAACACCAGATATTAGCCAAGAGGCACAAATGCTGGCTGACTTTGACCAAGAATGTGGAAAGATAGGTCTACAGCTGAATCTCAACAAAACTATGTTCATGAAAAATGAACTAGTTCCAGAAGCCCCATTCACTCTCAATGGAACAAACATCTCTGAATGCAGCAGTTATGTGTACCTAAGTCGAGAAGTCAACATGATGAACGACCTAAAACCTGAGCTGTGCAGGAGAAAGAAAGTGTCATGGAATGCCTTCAAGACAATCTAAGAAATAGCTAAAAGGACAAAGAACCTCCTGCTCGGGCACATCTCTTCACTTCCACCACCGTTCTCCCTGCATTAACATAAGCCTCATAGACCTGGGCACTACAAAAGCAGGATGAGAACGCTATTCTGGTCTCGAAAGAGCTATGCTTGGAATATCACACCTCACTTAAGTGAGAGAAGGAATCCTGTTCTGACCTCCATCGCTGTTCCAGAGTCAGGGACGCTGTCTTGTTTGCCAAGGCATTGAAAATCAGATGGGCTGGACATGTAATGCGATTTGGAGACGACCGCTGGACTAGAGCTGTTACTGACTAGATCCCACGGGATATCAAAAGATCATGTGGCTGCCCACCTACAAGATGGTCTGACTTCTTTGTCAAGACCCTGAACGAAAGGTTTGAAGCTCTTCGGATTCCTGAAGCAACCAGATGCCACTGGCTACACTGGCTTGTGATAAGGTGAAATGGAAATGTTACTGGCACCCGCTTGAGCAAATTGATGAACAGTGGGATGTCAAGTGATCAAGTGAAGTGATAGAAAGAACAGAGAAAATGAAATCGCAGAAAAAATTTCTCAATGATTTTTATAGAATTATTTATTCACTAAATGATTTTTTTTTGTCTATTGCTATTGGGACAAATAGTTTCACAGTGAAAACAGAAACCGTAATTCTTCAGACATATAACAATCTCTGAAAGAGAAAACCTAAAAGACCAAAATATCACAAAACATTTTTCTGCAAGGGAAATTCAAGATCTAAAAAAGGTTATGCTGTCTAACACATCTGATATAACAAAAAGCACACATACAACATTTTTGCAACCAAATTATTTTAGCCTAATGTTTTGCTCATTTAGTTCAACCAAAATGTTAATAGAGAATAATAAAAATAATCAACAGTAGCATCCTCATTTACTTCTACTTGAATAATAAAAACAGAATCCTGCAAGTATCCAGCAGAAAAAAATATTCAGTATACGTGGGGTGAGGGTGAATTTTCATTGCCTCAGACCTCCTAGTCAAATTCAATGTCAAAACCTGAGAGTAACATTTTTATAATATTTAGAATGAAAATTCAATCCAATAATTTATTCATAACCAATTTCAATATAAGGACAATACATAGCCAGTCTGGTCATGTTCAATGAGAAAATAAAGTATTTATGAGTCCTTCCTGAATAAAAGTATTTAAAAATGAAATTCAGTTACCTAGGACTTCCCTATAATAAATCACTCAAGAATAAAATGCTATGCACGACAAAGTACCACAATGATTATTAGATATTTCAAAATATAAAACTAATATTAAATAGAGACATTTGTTTATAGAGAACAGTAAAATTTATAAACATTAAAAAGTACTATTCATAAAGGAAACATCTAAAATTTATTTTACACTTGAGTCAAATCAACCAGTAACAATTATAGACCTCATTCCCATGACCTGAAGGAATGGTCTGAGGCTCTTGGTGTTCCTTGAGCGCGAATGCCCTTCGGCTACACTAGCACGCAACAGGACTAATGGAGATGTTACTGGTGCCTGCTGGAGCAAATTGATGAGCAACAGGAAGACGAAAGTGATACAAACTGAAGAGTCAAATACATTAATTGAAACGACGTAAAATTAAAAGGGGGTCAGTTGATATATCTCAAGTGATACGATAAATTCCTTGTACAAGTGAAGTCGTGGGTTCTAACCCTGGCACTAATGAGAACAATAAAATGTTTTGATTGTAACACCAAATGGTTTTCTGTCTCTTTACTTTAAAATTTTAATATATCTTATTAGGAGAAACTTTGCAGGGCTGAGGAGATGACTGAAGGGCAGAAGCATGTGCTTTGCATGCAAATTATGGTCTTTTTCACAGGGAAGGGGTGAACCCCCACCAGAAAGAGACCCCAAGCACTCTCAAGTGTGCTCCTCTTTTATCAAGGTGACAAATATTATTAAATTTGTGCCAGCTTGGGGGCCGGAGCGATAGCACAGCAGGGAGGATGTTTGTCTTGCACGCGCTGACCAGGGTTCAATCCCTGGCATCCTATATGGTCCCCCAGCACTGCCAGGAGTGACTTCAGAGTACAGACCCAGGAGCTACCTCTGAGTGTTGCTGGGTGTGACCCAAAAAAGAAAAAAAGAAAGAAAGAAAAGAAAAGGTCTTAAATAAAATAAATAAATATTAAAGGAAAGTTTGTGCCAGCACCCCCAAAATCACACCAAAATGAAACCAAAATCTATGTGGGGAACCACAGAGAAAATACCCGGGAATATCCAGCAATCGTTTTTAAGAGCTGAAACCAGGAACAGAGGAATGAAAAGGAGAGCAATCTGGGTAAGTAGCGGAGCAGAAGCAAAATAGAAAACTGCCTGGGAAAAGGAAACAAGATTGAAAAATCTGTGCAGTCTTCTAAATCATCACCCTTATAAAAGTACCAGCAGGCATAACCTAGGCCAGATAAGGTGCCCAGGAACAGCTACAATGGGTGTACTTCTGCAGACCAAGCAGGGAAGCAAGCCCAGTCCTTTCAAACCTAGGATGGAGCAAGTAAAAAGAAAAACCAACCCATCACTACTGTGGCAAAGAGCAAGAAAGTCAGAAAGGTATTTTTCTAGAGTCAGAAAGATTTTCCCTCATAACTAAGGAAAATTAATTCTATTGTGCACTTTTGCCCAAACTATGAACTGTGACAAAAAGCCAAAGTACATATTAGCAAACAAGGCAGCAGTTTTGTACTGGCAACTCACACCTTAGGGTCTATATGAAATTGGTGAATGAGAACCGGGACTGCAACTGAGGGATGCAGAAAAGACTTCGCCCTTATCATTCATAGAGCTCCGGGAACAATGAACAAGCCAAGGAACTCAGCTACTTTAATGGATGAAGAAAAAAAAAACTCAAGAAGATGCCCAAGCGCCTGCTACAGACGCATGTTGTGTGGGGAGGAGAACCGGGGACATTGGTGGTGGGTAATGTACGTTGTATGACTGAAACCCAATCAGGAACAACTTTGTAACTCGCGTATCTCACTGTGATTTGATTAAAAGAATACTCAAGTTTAATTTTGATTATTATTCTTAAATATAAATAATACTTAGTACATATTCTGAGCCAGGGTTTTCAGCATTTTTCAATCACTTTGTCCTAATAATAATCTACATAAAGTGGTATTTATACAATGCGAAGACAAGAAAATGAGTTCTGCTACAACTGTAACTATTCATCAAACACAGTAAGTGGTAGAGCAAAAATTCTGACATATCCCAGGCTCCAGAACTGTTTTTTTGTTTGTCTGATTCTTTGTTTGCTTTGGCCATACTGTAGTGTTCACGGGTTGCTCCCTTTCATTGGTGCTTACGGGACTAGCAGTGCTGGGGATGAACCTGAGCCTTCTGCATGCAAAGTGTGTGCTCAGCCTGTGGACCTATTTATGTGATCCAAGAGACTGTTCTGTTATCCACTACACTTTAACACCTCTTGAAGTAAAATAATACGTGGATAATAACTTGATTTTAATAAACTTACTTATCTGTATGGAGGCATTAAATCATTAACAGCCCCCCTTTTTTGTTTACAGTGTTTTAAGTATATATGCAAATATTAATTACATGTATCACTACCAATAAAGGTATTTATTGAGTAGTTCTTATGAAATTTAGATAGATTTTTGTTTTCTCATTTCTAATTTTTAATGGTCTAAATTATTTTTAATTTTTAATATTTTTTGTTTTGGTCCTCCAAGCACCGCCAGGAGTAACCGCTGAGCATTGCCGGGTGTGACCCAAAAAGCAAAAAGCAAAAAAAAAAGATAATTTAAAAGATAGGAACAGGAAAAAGGCTAAAGTAGTTCATAATATCAGTATTTTAAATGTCATTAAAAGAGGAAGGGAAAGAAGATTGAATGGAAAACCAGAAACTAGCTTATAAACTATCTTATAAAATGAATATTGGCCTACTGCAGACATGGTTACTATCGGCATTCATTCTCCTTTTCTTGCAACAGTACAACAATTCTCCTTTTGTTTGATCATTACTTTATTTTTGTAAATAATCTAGACTCACAGACATGGGGCAGAGCTGCTACTGGCTCTCCCTATGCCCAGTCGCTCACGAGGCACCCGGGAGGGATGGCGGGTTCTAGCCCTGGCCTGCCACCCCAGCAGAGACTGCAACAAGCCAGACGACCCCTCACTCCATGAGGGCCTTCATTTTCCACATCCGGACTTCCCTCTCGTCAGAACTCCACCCAGCAGACCAGCCTATCACAGCGGCCACGCGGTTCATCAATAAATGCTGGATTTAGAGATGACTACAAGAGTATGCTACCCGCACGGCAGAGCCTGGCAAGCTACCCATGTTGTATTTGATATGCCAGATACCAGTAACAATTATAGACCTCATTCCCATGACCTGATGGAATGGTTTGAGGCTCTTTATGTTCCTGGAGCAAGCAGGTGCCCTTGGGCTCTACTTGCATGAGACAGGACATATGGAGATGTTACTAGTGCCCGCTCAAGCAAATCGATAAACGGGAAGACAGTGATACAGTGAAAAAAATTTTAATTTACATGTTATCAGTTTTTCCAAAACATAAAACTTTTAATTGAAATAAAACCAAATCATATTACCTAACCACAATTGAATACTGTCTTCTCGCAGTTATTTAATGGTTTTATCTCCTCAGTGAACTATGTTTTAATTTGTATTTTATTGTAATCCCCCAGAGTATTGTAATTAACATATTTCTTAATGCTCAAAGAACAGTAATTCCCAAAACTGGTTGTACTGATGAGTGTGAGTGGGTTGAGGGAACTGGAACAATCCAGAGAGGATATCTGTTATACATACTACTAGAATGCAAAAGCTTTAGAGACAGCTATGGAATATAGAATTTAGTAAACGATTAAAAAGAAGATTTACTATAAAAAGGCTATGAAACTACCACATAAATGCATGAACTTTAGAAATGATCTTAATGGGGGGTCTTAGGCAGGGGAAGTGGGTACACTGGCGATGCCTGTGGTGCTGGAATTATGTAAACAGGAAACCATCATTATCAGCATTGTAAATCACGAACCTCAATCACCAGAACCGCTTAGAAAATAAAAATGCATTTAATGTCATAATTTTAAGTATGTACGTACACTTTTAGAGACATTTCCAGATGCTTGGCTCGTGCAATGGCTTCGCCTCGCCTCCTCATTAGCTAACTGCAGTCGTGAAAGAATAGCTTCATCACGTTCTCTTTGGGCAAAATAGACTTCTTCAACCAGAGCTATCAAAAATATAATCCATAATTAAATCAGTGAAAGTAAATAAATGCATTCTTTTAGGAAAATAATTTTATTCAACTGAACTAGTACTTAGTTGAGAAAACACTTTCACAAGTTAATGTAAAATGGATACCATACTGATTAAAAAACAAAAATTAAATTGTCAGAAAAATAATGCTGTGAGCTTGTGAAATTAAAAAAATAATTAACAGGCAGTAAAGATATATGTTTATATTTCTATATCATCTAAAGAATGATTTGAAAATGCTAATTTCTCTTGACAATACAGCTAATTAAGGACGATAAATATGCATTTGAAAAAATAATCATCGTCACTAATCATCAGGGTGATACAAATCAAAACAACAAAGAGGTCTTCTTCTTTCTTACCCTTATTAAAGAAAAGTTCAATGCTCCAAAAAAAAAAAAAAAAAAACAAAGAGGTATCATCTCACACCACAGAGACTGGCTCATTCCAAAACAACAAGAACAACCAGTGCTGGCATGAATGCAGGGAGAAAGGGACTCTCATCCACTGTTGGTAGGAATGTCAACTGGTACAGCCTTTTGGAAAACAATTTGGACATTTCTCCAAAGACTAGAAATTGAGCTCCCATTTGACCCAGTCATACCACTCCTGGGAATATACCCTGGGAAGCCAAAACACACAGCAGAAACATCTATTCACAACAGCCAAAATATAGAAACAATCTGAGTGGCAAGGGGACAGACAACTAGAAAAGAAGCTATGGTCATCTACTAATGGAATACTATGCAGCTGTTAGGAAAAACAAAGTTATGAAATCTGCCTATAAATGTAGGCTTTTTTTTGGGGGAGGGGGGGGTCACACCCGGCAATGCTCATGGGTTTCTCCTGGCTCTGCACTCAGGGAATTACTCCTGGCGGTGCTCGGGGGACCATATGGGATGCTGGGGATCAAACCCGGGCCAGCAAGGGCCTGCCGCATGCAAGGCACACTCCCTACCCGCTGGGCTATCGCTCTGGCCCCAATCTGCCTATAAATGAATGGACATGGAGAGGATCATGCTGAGTAAAATTAGCCAGAAGGAAAAGGACAGATATATATATATATAGAATAACTGCATTTATTTGCGGGATATAAAAATATATAGTATGATATTAATATCCAAGGCTGGGCAAAACATGGATCAGGACTTGTAAAGGGGTAGAAATAACCGCAAGTGTGTGGGAGTCAGTGGTAAAGTACGACAGAAGAGGGAACAGTGTGCTATTAATAATTTGAAATGATAATACTAGCCTAGACCTGAGCATTGAAGGTAGGCAAAGGGATATACACGATAACCTCTAAATGTATGTATTGCAAGCCACAATGCGTGTGTGTGTGGTAGAGAGAGAGAGAGAGAGAGAGAGAGAGAGAGAGAGAGAGAGAGAGAGAGAGAGAGAACAGAGAAAGAGAGAAGATGAAATGTGCCTGCTATAGAGGCAGTCTGGGGGAGGGGAGGGAATCTGGGGCCATTGGTGGTGGGAAATGTGCACTGGTGGAGGGATGGGTACTGGAACACTGTATAACTAAAACCCAAACATGAACATCTTTGTATTTGTATATCTCATGGTAGTATAATAAAAACAAATTTTTAAATATGCCTTGTATGTGAACTAGGAACACAAACATTGCTTTCTTGAAGACTTAATTTATAAAGTAAATAACTTTGATAATTTAAAGTCCTGATCCATGTTTTGCCCAGCCTTGGATATTAATATCATACTATAAGAGAGAGAGAGAGAGAGAGAGAGAGAGAGAGAGAGAGAAGTGAGTAAAGAGGTAAAGTGCCTGCCACAGAGGCAAGGTGAGGAAGGGGGAGAGAATTGAGAACACTGATGGCGGGAAATGGCACTGGTGGAGGGATGGGTGCCGGAACCCTTTATGACTGAAACCCAAACATGAACATCTTTGTAACTGTATATCTCATGGTGGTATGATAAAAATATTAAACGATAAAGAAATTCTAGTACAAATTAAAAAAAGATGATAAATAGCTTTAATTTAGATTATATTCCACCGCAAATTTCATCTATCTTATAAAAAAAACAGAATTTCTTGTTTTAATAGCTGAGTAGTACTCCACTGATGACACAACATTTTTTACCCTGTTATCTATCGATAAGCATTTAAGTTGTGGTGATGCTTTGCCTATTGTGAATAATGAACATATATGTGTGTATATTTTCAATTTAGTGTTTTCATATCTTTGGAGAAACACCTACGAATGGTACTGCTGGACTATTTATATATCTATGATCTGAGAATGCTAAGTGTGGCTGTAGCACTTAGCAAAAATGATAATGATGGGGGCATCCCAACACTATGATGGTGGGCATGAAGTACGAACAATGCAAGTATAAATAGTAACTTTGGTGCTACTGTCAAAATAAAATGAATGAACTCTTTCTGCAGGTAACACAAACAGACCACAAGGGCATAAATCTAAACAAAATGACTCATAAGGAGAAAAATGACTATAGTAGGATCTTACTGATATGAAAAAAACAGAGAAGACATCAAAGTCACCAAACCCACAGACACAGAGATCAGAATAGTGACTGTCAGAGACAGGGTAAGATGTCAGAACTGGGTAAGAGGAGCTGAAGTAGTCGAGATACACATGTTCAACTATGAAATAAATCCTGGGACATTTTGTGCAGCATGCTAACTGCAGTTAACAATACTGAGCTACAGATTTGAAAGTGGTTAAGAAAGTAAATCTTAACCACTTAAAACCTGTCTTGTAAAGAAAAAATTATGCTATCCACGGGGGGCAATGTTAACTAGACTTCCTGCAGTGATCATTTCACACTGAGTACAGATGTCCAGACATTAAGTTGGACAGCTGAAACTAATATAACAGTATATGTCAATTTACCAAAATAAAAAAAATTAAGTTAAAAATATAAAAAATTTAAAATGTACTAATTACTATTATTATATTTTGCTTTTTGGGTCACACCTGGCGATGCTCAGGGGTTTCTCCTGGTTCTGCACTCAGGAATTACTCCTGGCGGTGCTCAGGGGACCATATGGGATGCCGGGATCAAACCCGGGCCGGCACAGGCAGGCTGCGTGCAAGGTAAACGCCCTGCCGCTGGGCTATCGCTCCGCCCACATGTACTAATTATTAAAGCTTAAATGCCTATCAACATTCAATTACTTCTATAAAGAATCATAAGATTGTTCTTGATAAAGTGACATTCAACATAAGCTGTGTTTCACTATAAACACAACAGCTGAAAGAGTTAAAGCTAATAATACAAAGGGGTTCTAATTTAAAAAAAATCTAGTTATCTCTATATTTAAAGTTGAATACTTTACACTGAAGGCTTCTTTGGTCCTGTGTGATTAAGAGAAAACTTTTTTTCTCTAATACTGTACCAACTCTGAACAGGTAAAATTTGTTTGTGTTTTAAGGAGAGTGAACTGAGTATTCTAAGGTTAACTTTCAAATTCTATAAAATGCATAACAAAATATTGTTATTGTAAATTTAATAAAGGAAGTTTCCAAAACTTGAGGTATTACTAAATGATTATTTTAACATCTAGTACATTTTATGTGAAATTGGCTGAATATGAAAAACCCAATTCTTTTCAGAATTCAGTACTTTTAAAGAATCAATATGCAACTCTCTAACATTTTAGTAAAGAAAACTTAATTGTAAACACTAAGCTTTTGCAAGGTAGATGACTATTACAAAGTTCACTAGAAAATCAATATAGCATTTTAGTTGGAATTTGCTCATTAAACACCCACAGCTCTAATGCAAATTATGATGGAATGAATAAAGCAAATACGCATGCTTCTTTCTTTTTTATTAAATGTAAAATCTACTGTTAATTGCATCTCGTATGTCATACAAACTTTTCTCCTTAACTATTAAATAGAAGCTTTAACAAAAGTCATTAGAGATTCTCTTTCTTTGACTTGAATAAATTTCAATATTTGTTCAGTAAAGGTTCACAGCAGTTAAATTACATTAACAAATATTATTAGCTACTATGTAAGCCAACCAAGTAAAATACTTATATTGTAGGTAAAACAAATCATTGGGTGTTTACAATAATATTTGGATATCTCCATTTTTAAACATGGTTATCAAATATCCTATAAATCTTACACAAATGAGAAAGATTCAGAAAGGATCATCCCCACAACCGCCCTGTCCACCATACCAAACACTCGAATTTGTTTAGTAAGCTAATTGTTTTCTAATATGGACAAGAGTAAATATGAAGAAGCTGAACCATACTAAGTATGAGTTTACTAAGTCAAAGCCGAGTACATATTTTCTTAGTCTAACCCAAGTCTATTGACAAAACACATTCTACAGTTCTCAAACTACTTTTAAAAATACAGTAGAAGTGAGACAGCATATTGGAAAACATTCTAGTTTAAACAGTGAATAATGATTCTCTAAATAACATAATTTGGAGGACAGACATTTCCATGAGAAGAAAACCATTTGTTCACATCCTCAAGGGGGTTGTATAAATAGAAAAGACTGAACTAGACAGAACAAATCATTAAGATTTGAATTTGAAACCTACACAATAATCACTGATTATAACTTATGACACGAAATTCTAAACAACAAATGCAGACAATAGTTTTATGAAAGCCAGGTTTTTATGTGAAAGACTTTGAGATTACTTGAGTATACGTTATTATTGCATTGTATATTAATTAGGCTCCTTATAAATAAATTTTATGAAACTACCCTAAATAAATTCAAGAATGCCTATATTTTTATTTCCTAAAATATATAATTCCTCTTTTTGCATAAATTCATCACTGGAAATCTCAAAAGAAATAGCAAATGTCCCACACCTAAGAGAACTTAATCAATCTATTTTAAGTACTTTGACACTTCTATCTTTGACATTTTAATGCTAGATTCAACTTATTACTTCAGAACTTTCAATGACCAGACTATATTTACTTAACACTTGATTTTAATCTTCAACATAATATGAAATTAATTTTGTAAATAACTTTCTGATTAAAAAGTGATACATATGAAGACAAAATATTTCATATAGTTGTATAATTTTTTGTGTATATTTAAAATAAAAATATACTCCTATAGCACTCAAAAATAGAAAATGGTGAATATTATAAAATTTAGAAATGCCATACTGATTAATCTAAGATAATCCTATTATAACATTTTACACTATAAACAAATTAACGTTATAAACAACGCTGTTATGAACATCTTTGTAAATGAATCTTTTTGGATATACATACTAAATTATGTGGAAAAATTCCTAGAGGTCTGATTACATGAAAAGTCATTTAACCTCTGTATATATATTTAAAGCTGGTTAAATTGTATTTTCAACAGTATAACTTGAGATTAATTAAAAACTTATTAAGTAGCAAAACAATAAAAAACTTGTTTTATAAAACTTTCAAATTATGACTGAATTATTTAATTACATGTATCTCATATGTATGAACTTTCAATTACATGTACTAGTATATATATATATATCATAAAGACTACTTAAGAACATTTTACAAGTATATGCCATATTTACATCAAAACATTTCATATACTTACCAGAAATTATTAGAAATAATTTTAATGTGAAAGAGACAATGGATTCCTCAAACTATTAAAATCGGTATCCATTGTTTTATGTGCTTATGAAAGGCAATTTAAGTGGCATTGGCATTTAGCTTATTTTCTATACATCATAGTTACCATGTTTTGTAAGTAACAATTTTATTTTAAGATAATTAAAAATTATTAATGAAATGAAATGTTCATGGTATTTCTTTAGAAATCAACTTTTAAGTTTTGAAATGAAAACTTTTAAACATACCTAATAAGTTTTAAAAATCATTTACTTGAAAGTTTTGATGTTCAGAGTTAATGATAATTATATAGTATGCTCTTAAATGACTGATATCAAGCTAAAATGCAAAGCAAATGTTACCTAGTAAAATAATTTGAATAGCTGATTACTGTGATGCATACTGGTTTCTGCTTATCAACATTTTTTGAGAAAAACATGATTATTGTAGACGAGTTATAAAATTGGTCTTAGTATATGGTCAAGCATAATTTTACCATCATTCATTTTAATTAATCCTGATCCAAATGCACAGGATGCTCTAGCCAAAAGTGATAACTTAAATAAATTTTCTTTCTACCACATCTTTATATTTGCTGTATTTTATTAAGATGTTCCTTTTAGCTATAATATGAAAGGATGCACTATAGTTTTGAAATATTTTTACTCTCCAAATTCAAACATACAGATACAGACACATAGATAATAGACCTATAGATAAGTAATATTTATAATTTAATACTTTATGAATTAAGGTATAAATTTTAAAAGTTATCGTATTTTATTAATGTCCATATTCATAGGTAAATGTATAAAGTGTATAATATTTTCTATTTAAGTGATATATAGAGCTAGTTACTCTTTGTTTTTAATTATTAGATGGTCAGCATCATTTGAGACATGATATATAATAATAAATATTTTTTGCAAGAAAAGAATGCAAAAATTTTCTATTACAAGTAATTTTTATCTTATATGTTAAAAAAAATCAGGTGCCTATACATTTGATATAATGGTACGTTACATATCTAAGCACTTACATGTTAACCTGAATAGAACAGTAAGTTACAGGAATAGTTTTGATGCATTGTATAGTAATAATTAAATTCCTCTCCTCTCTAACAATATAAATGAACATTTTAATAGGAAGAGCTTGATAATATTTTCTTTTTTAAAAAAATAAAATATAAGTCCTTTTTGGTGCAAAGAAAATCATCAATGTTTAAAGAAAAAAAGCAGACTAAATGCTTGCAGAATCAGTGCAATAAATTAGGCAAAATGCGTAACTACAAAATCATGTGTGAAACGCAGCTAAGATAGATTGATAGATATAGATAGATTTATAAACACGGGATTTAGGAACTAAGGTGTTATTTTGGCTAAAACCCAATATTGTCCTTATTTCAGTTTAATTGGAAGAGGATCTCAGATTCATCTTCTCCATGAGATATCAGGAACCTGGATTTCTCTTTGTACCAAAGGTTAATAAGAAATGTGTCTGCAAAAGTCAAACAGCATTAAATACCAAAAACTGATTATTATTCTACAGGAGTTGTTCTGTCATTCATAATCTCTCCATGCTCCAACCTTCCACAGCTAATCTTTAATGGATGACATGCAAGAAAGAAAAATAACATATAAAGCAGACTCTAAAGTGAGCATATAAAGAAAAGAAAAAATGTTTTTAAAGAAATTGAAATGTTATAAACATCCAAAAATAGTAAAAGCTATTTTAATAAATACAATAAAATGCAAATAAATTTTAGTACAGACAATGGTCACTGAGACACTTCAGAAAAATGAATGGTTTAAATGCATAGTTTTAAAACTTATAACCACACTACTAACCTAAGATTAAACAAATGTATAGGGATCAGGTTTCCAACATTATCTCTCAATGCCGAGCTCAACTTAAGTAAAACAAATTTTGCAGTATTTGTGACTTTATCTTTAGATCAGAAAAGATAATTTTTCTAAAGGACAAAGAATGATGTATCTGCTCTACTTTTCAAAAAATATTTCATATGTGAAGGTTTATTCACATGCATAAGTTCAAATAGTAAAAATTTCTAAACATGTGCTGTGATACAGAATTTCTCCCACTATTGGCAGACAGGGAACCAGCTGGTCATTTCATTAATTCCTAAGTAAGACCAACTTAATATACATTTTCTTTTACTTTCATATTTGTAGATTAAAAAATAATTTTCATATTTGCAAGCTTTTCATAAGGTTAATTTTGAAAATCAAAGAAAATTAAAGATTAAGAAGCAAAATCCAATAATAAAAACTAAAAACATTTAAAAAAGAAATACATACCAATTCATTATTTAAAAGACTGATAATTATGAAATAGATATATTTTGCACACATGTACATTATATAGATCACGATTTCATAAGTGTACAAAATATACTTGTAAAAGTATATTATATAAGGGATCTTCCTGATCCCCTATTAAATTAAGAAATCATGAAAAAACAAGATGGAAGAAAAGAAAAACAGCATCTTATCACAGTAATTAGGTGAGTGTCTTCAAGTGCTAAGTATTTGATAAATATCTCAGTTAAACATCATAGCAACCTCTAAACCTCACTGTCACTTCACACGGCACGTGATAAAAAGATTAGAACAAAGGTCTAAACTTGAAGACTAATCATTTAACCATTTCAGTGGTGCAGATTTCTGACCAGAATTTTAACTGGCAAAAATTAAAATAAAGGCTTGAAATCCCAAACATGTCTTATTCATGTACAATGAGTGCCTAGAAACTGTACTGCAATAAAAATCTGTTCAATTATTAAAGGAGTTACCACGGTTTCTTAAAAGTACCTAATAAACATAATCAGTAGTACAATGGAGATGTTAAAAAAAGGAGAAAAAGATCAAAAGACCAACGGTTTGGAAAGTACGTAATAGTTTCAAATACTGAGATCACATTAAAATGAGTTTATACATCAGATAAAAATCAAGAGGGTGGCAAAGAAAATGGGCATGCAGATTTACTACAAGGTTTATCATAGGTATATGAATAAAACCCAGGTCATTTGTAACCCATATCCTCTATTTCATATTTAGGCTAAATTTAAGAAAATAAGTGTACTAAAAATAGACAATATCAACAGTAATTTTTCTCATCACCCAACCCCTAGTTTCCATTTTATTTTTCGCGAACCTCCGATTTCCCTTATAAGACATTAAATAAAAGTTAAAGAACATAGGTGCCAAAGAGATAGGTCACACATAAGGCTGAAAGTAATATTTTGCATACATGAAGTCTGGGCTCAATCCCCAGTACTACATATCCCCAATGAACCGTCAGAAGTGGCATGGAAGCACCACCACGGTTTAGCTCAAAACCAAGAAAACTATAGACAGAACAAAAACTTCCTAATTTCTTTTTCTGTTTGGTAGTTTTTGGGGGCAATCCTGTTGGTTCTCACGGCTTACTTCTGGCTCTATGCTCAGGGATCACTCCTAGCAGGCTTGATGGACCTATGGGATGCTGGGGATCAAATCTACTTGGCTGTGTGCAAAGCAAGCATACACACCTTACACACTGTTATGACTCCAGTCCTGACATTAGGAAAGGTTAAAGAATTTTATTAAATTAAAATCATCTAATTTTATTATTAGATACATTTCATTATATACTTTTCATACATTATTTTGAATGCTTAAAAAAGAATTTGAAGGTATATCTATTCATGCTCACATTTACATGAGAGCAAGAAGTATAAAGAAACCATGCAGAAACATGCTGAGCACATAGTAATAAAAGTTGATTGCTCTTTTTGAGAGGTAAATATTGTTTCTTGAGTCTATAAAAGGAGTTTGAGATCACGTAATTTGAATGACGTTTTAAACATCACACGGTAGATTACAGAGTCAGTCAAGACTTAAACACAGATATCTTGCTGTAAAAAACCTGATTCTGGAAGATCAAGCTGGGTCATATAATAACAATGATTAACAATAACAATAACTTAGCATTATTTTATAGATACTATACTTAGGCTTCACATATTTGAACATATTCAACCTTGAAATCACCTCTTCCAGGATTTGTCATTTTCTGCTCTGTGAAATGACTGTCTAGCTTTGACACACATTTTTTTAACTTAGATTGCTTCTTTGTGGTTATTTAGTCCTACAATTAGAAGTATGTAAACTCTGGGATGAGGGAACTGAATTGAAACAAAATTCACTTCACACTATCCTGAAAGTAGAAGTGGAAAATATTGTTTCTTCCTTGTAATGGAGAAAAAAGCTGATTAATGTCTATAAGTTGGAATATGCTTCTGTTCTTTCTGTACAGTAGTAACCTGTCTAGATGCTTACAAATACATCTAAAGGCAGAGTTTGCATTAACAACTGCCTTTTTCACAAAAATAAATAAATTTTAAAAAGCTAATAGCTATGACTGAAGGATGTGGTGCAGCTCTGTCCCAGAAGCGGCAGTGACCACCGGTGCTCTAAACAAGGATGCTCGGAGATACTGAGGTGCAAGGGACCAAACTCAGGTTGGATGCATGCAAAGCATGAGCCCTTATACCTGTATCATTTACTTAGCCCCTAATCTTTGACTTCAGCACATGTCAATTCGATTCAAGCGCTTCCCATTGCTGCACTCTGCCTCTGATCAAGTTCTAGAGCAGGAGAGAGAGTGCACAGGTTCTGAGTGTGTGCATTGTAGTCAAGCACCCCAGGTTTGAGTCCCAGAACCACCACGATCCCCCAACATCATAAAATTTTTTATTATGTGGTCCTGTGTGTAAAACCTATTATCAGATGAATAATCTTAATAGTAAAGATCAAGTAACTCTTGATTTTGGTTTTAACCAAAGCACAGCACAATTTCCCCCTGCCCTGAGCAACCCTTGGGTGAGGGAGGGGGGAGGGTTGGTGAAGAAGGTGGGGGAGAGTGTGGAGGAAGGGATAAGGGGAGAGAGAAAAGGAAGAAGGGATGGAGAGGAGAGACAGACTTTCAAAAATATCACTTTTCATATGGTTAGAGACATAGCTCAAGGGCTAGATGACACTCATGTGTGGTGGGAGACTCTGAGTTTAATCAAGGGGTACTTCCCAAGCACAGCCTGACTTATTATTATGGGCTATCACCTCCATCACGTGTTACCTCTAGGCAAAAACTGTTAAAAATCATACCTTTAAAAGTGGTATTTTTTTTATTATACCACTATGAGATATACAATTACAAATGTCTGGGTTTCGGTCACACAGTGTTCCAGCACCCATCTCTCCACCAGTGTCCATTTTCCACACCAATGCCCCCTATTCCATCCCACCTCCCTAGCCTGCCCCTGTGGCAGGTTCTTTTATCTCTTTTCTCTCTTTTTTTTCTCTCTTTCTTCATTCTCTTAGTGTAGATTGTAATACATACATTTAGAGGTTATCAATTGTATCTTTTATACCTGTATTCAACGCTCACTTCTAAGATGGTATTATCACTTTTGACAATTATTAGCACACTGTCCCCTTCTTTCTCTTACCTAACCTCTGACTCCCACATGTTTGCAGTAGATTCCACCTTTGACAAGACCTCCTGATCCATGTTTTGCCTGACCTTGGATACTGGTATCACACTATATGATACCTATGTATATACATATACATGATACTATGTACCCAAATGCTATTCGGGTCTCCCAAAGAGGATCGAAAGAGATATGCTTGGAATATCACGCCTCACTCAAGTGAAAGAAGGAATCCGGAGCTCCGACCTCCGTCGCTGTTCCAGAGTCAGGGACGCTGTCTCGTTTGCCAAGGCCTCAAAAATCAGATGGGCTGGATATGTAATGTGATTTGGAGACTACCGCTGGACTAGAGCCGTTACCGACTAGATCCCACAGAATGTCTAAAGATCACATGGCCGTCCACCTACAAGATGGTCAGACTTCTTCGTCAGGACCCTGAACAAGCGGTTTGAGGCTCTTTGTATTCCTGAAGCAAACAGATGCCATTGGGCTACACTGGCGCGTGATAGGGCCAAATGGAAATGTTACTGGCGCCCGCTCAAGCAAATCAATGAATAACGGGATGTCAAGTGATCAAGTGGATACTATATACCAGTATCCAAACATATATATATATATATATATACATATATATGTATAAATATATATATGTGTGTATATATATATATATATATATATATACACTTGGATCACTTGTCTTCCCATTGATCATAGATTTGTTTGAGTGGGCACCAATAACATTTCCATATGTCCTGTCACATGTTAGTAGAGCCCAAGGGCATCTGCTTGCTCCAGGAACATAAAGAGCCTCAAACCATTCCATCAGGTCATGGGAATGAGGTGTATAATTGTTACTGGCATTTGGCATATCAAATATATATATATATATATATTTATATATATAATTTATGTCATGCAAATAAATGCAGTCATTTTATATCTGTATTTCCCCTTCTGATTAATTTCACTCAACATGATCCTCTCCATGTCCATCCATTTATAGGCAAATGTCATAACTTCATTTTTCCTAACAGCTACATAGCATTCCACTGTATAGATGTACCAAAGTTTCTTTATCCAGTCATCAGTTCTCGGGCACTCTGGTTGTCTTCAGATTTTGGCTATTGTGAATAGTGCTGCTATGAAAATAAAAGTGCAGATGGCGTTGCTGCTGTGTATTTTTGGCTTCCTAGGGTATATTCCCAGGAGTGGTATGGCTGGGTCAAATGGGAGCTCAATTTCTAGTCCTTGAAGGAATGTCCATATTGTTTTCCAAAAAGGCTGTACCAGTCGACATTCCCACCAACAACGGATGAGAGTCCCTTTCTTCCCACATCCATTCCAGCATTCGTTGTCCTTGTTCTTTTGGATATGTGCCAGTCTCTGTGGCACAAGATATCTCATAGTTGTAGTCCACAGAATGGGAAAGAATATTCACCCAATAACCATCTGATAAGGGATTAATATCCAGGATATATCAGGCAGTGGTAGAATTTTACAAGAAGTAAACAGCCAAACCCTTCAAAAATGGGGAGAACAAATGAATAGAAACTTTGACAAGGAAGAAATTCGAATGGCCAAAAGGCATATGAAAAAATGCCTAATCATCAGTGAAAGTAGTATTTTTCACCTTGTGCCTTTCGGTGACAGCAAGGCATGACCCTGGAAACCCTCAACAAGACCCAGATGGCCCTAGTAGGACATACAGGGCCTGAACAACAGTGCTTCCCTGGGATCCCTCTTCATGCTTGTTAGCTGATATCACCTGGAGTACCCCTGATCCCTCTGAGCACACTTGGGAGAGCCCCCAAAACAAAGAAAAATAAACATTTCAAAAATTAATAAAATCTAATCTATGTTCATGGCAAAAAAATAACAAATCATTGACACATTACACATCCATTAATAATAACCCCAAATTGCCTCATATTATATGATACACAGGTCCTTTATTTTGGGATGAAGAGTTGGGCTAGGCGCAGTGCTTCTCAGAGTATACTCCTTGCTTGGTGTTCAGGGCACCATATGTGGTGTCAAGGATCAAACATGCGTTGACTGCATGCAAGGTGAGCACCTTAATCCCAGAACTATCTCTTCAGTCCCTGATTTTAAATTTTGTATGATATCTTAAAGAATAAATGTATCCAATTTAACCATGCACTTACTTTTTTGATTTTAATTCTCTTGCTATAACTAGTACTGATACTGAATATCCTTATATGAATATTACCTACAATTTATATACTCAAAAGAAAAGCTAATTTCCTTAGAGTATCTCATATTATAACTATTTAAAAAAACTACATAGATTTTCTTTTCATGTAAGTTGAAATTTCCAATGTTTTGTTCAGATGTTTTACTCAGATTTCTTTTACCATAAATTTTAAATATTTGTTATGCCTAAGTACATTTATACTTAAAAAACGTGTGCATATTTATAATATACTTAAGCAAATACACTTTTTATTCTGAGTGTAAAATCATGAAGAGAAACAAATACCTATGATTGTGCAGATCATTTGTTATTTCATACGATATTGAGTAAAACATTTCCCACTTATAATCATTAACTTATAAATGGTCATCTTTGTATTACGGTACTAACACAGCTATTCTTGTTATTATGTTATTGTATTTGATTCGGTTGCAGTAACTACTGATAGCTAGGAACTAGATACATTTAACTTTACACATAAATAAAGCATGAACATATTTAAGAAACTACCAAAAAATCAGGTAATAAATTTCTTGAGTTTCAAATAAAAACATTTCTTAAGAATTCATTTTATGAAATTTCAGCATCATAATTAGTCTGTTATATGTAAATTACATTAACACTTTAATAGAAGTAAAAGACGAAACATGTAATTTGAATATTTGCAATTTTAAAAATTTCTAAAACATTTTTAAATTTTAAAAAAAGTTTCATTCTCTATAACTTTTGGAACTACGTAAACATTATTTCTTTTAGCTGGGTTGCTTTCTGTCAGAAAACAACACAGTATTGTTATTTTCACATATGTAGGAGACTATAAAATATATTGAATCTCTTTTAAATACTTGACATCACAAATATTTTGAAATGTTGAGAAGTATTTAACAAAAAATTATTTCCATCTCATACTGTTTAGTCAAATGAACTAGCAAGTATATGCCAATAAATAAATATTTTAAATATATAACTGTCTTTATAAAAAAACCGTAAGCTTAAATTTTATTAATGAATTTTTCCCTCCAAGATAGTGTGAATTATGCAAAAAAAATCAATTCATAATTTTCCATACATTATAATCATAAAAATTCTACAAAATTACTTTTATAAGAAACTGATTTTGTCATAAACGTCTAAAACAATTGTGCCCTTATAACTCTATCTAATGTTTGGAATATATGATTATGAAAAGTTAAGAAAACTAAAAATTTTTCTAAGCTTATATTTAAATTGTTCACTTTTAACATACTCTAAATTTTCTCAAAAACATTACTCTCATATACTTGCACTGAAAAAAGGAAAATGCAGCAAATAAGTTTTAATGCAATGAAAACAATTTTGAACTCTTATAGTTTAAAACTATCAGAGAAGGAATCATTTGGTATTTAGTCAGAGAATTTATCTATGGTAATTTTAGTTATATTTTCATAGTGATGTCTAGTTTTACTTTGTACATATAAATTAATCATGTGTGAGCTAAAATACCATACCAGAATACATAACCAGGTTAAGTGACTTATAAAGTATGATTATAGTTTCAACTAGTAAGAACATAGTATTAATCATCATAAAATCATTCCAACTGATATAATAATATTAAAATAAGTGGCCTCTAAAATGTCTTTAATTCTAATTTCAACTACTGAACACAATTTCCCTTTTGTAAATATGTAAAACAGCATGGAGAAGAAAGTCACACGTATCTGAAGCTCATGGACTGGGAGTATTCTGAAATATCTGTAACAAGTCACATGTTAAAAAGAATTTCCCTTTGCAAAGACCAATGAGTAAGAGTAAACTTCAAAGTATATTTACGACAGTCATTTATAACCTTAAACTTTGGCAACCTTTCACTTTAATTTTCTCAGATAATAACACATTTATCTCCATCATCATTCACATCCTCAAATAAAACTTTGTTAGCTGCACAAAACATATTTGAATCAAATATAGGCTTCCACTGGCAATGAATATATGACTATCTTCATACAAAGAGAAGTATTTCCTCTCAAACGAACTAAAACAATAAGTGGTATTTGAACTGCTGGTTGAAAGGTAGAGGCACTGGTAATCATTATTTCCCCTTGTTTGTTCAGGCCCTTCCAACAAAACAAACAACCCTTTTGTGATTGGATTGACATGGTGTTAACAATGCATTTAATGCCCAAATCAGTATGAATACAGGTAAAGCTCTCACTAATACCAGTACCAGGATGTTAAAGCCACCTATTTTCTAAGCAGCCCAAAAAAAAAAAATGACGGAGCTTTCCCTCCTCTGGCAAATAAGCTAGTATGCTAGTATTCATCAAGTCACATCATAAAATAATTCTTGTATATGAGTTCTAATGTCATATGCTAATGCTCATCTACTGTACCTGCTGTCTTTTCAGCAATTTGAGCTTCTGTCTCTTTCTCCTGGAGTTCCAGCTTAAGCTTTAATAATCTTTTTTTCTTTATCTTCGTTAGTGAGTTTTTCTTGAAGCTACAACACATAGGTAAAATACTGACAAATTTCTAGGACAAATAGAATTTATCCAAATGCAAGTTTTTCAAGTCCTTACATCAAACTGCCAAAATATCTTTGGTGGTGGTGGAGGGGTTAGAATCAAGATTTTAAAATTGTATAATAAAGTAACAATTACCTGTAACAAAAGAGAAATCATAAACATTTTAATATATAATTTATGAGTACAAATATATAAAGTTAGAGCAATATATTGGGCTGATAAAATTAGAGAACAATATTTCATTTAAAATAATTTACAAAGCAATTTAATCCATTCTTTTGCCTTAAAGACTTGGAAGGAATTGTTTTAATAAATTAAGGGACAGCTAAGGATTTTTATTAGTAATTCTAATACTTTGAAACAAAAATCAAGATAATAATCTTAATATGTGATATAAATATTCTCCTGAGAATGCTATACCATTCTATCCATTTAAATAAATTGGAAGTGCCACTTGATTCATAATTGGCATGTAATAAATAACCTAAGTGAAAGTCCAGAAAAATATCTCATACTCTCATACAAAAATCCCTGAAAATATTTTATTTTAAAATTTTACCCTCAGCTTTTGTCATTTGTATTGTTTTCCATCAGACACTATTAACATTTCTAACATGATGCTTCAATTGATTAGGTTCAAACTAGAATACTATAACTAGAAAAGTATGCTAAAGTTGAAAACCACATGGAAAATGAGCATTATTTAATGATCAAAGGAATGTTTCCAGAGTTTAAAAAATGACAAATTGGATTGGAAAATACAGCAACTAAGTTTTAATTCAATAAAAGTGCAAGTAAAAAATGTTTAAGGTACCCAGATTTATGAACGAAGTAATAATGTAGTCCAGATAGGCAAGAAACCAAAAAAGGGTTTCTCAATGCCAATTCCTCAATTCAATTTTATCTTGATGGCATGGTATGAGAGCAACATAAAGCTACTATTAAATAATTAATGCAGGGATTGGAGAATAAATACAGCTGCTAAGGTGCTTGCCTTGCATATGGCAAGAGACTAAAGTTCAGTCTCCTATTCCTGATACCCAGAAGGTCCCCAGAGCCCGCAGAACTAGGAGTAATCCCTAAGTACAGGTGGGAGTGGCCCAAAAACAAAAAAACAAAAGAATTAAAGTATACAATAAAACAGAAATATAATGAGTGAAGAAACAAACTTAAAGGTCAACATCTAAAAGCATGCCATGCAAATACCGGACTTTCTATATGGTACCTTTTTATTGTTTGCTCTGAGTATGTCCAATTCTTTCATAAGAAATGTTACTGTCTTCTCTGTATTTAAGTCTGAGGTAACTTGAGAAGAATTCATATACTCATACTGTATTTCATTATTTCTATGTCCCATCATGCTGTAAAAAAGAAAATGATTAAGCATATACATATACAATTCTTTACAGGATCTATAACTTTTACACTTCAAATGAGGAAGGGAGATACATTTAACTATAAACATGAATATTATTTTTATTTATTTATTTTTGGGGGTGGGTCACACCCAGCGACACTCAGGAGTTACTCCTGGCTCCTTTGCTCAGGAATTACTCCTGGCAGTGCTCAGGGGATCACATGGGATGGCAGGGATCGAACCTATGTTGGCCGTGTGCAAGGCAAATCAATCCGGCCCTATTTTTAAATTTCTTGTTATATACGAAGTATGAAAAAGTAAGCATCAAGTTCACATAGGTGCTAATGTATCAACTGACAGGCCTAAGTGTGAACAGCACTTAGCAACTCGAGGTCAAATCTGTTCTGCAACATTTAAGGTCAAAAGTTTTTTTTTCTTTAAGTTTGTATGATATTTGAGAAAAGAATCAACTTATTAGTAATCAGTATAAAGGAATGGAAAGGAAAAGTCAGTCCAGTATCCACTATTTTTCTTATGTGCATCACCTCTTCATTCATCCTTACCCTTTCCCTCAATACTATTCCAGTCTGCAATTTAATAAGAATATAACTAATTTCCAAGAGAAAGAGCTATGATAATAGATCAATTTCATTAAATAGCAACATTTCTTAATAACAACTAAATAACTTTAAATAACTAAAAATAGCTATTCTTATTTAAAAAAAACGGATCAAACAGTATTCTAGGTGATTTTTTTGGGTTAAAAATACATGTGCACTTTAAAAAATTTAGCAATATTTTCCTGTTATAACAAATTATCAAAATACCCAAACCCCATAGATATCAACCACAGGTGTAAAAATTAAATACCTTCATGTGAAAGGTACTGGCTCTCCCTGTGCTCAGCTGATCATGAGGTACCCAGGAGGAAAGGTGGGTTGTAGCCCTGGCCTGCCATCCCAATAGAGCCTTGCAAGAAGCCAGAGGAACCCCCCAAACCATGAGGGCAGGCATTTTTAACATCCAGACTCTGCAGCTCGTCAGAGCGCCACCCAAGAGAAAGGCTGATCTCAAGCCCTGCTCGTCAGAGTCCCACCTATAGCGAAGCCTATTTCAAGCCCAGGTATGCCTGATCCCAGAGACTCAGATACACGAGGCAGAGCTGCTATCGGCTCTTCCTGTGCTCAGCTGATCATGAGGCGCTTGGGAGGCAAGTTGGGGTCTAGCCCTGGCCCGCCATCCCAATAGAGCCTTGCAAGAAACCAGAAGAACCCCCAAACCATGAGGGCAGTCATTTTCAAGAGCCAGACTCCACAGCCTGTCAAAACTCCACCCAAGAGAAAGGCCGATCTCAAGCTCGTCCGAGTCCCATTCTATAGCAAAGCCTATTTCAAGCCCAGGTATGCGTGATCCAGAGACTCAGAAACATGGGGCAGAGCTGCTACTGGCTCTCCCTGTGATTAGCTGATCATGAGGTGCCTAGGAGGGAAGGCGAGTTCTAGCACGTCATCCCAATGACGCCTTGCAAGAAGCCAGAGGAACCCCTACACCATGAGTGCAGCCATTTTCAACATCCAGACTCCACAGCTCGTCAGAGCTCCACCCAAGAGAAAAGCTGATCTCTCCCTGTTTCACATGGTTGCTTTGTAGCCACTCAGTTCATCAGTAAATGCATGAGATGACTACTCCTGAGAGGATACTACCTATACAGTAGAGCCTGGCAAGCTACCCGTGTTGTATTTGGTATTCCAAAAACCAGTAACAATTACAGACCTCATTCCCATGACCTGATGAAACGATTTGAGGCTCTCTATGTTCCTGGAGTGAGTAGATGCCCTTGGGATATACTACACGTGATAGGATGTATGGAGATGTTACTGGTGCCCACTCAAGAAAATCGATGATGAACGAGAAGACAGTGATACAGTGATCAGTTTAAATAAAAAACTATGCTAGCCAAAACCAAAAACCATCTATGAAGTTTGTGGTGGTGCTGCCAGTTCAGGACTCTGGTAAGCATTATATTATTTATATTAACTTAGCAGACCAGCCAATCACAGCCCGGCTCATCGAGATCCACCCTGCAGCAGTCTTTTTTAAATCCGGTCCAGGTATGCTGATCCAGAGACTCACAGACATGGGGCAGAGCTGCTACTGGCTCTCCCTATGCCCAGCCACTCAACAGGTGCCCGGGAGGGATGGCGGGTTCTAGCCCTGGCCCGCCACCCCAGCAGAGCCTCGCAACAAGCCAGATGACCCCCGCACTCCAATCCATGAGGGCCTCCATTTTCTACATCCAAGTTCCCTCTCATCAGACCTCTACCCACTCCACCCACCAGACCAGCCAATCACAGCCTGGCTTGCACAGGCTTTTGTCGGCGCGTGGCTCATCAATAAATACTGATTTAGAGATGACTACAAAAGCATGCTACCCACACGGCAGAGCCTGGCAAGCTACCCGTGTTGTATTTGATATGCCAAATACCAGTAACAATCATAGACTTCATTCCCATGACCTGATGGAATGGTTTGAGGCTCTTTATGTTCCTGGAGCAAGCAGGTGCCCTTGGGCTCTACTAGCATGAGACAGGACATATGGAGATGTTATTGGTGCCGCTTGAGCAAATCGATGATGAACGGGAAGACAGTGATACAGTGCCAGATCTATAATGGATCACTATCACTATCACTATCTTCCCGTTAATCATCTATTTGCTAGAGCGGGCACCAGTAATATCTCCATATGTCCTGTCTCATGCTAGGAGAACCCAAAGGCATCCGCTTGCTCCAGGAACATAAAGAGCCTCAAACTCATTATATTAGGTCATGGGAATGACCTAATATAAATGTCACTGGTATTTGGCATATCAAATACTACACGAGCAGCTTGCCAGGCTTGCCGTGTGGGTGGCAAACTCTTGTAGTCACCTCTAAATAAAGCATTTATTGATGAACCCCATGCCGCTAGCGAGCCGGGCTGTGATAGTCTGGTCTGCTGGGTGGAGTTGTAACAAGAGGGAAGTCGGATGTGGAAAATGGTGGGCCCCATGGAGTGGGGGGTCCTCTGGCTTGTTGTGAGGCTCTGCTGGGGTGGCAGGCCAGGGCTAGAACCAGCCATGCCTCCCTGGCGCCTCATGAGCGGCTGGGCACAGGGTGAGCAAGTAGAAGCTCTGCCCCATGTCTGAGAGTCTCTGGTTCAGCATACCTGGGCCGGATTGAAAAAAAAAAAACTGCTGCAGGGTGGGTGTCGATGATCTGGGCTGTGATAATGGATGGTCCTTGAAAAGACTACTCAGAAATGAGTAAAATATCATGGTCTTCGTTCAAATTCACCCTGTGATTTTTACTTAGCTATTGAGACATATTGTATCTATGTAATAGAAATCCTCAGAAACAGGTGCCAAAATTATAGTATAGGCAGTAGGGTATTTGGCTCGCATGCAGTTCACCCAAGTTCAATCTGTTGCATCCATATGGTCCACTGAGCACCACCAGCAGTAATTCCTAAGTATAAAGCCAGGAGTAATCCCTGAGCATCACCAGGCGTAGCCCCAAAACAAAACATAAAAAGAAATCATAAGAAATAGCTGATTTCCCCAAATTATAGCAAGATAATAAAAGATCAAATTTAGCCAACATCATAAAAGAAATGGAAGGACAAAAAGGAGAAAGGAAGAGAGTAAAAGAGAATTCTTCCAAATCTTATTTTGAAGTTCAGAGCTCTTAGTACTCACTTGGAATTCTCAGTAGTTTGGCACTCTGTCTCATCACCTGGATTCGGAGAGGTGACCTGACAATGTGTTAAACTTTCTTCTGGGAGTTCTGCTCCCTCATACCTGTCTTCGTTAACTAATTCAGTAAACTTCTGATGTGTGCTTCCCATTGAATTCACAGTCAACTGTTCACATAGTTCTGTTATTTTATCTCTTTCTATTATGCCTTGTTCAAGATAACCATGGGTTACATCTGTATTTAGAACAAAACACATAATGCAAAACACATAGTTACATATTGAACAAAAGTGATTATTTTTCTGGCAATAGGCACACTTATACCTTTAAACATGCACTAACCAAGAATTACCCCTCCTATATTTAACAAATATGTAGAGTTATTTTGCTATTAATATTTACATTTCTGTGTAGTTTCAGTAGTTTCCAAGATTAGCTCTACTTTAAAGAATTTCTAAACATCCTAAAACCCAGACTATACCTCATTTTGACTAAACAAAAATGCTCTGGGAGTGATGTTTCCAACATATAATCAAGGCTAAGATTCAGAGATACTACTTTCTACATAACATTCTTACATTTTGAAAGGTAGGATACAAAAACCTAACTGATCATAGTGAAATGATAATGGACTCTGGTGTGAGACTGTGTTACAATTTCAGTTCTGCCAGTCCGTAACTTTGGGCAAATTTCTAAAGCCTTCTATGCCTTAATTTCTTGTTTGTAAAGTGAGACTATAGCTCACAGTCGCAGTACACTATTGCCCAGAGCCTCTGCATCTTGCCTGGAGTTACCTCCCGCAGCCCACTTTGTAGATATGGGCAGAAAATTTTGGATCTGTGACTTTATGTGGCAGTATATCTTACCATGTATTCTATGTTAGCTAGTATAAATATTTTCTCCCATGCTACCACACTCATCATGGGACTAGTCAGATCTTACCAGTGTTTTTATCTGTCTACTTTGTATCTCTAAGTATAATATAGTTATAAGTAGATCAGAGAGAAATGCTGTTTGCCTCAAGCAAGCAAGCATGGCTATCTAATAAGTCTAAAGGTTATATCCAAAACAAGTATGAAGTAAAGACAAGGATCTTGTGAAGGCTTGGAGAAATATATACCTGGCTGTAGGACATCCATGGTACAGATACATGCCTTTCGTCCACTCTGCATAGGGCCTGCAGGGAAGCGTCAAGGACAGACCTTGACTGGGGCAATATTAACATTTCAATGGGACTAGGTGAGGTCCTGGGAGAGGAAGAGATTGACCTTAACTGCTATAGATTGATGTGGGCTGGTCAGGGCTGAAAAGGATATAAAAGCAATAGCCCTCCTCTTTCCTCTCCTTCCTCTTCTTCTTTGCCCTCTGCCTCTGCTTTTCTTCTCTCCATTCTCTGCCCTGTTGCTGCCTTAGCATGTGGTAGTGGACCATCTTGGATTATGATTATACACCTACACATGGCCAGGACCCAGCCAGGAACCTAAAGCCTGGGGTTTTCCTATTGTTGAATTGTATACCAGAACAAGTGTGAGTAAAGCCTTTTGAAACTTTGCTGGATTCTCACGTCTTTCTCTGTCTGCTAGCTGCCAATTCCCTGGGGCAGGAAGGGATTTCCTGCTCCAGGATTCTGTTGGGGAACCCAGTGTTAGCCAACAAGTGGAGCTTCCACCGAGATCTCCTTTTCCTGCTCCCCTAATTTTGTCAGGGAACACAGCGTTCACGGACAGCATACCTTTTTAATTGAGTGGTGAAAATTAAAACGAATTAATGGAAAGCACTTGCTTTAGTGTCTGGCACAAAAAATATTAGTTATCTTTTATAATTTTCACCATGATATTAAAATGAATATAAGGAGAATTTTTTACTTCTGATTCATCAGAGATGTAAAATACATTAGAAAATCTGTTCTGTAATTTGTGCTTATTTCATAAAAGTGAGTGAAGTGTTAAATACCGGATGGCTCCCCAAACCCCACAGGAGTGATCCCTCAACACACAGTCAGGAGTAAGCACTGAATACTACATGGTGTAACCAACCTAAAACCAGAAGCACTGGAAAAATAAAGAGCAGGCGCTTCTCAAGAACCCTTCCATATAGTGAGGGCAAACTGATATTTTAACTGAATATAAGCAAAATCTACTGATGCTCAACTGGTGAATTCTGGGAAAATTCCAAAAAAGATTTTGTTCCACACAAAAAAAGAAAACAAAAAAAAACACACAAGTAGGAATATGCAAAGTAACAAATTATACAAGAGACTGAGATGGGTAAGAAAAAGCTGTCTGACTGGAAGAATAAATGTAAAAGCAGAACAGAAATGAGCAGAGAGGATAAAAATTACTTAAACAACACAAAAATATTTCTTACATTAAAATGATAAGATGTTATATTTAGAGAGTTACAATTCTTAAAATGATGTGCATCATTTATAAACAGACTGAAAGAATAAACAGACTGGTGATGAAGGATCGGAGAAAATGAAGAAAACAAGAGTACTTGAAGTGTTACCCTTAAAGACTCTGGAGTCATCCAGGAAGGAGAGAGACAGATACAGAATGACTGCATTTATTTGCATGGCATAAATATATATGTACATATTATGATACCAATATCCAAGGTCAAGTGAAACATATATCAGGAGGTCTTGTCAAAGGTGGAAATTATCACAAACGTGTGGGAGTCAGAGGTTAGGTAAGACAGAAAATGGAACAGTGTGCTAATAATTGTCCAGGGTACTAATGCCAACCTAGAACTGAGCATTAGGGGCAAAAGTATACACATGACAACCTTTTAATGTATGTTCTGTAATCCATAGTCTGGAAGGGAAGGAAAAGAGAAAGAGAGAGAAAGGGAAAGAAATAAAGAACCTGCCATGGAGGTGGGCTGGGGAAGGAGGGAGGGAACCGGGGACGTTGGTGGTGGGAGATGGGCACTGGTGGAGGGACGGGTGCTGGAACACTGTATGACCAAAACCCAAATATGAACTTTTTAATTGCATATCTTTTTATTTGTATATCTCACGGTGGTATAATAAAATACTTAAAAAATAAAAAAAAAATGAGAAAAAGAATGAGAATTAAATGCAAAGACTTTGTTGAATACACAAACATGATGGGGGTAAAATCAGTGACAGAAGAGAAAGCTGAACAGACCTAATGGAAGAGAAATGATTTCTCCTGAGCATTTAAAGTTTGAAACAGAGGCTAGAGAAATAGTACAGTGGGTTAGGCACCTGCCTTACATGTGACCAACCAGGGTTCAATCACTGGCATCTTATATACTTCTCAAAGATCACAAGGAATAATACTTGAGTGCAGAGCCAGGAGTAAGCCCTGAGCACAGGTAGGCATGACACAAAAACAAATAAAAAATAAATGAAAATAACAAAATATTTTAAAAATTCTAGTAATTTTTTAAGTTACAAAAAAGCGTAAAGTGTATATAAAAATAGAAATGTAAGGATTTCTTTATACCCTTTACAGATTCCTAAATGCCAACATTTTATTTCCTTTTTAGAAATAGCTTTACTGAAACATAATTGACTTAAATTGCACACACATAAAGTATACAAAACTAGTAACTACAAAATCATCCGAATCAAGATATCAGTATATGTGTAAGCCACACAAGTTTGTTTTAGTCTTTCCAAATGCTTCCTTCTAGTTTTCACTGTCTTCTCCCATCTTGAGAAAACTACTGTTATTTTCTGTATTGGATTATCCTGCTACTATGTTATTCTGCTTTGCCTAGAATTGAATACAAATGAAATTAAATAGTTCCTTTTTGCTGGCTTCTACTCAGACACCTATTTTAAGATAATCTGCATTATTATATATACAAACAGGTCATTCATTTAAATGCACACTAGTACACCATTAAGCACATACCTACTGATAAAATTTTATTTTATTTTTTTGCTTTTTGGGTCACACCTGGCTCTGCAGTCAGGAATTACTCCTGGAGGTGCCGGGGGGACCATATGGGATGCTGGGGATCGAACCCGGTTTGAATGTGTGCAAGGCAAACACCTTACTGATAAAATTTTAAATGTCTTTTTATTTGGTCTTCTTTGTCTGGGACCCTTTGGATCTCGATTCTGGATGCATGCACTCCTCAATTTTGGGACCATCTCAACTATGATTTCTTTGATTTCTTCATTGCCTTCCTGGTCTTCAGGGACTCCAATGATTCTTATGTTGTTCCTTTTGATCCCATTCTATAGTTTTTCTCATGTGCTATTTTTTTTTATTGTGAGACTTAGTTCCCATCTTCTGTTATTATCAAGACTATTCTTGCATGGATTTCTATCCTCAGCTGCTCTTATTGTGCTGCCAAAAGGCCTCACATTGAATTATTTACTTTGCCTTAATTCTGCCTGCATTAAATTAAGTAGTAAAATAAAGCTACTCTCAACAACTATACACTAATCTTCATATGCAAGTATGGGACACTTCTAGGGTGAATGCCTGGAAATGAAATGGCTGGGTTATGTGGTAGGTGAATACATTCTGACATTTGAACAGCATAGTACTGAAATGCTGTAGCCCATTTACATGTGGTAAATGCCACTAAGCTGAGATGACAGGAGATGAGGTGGGTGAATGAGCCTAAAACAAACACCTTGAAGACAAGATACCAACACACAGGGTGCTGACTGTACAGAGGGTTGTGCCCTTAACGCCTAGGTGTTTATGGATTAGCTATAATCCATAAACTTACCACATCCTGTTGAATATTTTCTAACATGGTTGTAGCATTTTAAAGTACTTTAAGCAGTGTATGAGATCTCCTGACTACTCCACTTCCTTCTTGAGAGTTGATATGAGCAATCTTTCACACTTCAGTTTTTATTGGTGTTAGCTGTTTCAATTTGCACTCACCTAATGTCTAATGGGAACTAAGTCTAATGTACTTCATTAACAAAGCATATGTTCACATGTTTTGCCCATAATTTTCTTGGGTAGTTCCCATTACTGAATTTCAGAAGTTTTCCATGTTCTAAAAAACTTACCTGATAAATATGTGATTTGCAAACTCGTTCTGTCACTGTGTAGCTAATCTTTTCAAGCAGACACTTTTTATTAAACAAATTATACATATTGTGGGTTATTTATTTTTTATTTTGTCTTTTTGGTTCACACCCAATGATACTCAGGTGTTACTCCTGGCTCTGCACTCAGGAATTACTCCTAGCAGTGCTCTGGGGACAATATGGGGTGTCAGGGATTGAATCTCACTTGATCATGAACAAGGTAAACACCCTACCTGCTGTACATCATTTTTGCTTCAATTATTTTCATAATTTTATCAACTTCTCAACTGAGGTGATCTGGCTCAATCCTACAAGTGGATCTGTGAGTATTTTTTATTTTTGCTTTTTGGGTCACACCTGGCGGCGCTCAGGGGTTACTCCTGGCTCTGCACTCAGGAATTACTCCTGGTGGTACTTGGGGACCATATGGAATGCCGGGGATGGAACCCGGGCCGGCACAGGCCAGCTGTGTCCAAGGCAAGCGCCCTACCCGCTGGGCTATCGCTCTAGCCCCCTACAAGTGTATCTGTGAACATGTAGCAACATCCAGTGATACACATTTTACTGTTCTCTGTCTTCACACATATAAATTTTTCTGGGACATCTAGTAGTAAGTTGCAAGTATACAGCAATTTGGCTTTTCAAGTAAAATGTTAAGATAATATTCTACTATATTACATTTGTCCAATTTCTTTTACCGTATTCAAAGACTAACTTAAATTCACTATGAGTTAGTACATTTTCTAATAAAGAAAAATTGATATACTTAGTGAATCTAATTCAGTCCTCAATATTTTCCTGGAAACTCTTCAGCTCAGCAGAAAGATCTTTAGAAAAGGTACTGCAATGACCATACTAAAAGCTTTAGTTGAACAGATTATATGTCCCTGTTATTTGAAAGCAAACTTTACATAAATTAAAAACATGTACTCAATAAAAGCTGACCTAAAATGAGCTCAAGGGTCTATTCTGCATACATGCCAATTTGATAGCTATTTATAAGCAAAGGATGGTCATCTCTAGGTAGATGAAATATTAAAACTATTGAATCCTTGCTTGTATACTTTCAAAATGAAACACTGTAACCTTCTTTAGTAATTTGCTTCAGTAATCAAGGTCTTTGCTGTTTCATCATTATAACAATATTAATATTGCTTAAGTTTTTTTTCTCCATATAGACTAACAAATTATCAATCTTCAAAATTCATAAACTACGAAATCTAATCTTTTCTCACGAACAAACAACAGCAAATGATGAATTCTTGCTCTTCTGTTAGAAATGCTGAATTATTTGGATATAAACATCTGGCCAATTCAAATGAAATATAGTTTCCAATTTTGCCATTAATATGCAATATTAACAATACATGCAAATTTATTCTGTACATTTGAAAATGATGAAATGGAAGACTAGTATGTATCCTTCAAATGATACCACTTCTGTTACTCATCTGTTCACCTGAACAACTTGGGTGGATTTGGTAAATATTCTTAGAATCTTAATAGGTGTGCCTAAGTATACTACATTATACGCTTTGAAGGCAATAGATTTCTCTAGTAATTTTTTTTGGGGTGGAGGATTGAGTCACACTGTGTTTAGAGCTAAATCCTGGCTCTGCACTCAGCGATCACTTCTGGTGCAGCTTGAGGGGAAGCAAAGGAGGAGCCAAGGGATCTAAGCTGGGTCAGCCGCATGCAAGCCAAGCAGTGCCTAACCTGCCTTGCTCTCTCCTAGTGCTAAATCTAGTGTATTCAGTGCTATCTCTAATAGATAATTTTCAGGCTCTTCTCCTCTAAAGGTTATCAGCACTGCCAACCACCTCAATGTTAGTACTGCAATTTTATTCCCAATCACATAGGCTGAAAAATGAACAGTATTACATATTTTGGCCTATCACAGAAATAAACTTTTTAGAAATGTTTTGTTTCAATTCATCAGATAATTAAACATTAGTCAATATATAGCATACTTAGTTAAATTGATGCTACCCAAGAAATCAGGTCACAGAGCATAAAATAATTTGTTTCACAACTAACTACAAAGAAGCAAGAAAGAAGGTGGCTAGAATAAAATAGGGACTCTTAGAGGCTGGGAAATTCTGTTCTGGCTGGCTTTGTAAATAGTTTGTGACAACTGGTATCTGTGTAAACGGATTTGATGGTCCCCTGGGGGGTCAATACTGTTTACAAAGCTGTTTCTTCAGAGTGGTTGAGTTAGAAATGTCTCTAGGGATCCTATGGAGTTACTCAGAATAGCAACATCCTAGCTACCTGAGAGCAGAGGTTTAAAAAAAAAAGAGAAAGGGAGTAGGCATACTATATAGGCAAGTACATTCAAATAAATGGATTGCTTACTCCATAAAATATAAATACTACAGTACTTAAAGGATTTTATATCTAAAATTAATCATGAAGCAGACAATTTGTTACCGTGTGTCAAATACTTGCTAATACAACTGGTAATAACTTCTTTAAATTTCTTTATTCAAGAGAGAACATCAATACTGATAGCATATCACCTAATTCTACTAATACATAAAGCACAATAGCTGGTTTATTGCTTTTTTTTGGGGGTATGCATTATGTAAGAAAAAAAACTTTTATGTTTATTTTATTTTCTTTGAAATTTTTATTAAAGAGCCAGGATTTACAAAGTTACAGGTAGTTGCATTTTAGGTATAAAATAATTCAACACCAATCCCTCCACCAGTGTTCACAGATTCCTTCCATCCAAACCCCTCCCCCGCCCCATCAACTGGACAGCCACATTATAAAGTTTCAATGGTTGCTGCTTAGATCTCATAAGAAAACAAGTGATAGTAGATACACTACTAAATAAGGGAATGAATCTGATATGACAGAAATTCTGTAGTGCTATATTTTTTAAAAAGATACTGCCTTTTTTTGGTTGTTAAGAATATTCTTAAGGTTAAATGACTAAGAATCCTCCCAATGTTCCTAAGTAAGCATTACTCTCACCATAATAAAAATACTGAAAAATCAGAATAGTATCAGTAGCTCCTAATAATTTCTACTAATTGTTTAAGTATAATGTAATGTATTTTTCTGTGTATAATACTACTAATGTCTTATAACAAGTATTTTCCACTACTATATCCTTTGTTGCGAAGAGGGCCAGCTTTCTCTGCATACAGATCTAAAAGTATGGGGTTTTTTCCCCAAAAAATCATAAGAGCAAAATCACATTCAAAAAACCCTTTTCCATATTATCGTGGTTCCATCTAATTAGTGGAGATATACAAGAGAAAATTTTATATCATACAAATAAAACATTAGTGAAATTGTCTTCCAAACAGGAACACTTCCATGGGCTCTGATCACTAATTACTACAGGTTTGAATAATGTCTCCAACATATAGCTGTATGACCTTCACCAAATTACTGAAACTCTCATCAATGCCTATCGATAAAAAGCACATAATATTAGCACTCACCTCAAAAGAATATTGTGAGGATTAAATTATTTATATTATCTGATGTCCTAAAGGGTCAACAGAAAATACTGTCAAAAAATGTTAGCTATTAACTATAAAAAGCTGCTGTGATTAAAACAAATTATTTATTAAAATATAATATAGCAAGAAATTATAATAAAATATGAGAAGACATAGCAATAGAAAACAAAAGCTTTGTTTTTTGATTGTCCATTGAAGGACAATCATACACAAAATAGAAAAACCTGTCACGATTAAAATTACTTAATAAAGTTTTATAAAATTTTAATAGAATTGCAAAACTAATAATTATATAAGTAATAGGACTTCAAATTTAGAATCCTGGCATGAGGGAAAGATTCTGAAAGAAAATTCAATTATATGTAAAAACTTAATAGTATATTCAATACCAAGGCAGAAAATAACAAATTTAAATATCATGTATCCGTAGTATAATTTGGGCACTCATAATATCGGTATGTATGTATAATTATATTACAGATAATATAATTGTAACACAATATTGTATTATATACAATCAGGACTGGCAAGCAGATCAGACACTTATTCTTTAGAGAAACTAAGAAACCATAGAAAATAAGAAACTTTTAGGTTCTAAAATAATGCAATCTATTCAGCTACATACTCTATACTATCTCTCAAAAGCTATAATTTTTTTTTGGTTAGGCAGTTTTAAGAAGGGGGTACCGACTACCCTTCACTTTCATTAGTCCAGATACCCAGTGCCAACATTTCAAGTGCTCAAAAACACAGGTAGCCTGAGGCTACCAAGTTGGAAACCGCAGGTGGAATTTTATCCATTTCTAATAAGTTGTACTGGCTATATTGGGAACAAGCAAAACAGTTGGTAGAAAAGCTGGGAATAATTTTAAGTAAGGAATACTTTATAAAGGCCTATACAGTTAGAAAGCAGTATTTGAAACTGTCAATATCACACAACTTTTTCACTCAGACAAGGGGGTAGAAAAATGGATATTCGAAATAAACTATATTCTTTATTTCTATCCATGCTGGCATGTCCAAATAAATGTCAAAAGAAGCAGCATATCTAGATAAATATGCCAAAAAGCAGTAGTGTGGTTATTTCATCTTTGATTAAAACAACTCAAAGAATGACAATTAATACAATTTTTTCAAATCATCAACTGGCTTATTTAAAAACATAAAACTTACTATACTACAATCCTGGTGTTTTACTATTTTTCAAAAGCCATTTGAAATGAAGAAACAATACTTATTTTTAAAGAACTTCTGTTTGTTTCATCCAGAAAGAAAGTCACAAATATATCGATATCCATTTTAGTGGGTAAAAAGGTCAAATTTCTATGTAAAAGTAAGTTCTATCATGTTTCAACTTCAAAACTCTATATTTCCACTATGGGAACACCTAAAGTTTAGACTACTTAACAACTTATGCACATACCTCATAAAGTCTAATAGAAATAGTTATCACCCAATTTAAACTACCGCAAATACTACTTAGATTGAAATGATTATGAAAACTATCCTCAAACGTGATTAACCAACATACTGTCATCTTTATTCTTTTTTCCCCAGTGCTACAAATTATATGACTAATTACACTTATTTCTCCTTTTCAGATTTTCTCATTTTATCTTGTTTTAAAATAGAATTTATATTAAGTAATTAAAAATCTAAACAAGTCTTAAATTTAACACAGAAAAATGTTCTACAATAGCATGTAAATTAGTCTTCATAATTAATATTGTTTGCTTATTAAGTATGGACACACACCAATTACCCATGCACTCAACAACTTCAGAAATTACATTTGGAAGGTAACTTTTGCAACACAAAGTACAAAGAGGAATAAACTGATTTTCTAGATATGTGCCTTTCATTTTATTTAAGGGCATTTTTAGATTTAGAAAACAAAACAGAAGAATCAGCAGTCAGATACTAAGTGGAAATCACTGAAACACAATGTTAGTTCTAATGGATGGATGATTGTGTTTGGTCTTTTGAAACTTTGAAGTATAGGTAAGTCTTGATCACACAAATTAATAAATCCTAAAGCTGGAGTTAACAATAACCATTACACCCAAATTCTGCAGCTTAGCCCAGCCAATTTTTCAAAAGGTCAGGTTGTGAACTGGAGAAGATCAGGGAGGTCCACCGCATAGCTTTGTTGCCAGGCATCTCTCGTCTGGATTGTTGCAGGCATTTATTAGTATTCGTCCAGCAGACTCAACAGAGCAAACAAGAAATTCAAGCACGAATAATAAAATGAAATGCAGCTATATAACCCTTTGTCATTCAGCAAATATGGGACTTTTTAGCTACATTGTTCCTAAACCTGGGTTACTACTTTAATTTTTCTCCACAGTGCTGACTGAATGAGTATGCATGTGTGTTAAATGCAGAGCTCCCCTAACAACTGCAGGACTGCCATTTAATCTGTTGGTAGATGGACCATTTCCTGTGGGAACCCTAGCTATGATTTCCAGATCCACCAAATAAATCTCAGATTAAGATTCCAAATGAAACCTGCCTTTGGCAGATAAAAAATGTCAAGATGGATATAAACAGTAAAATTATAAATCATCTAGGTGTTGCATGACAAACCAATGTTCAATTTTTTTTGTTGACACGTGCCCAGATATCAAAAACTATATGAGACATTCATCAAATGTCACACTTTCATAATATTGGAGCCATCATTAAAACTGTTTGACTAAGGACCTCAAAGTGTTTAAGCAGTAGCTCAAAAGTATATTTGTGCAAAGTAGAAGAATAAATTTACATATCAGCAGCAGCTCATAAGGGATGGGTAAATATTCTGTTTATCTCTCATTGTAATTCAGGTTACTTTAAATACAAGGTTTAGAAAATCATTATGCACTATATGGTATCATTACATAACTTTTTATGCAAATGATGTGCATTTTATTCAAAACCACCATTTGTTGGGGTAAGGGTACAAACATAAAAGGAAAAGGTACTCATTTTATTAATCAACTGTGTTTACTATTTGCTTGTTAGTTACACTACAGTGTCATTAGCTTCTTGTAGAGTTAGCATTTTAAGGGTGAAAGAAAAAAGGTTTACTACACAAGATGATAAAGGCCTGAGAAAAGTATATATATTTTTTTATATTTTCATTTAAAACTAGTTGGGGGAGGGGCAAAGACTTTTTTAAAAGGAAGAGTAATAAAGGACCAATATAGAACATCTTAAGAGAACAAATAACCTATTAAAAATGCAAGGAAGTCTCTGATGCTAGTCTCTACTGCATTCTCAGGAGATCAAGGCCTGATTTTTAATGAAAATTTTTGTTTTGTATATGCTCTTCCTACCTGTACTAATGCGACCTAGCCCTGGGTCTTAAATTGCGTACTCACTGATTATAAAAATAGGCAATGAAGTATTCTGAAAGGAAAGAAACAGCTACGCTAAAAATTAACTTTAAATACCTGAATATTTTAACTTTAAATACTTGAGTAGCTTTTTGCATAAAAAGATTTTGATGACTCCAAATTTTATACCAGTTTTTTTAATCAAAATTTAAAACTCGAGTCTATCTAAAATATAAATTCTTCCCAACTGTAAATTCTTTATACATCTACTAATCTGTGGGAAAGATATTCAGTACCCCATAGTCAGTACCCCAAATATCAGAGCTAATATACAAGGCTGCATCCTTAAAGACTTGAATTTGTTCTGTTTTTCATGTCATCTCTTCTCCAACATTCTATTGGTTCAAGAAAACTAAATATAAACAAACCTTATATATCATATTTAGTTTGGCACAGATATTAAAGAAGGAAATAGGATATCTCCTACCTAATTCTGAGTATACTTATATATCAAAGCTGCTCATATTGACAAACACTATTATATTTTGGAGTATATCAACTTATGTTAGGTACAGCCAGCAAAACTATAAAAAAAAGCAGAATTAAATTTTTAATTAAAAATGCTTAGCAGAACAAACATACTAAAAAGCATCTATACAAGTATAATTTGATCAATATGAACTAATCACTTTTAACCTTTCACCCACACATGAGCAATAAGAATTTAAAATAAAAAAAATTTAAGTCAAAAGTAGGATTTTTTAAAAATAATCACTTTTTTTGTAAATGTTATCAATGCAAGTTTACCATTTGGCAATGGACTGTTAATTTTACTGTAAGCTAAATATGAGTAGTTTTAATTCAGTCAATTAGACTATGAAAGACATTGTATAACATTTTAAAATGTGACCCTGATTTGTTCTAAATTTCTTTTTTATATTACTCCAAACATGATGTATAAAACACATTACACACACACACACCTAAAAGTCTCACAGAGAAAAACTGAAATTTCTCCTGAAAAACCAATAATGTTCCATATTATAACCTGCGTTGATTAAAAAGTTAAACATACTAAAAGCTGGAGTATTGGCGATCTCCAACTCTATTTTACTTTAACAACTAGAGAAATCTTTAACCAAAAGTGGTACCTAACGTAGATACAATTACATTAATCATACTCTACAAATAGTTAACTGGGAAACACTGTTTGAAAGGGCCTTATATTTAGTCTATTCACTAATATATGTTGACTCAGATATTCGAAAGCAACAAAATGCCAATGCACACTCAAAACTTTCTATTAATCATACAAAAGGTGCATACAAAGTCATCATGAACCCACAACAGTGACAAACTAAAATTCTAGTCTCTAGAAATTAGAAAGCTAAATTTCTAGAAAATTAGAGATTTAGTAATAAAAAGATTTGGGTTGTAAATGTGAATCAGGAGATGCTCTGGCATGTAAGAGCAACAAGAAGAAATGAATAAGCATTTTGGTTAAAGAGTTCACAATCTAAAAGATAGAGAATATAATGCAAAGCAAAAATTAAAGACTTTAAGTAATTTCAAAGTAACATATTTCTAGCCCAGAAGTAACTGTGAGACTGGATATCAAGAGTAGAGTTGAATTTACTTAAATCAAATATTCACAAATTGTACAAAAGGTGGGTCATACCAGTAATACAGAAATGAGGACAAAGAAACCCTATTAGAAAGTTACTACTTTTCACTTATTCTTTTTTATTGTTGTATTTATTATATATTATCATCTTGATAAAATTAAAGTCCCACATAAAGAATACAGCACAAGTGATTAAACATGTTTTAAATGTTAAAAATATATATTTTTTCACAAATGTACCCTTATTAAGAATTTATAGGTAGATTCAGCAATTACAGCAAATGTACAAGTATAGTGGATACAGGAGGGGGAGGAGGATTGATAAGGAAAACTCGTAACTTTGCACTCAATTTTGCTGTGGACTTTTAGCTACAAAGGTAAGTCTACAAAGAAAAGTCTACTAAATAACTAAATTCAAAGATGATACCTGAAACACATATTTTATCATTTTATCAGTCCAAAGATTAATGCCAAAAATATAATTTGTAGCAAAAATTCACAAATATGAATATTCCTATAATAAATATCATAAAGGTTGGCAAAAATTTATAGCAGTTAAAAACACAATTGTTGAAATCTTTATTTCATCGAAATCTCTTCTGAAGCTTAAAAATGAATACCTAAAATCCCATTTTAAATAAACATTTAAAGTATGAACTTTTAAATATAAAAACCGTGGAACAATAATCACTGAGAGTAGTCTCGCTTTTCTTCTAGAAATGAATCAAACCATACTGGCCACCTGCCAGTAGTCCTAAAATTATTCTCTTAAATATTCTACATGGCTACATGTACAAAGCTATCAGCCATCTATTAAGCTAGGTGCTATGGAGATAAGAGGCATTAATCTGGCCACAAACATAGTCTTCTTTAACTCCTCAGTGGCATACGGAAATTTTTTAAAAGTGCAATCTAAAACATACACCTTCACAAAGTGTAAATTTATTTTCCGTATATTACACTGATGACACTAGTGTGATGATTTTTATGGCTACTGAATTTTTAACATGGGAATAAAATTTGTTCAAAATAGACCATGTACTATTGATTTTAGCCTATGAAAGACACTAAGTGTAAGCCACACATAGTTTTTAACAGCTATAGTGCTTTGAAAAAGCTAAGTTTCGAAAGATAATGGAAATATATTTAAAGAAAATAGACTTCTTATAAAATTAAAAATACTGTTCTTTTATTTGTGTTTAATGCTTTTGAAACTTTCTAATAAACCTACCTTTCATGGTTCGATGAAATAACAATAACAACAATCACCATTATTTACGTCCTTTAGAAATGTCTACAAGTTTTTTTTAGATATCTGTAAAATGTATTACCAATACCACTTTAATAAAAATATACAGTACGTGCAACATATGTTAAATAAATTTAATTTCCTGTTTCAGGTTTTGTAGTAGACTTTTCTTAATAAACTCTGTGCCTAATTTTCACAATAGTGCTAAAGAAATTATCAACCTATTACATACCCAAGAAAAGTGTTAAAAAAAGATGCTCACATCCTCGCCATATAAAGACTAAAAAAAATCAAAACCAAGGTCTACCTACCTTTAAATTTGTTTTTTTCTACGATAATATTTTATTATAATTACAAAATGCATTGGTTCTCTAGTACAATTTACTTTCAGCTATAAAAGAGAATTAAGGAGCATTAATTATTTAGGGAAGCATACCTTTACTTACTAAAAATCCAATTATTACATATAGGTCAAGTCCTGTAAATTAACTCTCAATAGATAATATGTAGATACCTTGAAACCTAAAACTTCAAGGACTGGTTAAATACCTAGTAATTATTTCCCAGATACCACAAAAAGGAGGTCGATTTTATACAACTTATCACTTCTCTGCTGCAAAATTAAAAGTTTATGAAAATAACAGAAATCTACAATTCACTCATAATGATCAAACAAGTAGATTTTCTATAGTGTTGCAATGATGTGTATTCTAATCAAAAATGTTTGCAAATCATGCCATAGTTATAGATATAATTCAGTTACACAACGATAGATAAAAGGTAAAAAGAGCACAAACTGTGTGAAGAGAAACAACCAATAATAAAGAATGTGGTGTTGGCACTCGGGTTCCCAATCTGAACATCTGAACAAGTAAGCAGTGTTCCGATTTTAATAAGAAACTAATGAACCTTGTACTATTTACCTCTTACTAGGTTTTATTTTACCTGTGGTAGAAAACCATAAGACGCATGACTACAAAAGGTAATAGCTACTCCAATTCTAAAATAAAGGGATAATTACTTTTTACTAGATTTAGCAAGGCAAGATTGAGATATTTGATTGTATACAATAAACTGGATCATGTAAGGACTCTATTAAAAGAAGCAGATCTATAAGTATTTTTTCATCTTAGGTTTCAGTGAGTACAGTGATTTGGTAATTTTTTATAAGAGAAAATAGTTTAGAACCATGACTCATATATGAATTAAGATAATACATGAAAAGAACTACATGGTATAAAATACCTGTGAGCTGAAAATATAATTTTCTAAGTCAAGAACCTAAAAATATTTAAGAAATTCATGAAATTGAAAGTTTTTTTTGTTGAAAGCTTTGCTCAATCTTGGTAATTCTTATCTTCACTTGCTAAGAAATATTTAAAATATAATAATTTGGAACTTGCTTTAACTTCTTTTTAACCTTTCTTAGGGAACACTGACCCCTAAAGGTTCTAAATTTAAATAAGTTTCACAATATCCTAAACTTTGCCGAACATCCAGGCTTCCGTTGTCCTCATAATTAGAGGGAAGTATGTTTATTCATAAAAAACATGAAAACTATCTTTAATGGACTGATGTACTATGAAAAAATAGGTTTCTGCTGGTACAATTAAAAATGAAAATAACAAATATCCAGGAATTTACATTATGACAAATAACTACTCATAAGACATTTCTGATCTCTTAAAATTCTCATATTTGTATGGATTGATAAGTAAAGCTAAAAGGGCTAAAGAGTGACAACTATTTCAGTGAGTTGACTAAGTCCTTGACAGATTTTTAAAGAACTGCAGAAAATATCACGTTTCCATCTAAGAATAAAACATAAAATAAGATGTGATAAATGTTCTCATAACAAGTTTACTCACTCATTCACATTTTTCTTCTATCATCTTAAAAATTTCACTCCTTCAGGGTTGCTTTTTTTTAACTGCTTAAAGAAACTTATTTATAGAATTCATTACCCAACCTATCAACAAAGAAAAAATTACATTACAGTCCTCATGAAAGCCTGCTCAATCAAGACTGAAGTCAGAATATTTCATCAATGTCTCTCCAACAAAGGTAGGAAAGAAAACAGCCACTCTACCATTCCATATATGAAATTTCTAAGATGATAACAAGGCATATCTGCCAAGATATTAATTTAAACAATGGTTTATAAACAATAAAATGGATCATTGCAATAATTTGTACTTTATGATAAAGTCAACAAATGTTGATATTAGAAAGATGACTATTTGAGATTTTACCGTTTAGACATAACCATTATCATAAAGCTCAAGACATAATCATTATCATAAATGATAATAACCATTATCATAAAGCTCAAGATACCACATTTACCCATTTAACTTTATGTCTTAATGTTTTATTACCAGGAACTTACATGAAGGAGTCGTATTCCTATTTTTGATGTCAAAATAAAATGCCTGCAAGTATGTAAATATTCCTACTGATGTTTCTAGCAAATCCAGTAAGATCTATGACTCCTGCAAACTATTTATACATCTTATGTCTTCGTTCTGAAGCACTCTTCTCCACAAGATTCCTACAACTTCCACGGCTACCTTCCTTAACCTTTTCTGGTTATTCTATATTCAAGAGAAGTTTTCCCTCTGTAGTCTCCAGCTCATTACATACATTTGAAACAATTCCTCCGGCTTTTAAAGATTCTTTAACTTGAACATGACTTACACAGCAGACTTTTCAATACAGAATATGAGCTATGCAGACATTTTTTCACCCTCTTTCTTTATTTTCACACGGAGAAGTAAAACTGCTTTATGTTCTTCAAAGTTTACTTGCTTATTTGTAAAAATGAATAAAAATAGCTACCACATACTGTTCCCAATTTCACACCAAAACAGTTTTGTCACAAACTTGAACTTAGTAGGATTAAGTTGTCATGGAATTCATTCTACTATTACCTTTGCATTAAAAACCTTTAAGTACTTTTGTCAGCTATTACTTACTCTTATTTTATGTATAAGTTCTTTAGTTACCTTATTCTAACTTCAGAATAAGAAATCACATGTCAAATAGGATGAAAAGGTTGCCAAAAATAGGCAAATAATACAATATGTAAAAATCAAAAATCAAAACCGAACACAGAAATCAGGGAAAGCATGCTCAGAAAGCATCACATCTTTTTAAGCCTCAAAAGAAAGCACAGCTACTAAGTTTAGCACCCTGATGATAACCCCAAAAGTGGCCTTCAATCACCTGAAAATGGTAACTGTGTGTTTGATACAGTGATGAAAGGGAGTGTGGTGAGAGGGAGTCCCGGTTTTGGGGGAAGGGGAATTACAAAGAAACAGATGTATGCACTGTTAACTTAAAGGGCATAAAATGATCTTATGCAATACTGTATTCAGAATCATTTACTAGGAATTCTAGATTTGCAACATTTTACTGAAAGAGATCTCAATAAAAAAAAACAAACATTTGTTTAAACCTTTCTGTGGATTTCTGCCTTACTAAATGAGAGGAAAGAAAAGAGGAGGAGAGAGAGAAGAGAGAAGAGAAAGGAGAAGAGGAGAGACTACAGAAGAGAGTGGACAGAGGAGAGAGAAAAGGTGAAGGGGAGAGAAGGAAGAGAGATGCGCGTGCTTTACCTAGAGAGAGACAAGGATAAAGGAGATGAAAGTGCTCCACCTGCCTACCTGCCTACCTAATCATCTCTTTCAGACTGTGCTTCTGTCTGAAACTCTCTCTCCATGCTCACCCCACCCCTGGTCTTAGATGACTTTCTCTATATCCATGAAGATATCTGCCTATCTGTTGCCCGAGTTTTTCTGACTCTTCTAGCTCCATCATTTGCGACTGTCTCTTTACAGGTGTGTCTGTAAGAGACTCTCACTCTCTCCATACACGTTTATCTGTCTTTTCTCTCAGTATCTTTGTATCACTTCTGATGTCTTTTATTGAGTATACTGTTTTTTTTTTTTTGGGGGGTTGTCTATGTATAAGGCTTGCTGCTATCTCTGAATATGTTTCCAGTCTCTCTCCTCTATGTCTGTCTCTTTCTCACTATTTTTAATTACACCAATGTCCTTTCTTGTGAGCACTGGTAAGTTCCGGCGTCTGTGAGTTTCTCCATATTTTAATTTAGTATCTCCCTTCCTGCATCTGTGTCTCTCTTCAGTTCTTCCCTTGAGAGTATCTCTCTATATGCATCTCTCTTAGTCATTGCTTCAATCTTCTCTATCATTCTGTGGGTTATGTATGTTCTTTTTTCTTCCTTTAAGTCTATTTTTTTTCTCTCTGAATATCTGTGTGTCTTTTTTTCTGAGTGAGTGTGTGTGGCGTGTGTGTGTATTTCTTCGTACTTTTTTTGGAATGTGGGTCTCTGCATGTACATAGAAAAGTGTAGGAGTAGTTGAACGCACAAACATGTGCCCTGGTCTGCCGTAAACACATCGGGTTGAACAAACACACTTTATTCAGTGGCTTGATCTAGCACTCTACCTGGGGTTGGTATTAATACCTAAAGAGTCCTTACCTTTTGACCAGTCTTCCATTTGGACTTCAGTTCTTGTTTGCTCTGGCAATGTCTCTTACTCTTGCTCCAAGATCTGAAGCTAAATTAAAGTCAACTCTAGATAAATAAACTTAAAACAGAACACACCAAAACCTTACTTTAACAGAATTTATGGGATAAAATTTATTTTTTAAAGATTTATAGTGGGACAATTAACAGTATAATTCAACAATGAAATTAAATCTTTTTTCACATAAAAACATTTGTTTCCTACATACTTAAGTAAATACAGTACAGGTTAAGCTTCTAGACATTCTTAATTCTTTGACTAGAAAACTATTTTATTTCATTTAAGTCTTTCCCAACTATAACTTTAACAATTTAAGAAAAATTAAAATATTACTGTTACACTTTAGACAATTTATAAATCTAATATTACTATGTATTGCTTTAATAAATATTTTATACTTAGGTAACTTAAGAATATAATTTTTTTAAAGAAAAACAAAGACTTTAATTTACTTGGGAATCACCAATATTTCTTTTTTATATTTTTTTTTTATTATAAACATGATAAAGCTATGGCTGTGCAAGGGTTTTTTGGAGGGTGGCTTTTAAGGAGAATAAAATTAGATTTACCTTTCAGCTAGGACTCTGCTTCCTTTAAAAAGTCCTCAAATAAAGCTGTAGTAAGCTTCTCCTTTTCCAATTTTCTCTAAATATGTTGATCTGGAGTTGGCAATCTTTTTCTAAGTTCCTCATTTACTTTTGGATTAGCTGAAAATATAGGGAAGTTATTAATATCAAAGAAATATGTTCCAGTCAATGAAGCCATTTCCTACATATTGCCCAAAAAGGTTAATAATAATTGCAGTCTTTTAATAAGAGATTCATATAGCAAGACATGTAGAAAATACAGTCTTTAATAACCTCTGGAGTATTTTAAAACATGTCTTACAGGCCTTAATGTGCTTAGTAATATACTATTTAAAACCATAATTTTATCCCTCTGCAATATACAGTCACTCTTCCTCATCATTTACCCAGCTAATGAATGCCAGCAATTAGTAAAATGTAATCCCATTGCACAATCATTTTAATGCTTTTAGCACTCAGAAAAGTAAACACCAAATTAATACTGCTCAAGCCATATCAGATCCTAGTTGGAAGCAAGCAATTATAGTTCAGCTCCTCAGGTGTAATTAAATGATTGGAATGATTTAGTTCCATAAATGCAAGTTAATTCATAAGCAAGCAACAAATATACTGGGAGTAATTACAAGAAACATTGACAGTCTAAGCAGGGCTAATTCTTTTATGAGCCTGACATAGTAAAATGCTGCCCTCTCCTGGGCATAGCAGTGAATATCTCAGAAGTGAAAACAAAACACCAACAAGCTCTGTCCAAATTAGAAAAAAATATTAAACTTTTAAGCCACTAGAAAAAAATGAAAGTGATCAGCTTGTTAAATAGGTAAATTAAAAGTTAAATATACACATTAATCTTTCATCACTGCTACACATTTCTGTGTTTAATAGGTCTCTCGGTGAAGCTCCAAGTGCAAGGCCTGGTTCATACCAGGTATTCCTGTTTCCCATCATGCGGTTTTGACTTTTTTTTTTTTGAAGGCAAGATCTTCCATCTCTTTTGAAGGAAAGATCTTTTTGAAGGGAAGATCTAGCAGAACAGAACACTGTGGTGCTGGAGATCAAATCCAGGGCTCTTGCAAGTAAACATATGAACATGAGCCCTTGGAGTCATCTCCCTTGCCCAATTCTGTACTTTAACGAAATTAAATCATGCATATGAAGTACTGACCGGCTGCAAAGAAACTTCTAGTATCCATCCGTACTATCAGGCCAATGACTGTATTCTCTTACTGGTAAACTTTAAACTTAAGTGTTCTACATAATAATTATACTTTTAGCTACTACATGTATAAATCTCGTTCAGTATTATTGTGACAACACATAATGGTTTAAACTTAATGTTTTCAACAAACATTTTATAATCAAAATTAAAACACAATATCATTATAAGCATTTTAAAAACCATAAAGAACAGGAGTACAACAAAAAAATATAACCCAACTAAGACAATCTCAACTTTTCTTAGGGTGAAATAAAAAACTTTACATGTATAGTACTGAGACTGTTCTTAACTAAACTTTCCATATTAAACTTGCGGCAGCTAAATCAAAAAGCCCATGTTAACAAACATATTCCTAGCACCACACCCAGCAGAATGAAGCTTTCAACTTCCTGCAAAATTGCACATATTCTCAAATACTTACTAACAATAGCATGCATGCATTTCAATTCTCCAATAAAATGTAAGTAATACTTGGAGACTATAATGTGCTTTTATTTTTCTTCTGTTTTAGGACTACAACTGGCAGTGTTCAGGGCTTACTCCTGGCAGTGCTCAGGGGACCACGTGAGGTGACAGAAACTGAATCCAGGTCAGCCACATGCAAGGTAAATGCCCTTCCCACTCTACTATCACACTGGTCTCTAGATCATAATGTTTAATAGCTCCAGAATTTAGAGTGAGGAAGAGAAGGTAAATGCATTTCTATTATGTTTTCAAATACACTAAAATAACTATGTTCTGGGAAATATAATACAGTCATGTGTAAACAATAAATATAAACCAAAATAACTAAGCTCAAAATGTACAGTGTATTTCCTTTGCCCTTATTATCACAGTCTTTTTTTCCATTCATATCTTGTGCGCTGTAAGTTAATTGCTTTTGGAAAGTACTTATTATTCATGTAAAAATTAATGTGCCAATGTGTTTAAATCCTCTTAAATGACCATTCATGCATCTTTCTTCTTTAAGTACCAATGAAATCTGTCAAAAGACATCAATGCAAAATGGCCTTAAAGTTCGAATAGGGAATTTTTTTTCTGCTAATACAAGATTTTCATATTCACCAACTTTACTTAAATTCCATTAATTTTTTAAGCTACTTTTAATAAATTCACCAAGTAAAATTTTTTAGGCCCCATAGTCTGTCATTTGTGTTCCAGCTGACATTATGAATATTAATAACAGTGTTATCCTGATTAAATAGGCTTCATATGAAATCCCTGTGAATCCTATAGCTCAGACATCTCATTTTTCCAACTCTTTATGAATTTGGATTCAGACATTAAACTGGAAAAATCTTAAAAACAGATTTAATGGCACATTTGCATATCATTAAGAAAAATTAGATGTTCTAATGATTAAGATAATTATAACATATTGTTACCAAAACAGAAGATTTCTACAAACAGGCATCAAATTTTACACAATTATTTTGCACAGAGGATTAAGGGCTAACAATACACGGATTCCTTTCCTTATACCCACCATAAGGATTTGACATCAAGAGCTTACTTTTGTCAAAAATTATATATTCATATTAAAACGGGAAGATTTAGTAGTAGGCATCAAGTAACTTAAAGACTTATTTAAAAACTTAATTTCCTATGTCACAGATAAAATCCTTCTTTATCATTAGTAATAAATATACATATGGTTCAAGAAGCAACATGAAATGGATTTCTAATTAAATTTTCCTTCATTTCACTGGGAAAATTATCCAAGTTTAAAAAGGAAATCTTTAATACGGACAAAACATATATTAGCATTTATTCAATTAAAATTTTTCGATCACACAGTTCTAAGCTCATTCCCTGCAAGCAATTTTAATTATCAAAGGAAGCATATTACTATGTCGAATGAAGAAAGTAATTTTCAAAAACCACATACCTCCTTCTCTAGGTACATGACAATCTAAAAATATCTGCTAAGATATCCCATATTCACCCTATCGCAAAACCATAGACTGAAAATTTGAACAAACATCTTTTGCTCTCACTCGCGACTTGACTCTCCTTGTTTACTCAGTAGTTAAACACTTACTGAAACAAAATTTTTTCCTCTGACCAGTCTAAAATTCCTAATCTGACTAAAAGTTGTCTCATTTTTTACTTTTAAAATGAGACAAAGCCTTTGAGACCGTCGATTTCATTTCCCATTGCAGTAACACCAGAATTTTGAACAGTTAAAACGGGAGATCCTACTCCTATCTTCCTCCATGCGTCCACAAAAGCCACATCAAAGCAAAGGTTATTTTGATTAACTGGTGAATAGTACTTTTTTGAGCCATAATGTCACCATTAATTTAATCACAGATTTGAGTAAAGCCAATATAAAAGTATTAAATTAGGGATAACTTGGAATGTCACCTCGTATCTCACTTTAAGTGCATAGAAAGGTCAGTTCCACACTTCCTAGTTTGACGATGTTGATGATCTGTATTGAAAGTGTTTAATTAAAAAGGCAAAAGAGTATGCTATATTTCTGAGAGCCAAATATTTATCATAATACTTAACATACACCACATATGTGTTCTATAGCTGAATCTTCATGAAGTCTCTCAAAGACTGAGTCCTAGCACAATCTCCTTCCCAAAAGAAATTCTTTCACTCAGCTCTGCTTCACATCACAGCCCACTGGAGCACCAGAAACCTCAAGGACCTTAGAACCACGGAAAGCAAGAAACTTAAGAGAACGGTATGAGATAAATAAGGTCCCATATAGCAGTTATTGAATTTAATTTAATTTAATTTATTTATTTTTTGCTCTTTTGGGTCACACCGGCAATGCTCAGGGATTTCTCCTGGCTCTGCACTCAGGAATTACTCCTGGAGGTGCTCCGGGGACCATATGGGACGCCGGGGATCGAACCCTGGCCGGCATGGGCCGGCCGCGTGCAAGACAAACGCCCTACCCGCTGGGCTATCGCTCCGGCCCCCAGTTATCGAATTTTAAAATGCATATTCTATCTGATTCCTCAGTTCTACTACCAATACAGTATTTAGAAAAACGTGTAAATCACATCTCATCTTTAGGTACAAAGAAGCAATATTTGTCAGAACAGAACAAATACTCACAGTCTAATAATACTGTATTTTTCCTTTCCTTGAACTTAATAAACTTTTTAAATTTCTAAACAAATTTTTAATCATTAGATCGTGTTCGAAACTCATGTTTTCAAAAGTTTTCGCTGGCTAGCCTACTTTCGATTAAAATTCTCTTACTATGCTATGCACTCAGGTTAGTGCCTTCACAAATTATACCTGATTTAGCTTAAATGTTTTATTTATGCTCTCAGTTTACTGAGCTATCTCTCCAGTCCCTCGTTTGTTTTAAATAGATCTCGGTCAATCATGGATATATGTGAGTCATGAAGAAATAGATTTTTTTTTCTCCATCTGTATCCTTAAAAGAGTGACTGGCATGCAGTCATGTATTTCATGGAGAAAGGTAGATGGATTACTAAATAGATCTACTGCAAATGTTAATCAACAAAAAAGGTCACACAAACTGTGATATAATCATACAGAAAAATGCAAATTTTGAGCCACAAAGAGAAAAATATAATATGTACTATGTGTGGAAGATCCAGTTAGTAAATATATAAGTACCTATGTATTAAGTATTACACAATGCTCTAAGGGTAAAAATAAAATGATGAACAAGGAATTTTATACCCAAAAACTCAATTCTATACTCAAACAAGTATAGAATCAGAATAAATAAAAAAATTAAGAAAAAGTTAAATTATACATACATAGGCAATGACCTTTAAAAAGCATAATTATGTTTCTAGATGGATAAATAAGGAAAAATTGCCATTGGCTGTCTGGAAAAAAAATGGGCCAAGAATTGAGATAGGAAGATTATGGATAAGGAAAGTATTTATATTTCACCTTACATCTATCTGCATGATTTTTTTACTTGCTAGTAACTAAAGTATATTTATTGGTAGCCAGAAAATTTAACAAAAATCTCTAGAGTGCCACATTACATTTGATAGGTTCAAAATGAATAGAAAGTAACTTCATTATTGCCTAACTAAACTTTGTAATTGTATTTTGTTATGGTTGTCTGATTGTTTACTTAAAGGAGAGTGAAAAGTTCAAATTAAACTAATATATGTCCAAAGTTTTGTTGATTGGAAGATATAAAATAAGGGTATTTACTAAAAGTACATATTTCTTCGAATAATCACACTTATTTGCTCATTTAACTATTTACAATAGTTTTAGTATTTAGGATTCTGGAGCTTAGAACATTCAAATAAGTTGTTTTGTATTATGGCCACCATATTTGTGACTGATAATCCTGTTATGTGTCTTAGTAATCAAGAAACTATTAAAAAATTACTTCATATCACTAAAAATCATAAAAAGGCATCAAATTAAGATAAAACAAAATTTGGTACTTTAAACATATGGTTTCATGTTTTCAAAAACTCCAGGACAAAACAGTAAGCTATTTGGAGCACTGCAATAGTTTTCAGTGCCAGTTGAAATGACACTTTGAGAATGGGTATGGCATCGCATAACTCACTGATAAAATTTTTCAAAAGCAAAACTTAAAACAACTATTATTTTCAGAGGAGAAATCAGACACAGGATTTTCTAAAATATCCTAAAGCATTCTGCCCTAGGCCAAACTAAATGAAATCTCTTAATCAAGCAAAGAACAAAATATAAAACAAAATCAGCTTATAGAATAGTTTCTCTACTGAACAAACAGCCTGTTTTCTTAAGACTTGTGGATGCCAAGTTCTGATGCAATGGCAAAACTCTTTCACACAAAGACCACATTTCTGCATAACCCTGTGAACTTCTTGGCAAATCAAAGGTAAAGAATTAGAGCAAGTTAAATTGATCTAATTACAACTGGCATGAATAGCCAATTGCAATAAAATAAAACGCTACTTAAAAATGTCTTTCAAAAAAAGTAAAAGACATATGGTCTTAACATCATGCATCATAATGCTAACAGCTTTTAGAAAAACTCTAACAGTGTTCTATAATTCATATAGTCTAAATACTAATAAAACCATTAACAAATACATATATGACAATATATACTAATAAGTTACTTTGTGTATTCAGAATATCATAATATATCATACACAATATAATACAATGTTTATCTATATATGTTCAAGATTGCAGTATATGATACCAAATGTAAAATGACACACAAATTCTATTTTACTTAAATTGGAATGTTAAAATACAAAGTCTAGAGTGTAGAATACAATTACTAGAAATCAAACCTTTCAAGAATAAAATAAAGAGTAGGCTTATGATTCTAATTTTTCCATATCAAGAAAGGTCAGCCTTATTAATCTAAGCAGTTACAAAAGTTCATAAAAATTTAATGAGTCACTTAATAAATATTTTCATTAATGAATAGTGACAAGAATATGGTACCAAAGTTGGTACCCCGATTATTGTAAAATAAGATTAAAGTACATAAAAGAAAAGCCAAACTACAGATAATTTCTTCAATAAAACCTTAACACTTCTTGCATTTAAAATCTATTAGATAATTTAAACTGTAAATATATATGAATGTTAGATTTCCCTCTTTTTTACTATATAACAAAGAGGTCTTAGGCCATACACGTATATTTTAACTAAAATAGTTGAGATATGCATTCTATCAAAACCACCAATGGCAGGAAGTAAACTAAAACTATTTACAAACTAGATATTAAGCAGTAAACTATACGATGTATTAAGCAGTATATCTGTTTATTTTTAAAGATTTTCCAAAATATTGTAATGATATATGCTAACAATTTTTACTTAAGATCAGAGTATTCATTTTCCAAGAAAATTTCCTCTCTAGGATTTGCTTATTTAGAAATATAATCATGATTACTGCAAAAGTATATATAACTTTATATTCTACACTAATTATATAAGAAAACCTTTTTGTACATGGCAAATAAAATAAAGAGAAAACAAAATAACCGTATCATGTGATAAGCAGCGAAATTATTAAAAAGCAGAAAAAACAATATAAGGAATTTACTAGTAGGTATTATAATCTGAGCTGACAGAATATGGCAGTATAGATAAAATTAGATACTAACATGAGCCATAAAATATAAATAATGAAGCTGTGAAACATATATTAGGGTTCATTAATATTTTCTCTATTGTATTTTACTATTTTCCTTAAAATACATTGTAAAAGGAAACAATTCCATTCACAATTGTGCCACAGAAAATCAAATACCTAGGAATCAACCTACCCAAGTGTGTAAAGGACCTGTACAAAGAAAACTGCAAGACACTGCTCCAAGAGATAAAAAGAGGACACAAGGAAATGGAAACATATTCCCTGCTCATGGATGGGGCGAATCAATATTGTCAAAATGGTAATACTCCCTAGAGCTCTGTACAGATTCAATGCAGTCCCTATAAAGATACCCATGCCATTCTTCAAAGAAATTGACCAAATACTCCTGAAATTTGTATGGAACAATAAACCCCCAAGGATAGCTAAAGCAATCCTCGGGAAAAAGAAGATGGGAGGCATCACCTTTCCCAACTTCAAACTGTACAACAAGGCAGTAGTAATTAAAACAGCATGGTATTGGAATAAAAACAGACCTGTGGACCTATGGAATAGAATTGAGTATCCTGACACCCAACCTCAAACATATGATCATTTAATCTTTGATAAAGGTGCAACGAGTCTAAAATGGAGTAAGGAAAGCCTCTTCAACAAGTGGTGATGGGAAACCTGGGCAGCGACATGTAAAAAATGAATTCGGACCTGTGTCTAACACCATGCACAAAAATCAGATCAAAATGGATTAGAGATCTGAATATCAGACTTTAATCCATAAAAAACATTGAAGAAAATATAGGAAAAACCCTCCGCGACATTGAAGCTAAAGGCATCTTCAAAGGTGAAACATCACTAACAAAGCAACTAGAAGAAAAGATAAACATATGGGACTACATGAGACTAAAAAGCTGCATGCACCTCAAAAGAAACAGTGACTAAGATACAAAAGCAGTCCACAGAATGGGAAAGAATATTCACCCAATACCCATCTGATAAGGGGTTAAAATCCAAGATATATCAGGCACTGGTAGAACTTTACAAGAAGAAAACAAACAACCCCATCAAAAAATGGGGAGAAGAAATGAACAGAAACTTCAGCAAGGAAGAAATTCGAATGGCAAAAAAAATATGAAAAAAATGCTCATCATCACTAATCATCAGAGAGATGCAAATCAAAACAACAATGAGATACCACTTTACACCACAGAGACTGGCACATATTCAAAAGAGCAAGAACAACAAGTGCTGGTGTGGATGTGGGGAAAAGAGGACACTCATCCATTGTTGGTGGGAATGCCGGCTGGTACAGCCTTTCTGGAAAACAATATGGACATTCCTCCAAAGACTAGAAATTGAACTCCCATTTGACCCAGCCATACCACTCCTGGGAATCTACTCTGGGAAACCAAAAATACGCAGCGGAAACACCATCCCTACTTTTATGTTCATCGCAGCATTATTCACAATAGCCAAAATCTGGAAGCAACCAGAGTGCCCGAAAACCGATGACTGGATAAAGAAGCTTTGGTACATCTACACAATGGAATACTATGCAGCTATTAGGAAAAATGAAGTTATAAAATTTGCCTATAAATGGATGGACATGGAGAAGATTATGTTGAGCAAAATTAGCCAGAAGGAGAGAGACAGATATAGAATGACTGCATTTATCTGCATAACATAAATATATATGTACATATTAAGATACCAATATCCAGGTCAAGTGAAATATATATCAGGAGGTCTTGTGAAAGGTGGAAATTATCACAAACGTGTGGGAGTCAGAGGCTAGGTGAGACAGAAAATGAAACAGTGTGCTAACAATTGTCGAGGGTACTAATGCCAACCTAGAACTGAGCATTAAATAGAGGCAAAAAGATACACATGACAGCCCTTTAATGTATGTTCTGTAATCCATAGTCTGGGGGGAAGGAAAAGAGAAAGAGAGAGAAACAGAAAGAAATAAAGAACCGGCCATGGAGCAGGGCTGGGGGAGGGGAGAGGGAACCGGGGACGTTGGTGGTGGGAGATGGTCACGGTGGCAGGATGGGTGCTGGAATACTGTATGACCAAAACCCAAATATGAACTTTTTAATTGTATACCTTTGTAATTGTAAAAATAAAAAATTAAAAAAAAAATATATTGTAAAACAGCATTTTTTTTTTTTTTTTTTTTGCTTTTTGGGTCACAACCGGCGAGGCTCAGGGGTTACTCCTGGCTCCGCACTCAGGAGTCACTCCTGGAAGTACCCAGGGGACCACATGGGATGTTGGGGACCGAACCCAGGCCGGCATAGGCAAACGCCCCTACCTGCTGGGCTATCGCTCCGACCCCAATAACAGCATTTTTATAGAAGTCACAAATCTTTCACATTGCCAGCTATGAACTAGTAATCAGAACACATCATGTAGTACAGATATAGTTACATATAAATATATATCATATATCATATAGCGTATTATCATGTTCTCAAAAATCCCATCTCATGTAGTTAAATATACACACAATATATCATGCAACAACAATAATGTGTATCAATACATATACATATTGTATCATTCACAAATATATACACACCTAGTCTTCACATAGATGATGCCATTCAAAAAGTCCTATAAATTTCACTTTAGAATGCAGTAACCAAAAAGAGAATGTCAGGGGCCAGAGCAACAGTCCAGCCGGTAGGGCGTTTGCCTTGCATTGCGGCTGACCTGGGTTTGATCCTCGCCAACCCATATGGTCCCCCCAAGCACTGCCAGGAGTAACGCCTGAGTGCAGAGCGAGGAGTAAACCCTGAGAATCACTAGTTGTTACCTAAAAAGACCAAAAAAAAAAAGAGAGAGAGAGAGAATATCAGCTGAAGGACCTTTATTTATAAAAATGCTTTAGAATTATTTCCTATCCTTAGTTCAAACCACTTCATATAAGCAATGCCTTCATTATAAGTGACCTAGTGCTTATGGGAAACAAAGTAGGTATATACTCTGTCATCTTCAATATTGGTTTGTACACATTTTCAACCAAACTCCTTACATGCCATTTGTTGCACTAACAAAGCAAGAGCTTTTAGTTACTACCTCAGACTTGCAATACAAGTCAGTCACTTGATCACTTGAATCCGTTATTCATCGATTTGCTGGAGCGGGCGCCAGTAACATTTCCATTGGACCCTATCACGTGTCAATGTAGCCCAATGGCATCTGGTTGATTCAGGAATATGAAGAGCCTCAAACCATTCCTTCAGGGTCTTGACAAGGAAGTCTGACCATGTTGTAGGTGGGCGGCCACATGATCTTTTGACATCCCGTGGGATCCAGTCGATAACGGCTCTAGTCCAGCAGTCATCTCCAAATCGCATTACATGTCCAGCCCATCTGATTGTCGATGCCTTGGCAAACGAGACAGCGCCCCTGATCATGGAATAGTGACAGAGGTCAGAACTCCGGATTCCTTCTTTTACTTGAGGAGTGAGGCGTGATATTCCAAGCATAGCTCTTTTGATTCCTCTCTGGGAGACTCCGAATAGCATTCTCATCCTGCTTTCATAGGGCCCAAGTCTCCGAGGCGTATGTCAATGCAGGGAGAATGGTGGAGTCAAAAAGATGTGCCCGGAGCTGGAGGTTCTTTGTCCTTTTATCTATTTCTTCGATGCCTCTGAAGGCATTCTATGCCGCTCTCTTCCTCCTGCGCAGCTCAGGTTTTAGGTCGTTCATCATGTTGACTTCTCGACCTAGGTACACATAACTGCTGCATTCAGAGATGTTTGTTCCATTGAGAGTGAATGGGTCCTCTGGAGCTAGTTCATTTTTCATAAACATAGTTTTCTTTAGATTCAGCTGTAGACCTTTCTTTCCACATTCTCAGTCGAAGTCAGTCAGCATTGTGCCGCTTGGCTAATGTTTGGTGTTATTAGAACGATGTCATCAGTGGTGTAGTTGCCGACCATCTATCTTCACTCCCATACCTTCGCATTCTAATTGTCGCACGATGTTCTCGAGGATGGCGCTGAAGAGTTTTGGTGAAGTGGTATCACCCTGTCGAACCCCTCTTTTGACATTGATGATCACTTCTTTGTAGAATGGTCAGATCCTGGGGGTGAACCTGTCATACAGCTCACAAGGGATCTTGACGTATTGGGTTTGAACACCCTGTTTGGTTAGGGGCTTCGATGCCTGCTTCAGTCTCCACAGAATCAAAGACTTTCTGTAAATCAATGAACGTGAGACAGAGCAGCATCTTGTACTCCCTAAAAACATCAATGAGCTTGGTTACCGTGTGGATATGGTGGATTGTGCTGAATCCTTTCCGGAAGCCTGCTTGCTCACATGGTTGTCCTTCATCTAGTGTTCTGCCAATCCTGTTCAGGATGACTCGTGTAAACAGCTTGTAAATGACGGACAACAGGCAGATGGGGCGATAGTTGCCAATGTCGTGAATGTCGCCCTTCTTGAACAGTAGAACTGTCCTGCTGGTTTTCCACTGGGAGGGTACCTGCATTCAGACAGGTAGGGGTGTGAAGAGCCGAGCTAGTGTATTGATGAGTACCGATGGCAGATTCTTCAGGTGTTCGGGTCTGACTTTGTCTGGGCCCGGTGCTGTTCCCTTCTTTACCGACAAAAAGGGCATGTCGGATTTCAGAAGGGAGAACGTTGGGAATGACATATCCATCCTGTGGAATTTGGTATGTGGGCAGGTGGATGTGGTTATCAAAGAGATTTGAGTAGAAGTCCTGGATAATCTTCTCCATTGCCTTTCTGGAAGATGTGATAGATCCATCAGGGTGTCGGAGGGCAGTTATCTTGGTCTTATAGTTGGCAAAGGACAGGCAGGCGGTGCGAATGCTTTTCCTGGCTTCTGCTGCATCTTCCAGTATTTCTGCTCTTCTGTCTTTGAGGTCTTCTTTTATCACTTCTCTGCACCGTTTAGCAAGCTTGCAAGTTAGCATTTGGTCTCCTGAGGCTCGCGCCTTGCCACGTTGGCGAATGAGCTCGAGAGTTTCAGAAGACAGGCATACTTTTGTGTCTTTCTCTCTCTCGGCATTCTTCGCACAATCATGGAGGTGCTGAACCAGTCGGTTGTATTCTTCATCAATGTCGCAATGGTGGTATCTTCCCATGTTGCTGCAATGGTGCCAAAGAGTTCCCAGTTGGTGGTCGTTCTGGGAGTTCTCTTCTTAAACTTTGCAGCCTTTTCTCCCCATTGCGGGAAGTAGAATTTTGCACGAAGGAGATGGCGGTCCGATCCTGTTTGGAATTTGGGGACGACAGCTACATCGGTCAGACAAAACTGTCGATTGAAGATGATGTGGTCAATTTCATTGTGGAACTGTCCACCAGGAGATTCCCATGTCCAACGTTTCACTTCAGCCTTCTGGAACTGTGAGTTCCCATGAATGGTCTTGGTGGACATGATGAACTCAGATAGTCTCTCACCCTGTTCGTTCCATTCTAGGCCATGGGTCCCGATGTGGAGTTCTTCAGCTGATCTTCTCGGTCCTATCTTGGCATTAAAATCACCGACTATGATCTTGTAGAAGATGTGATCTTTTTCATAGAACTCCTCCAGTTCCATGTAGAATTTCTCAATTTCATCTTCTTTGTATGTGGATGTTGGTGCGTAGATAATGAAGATAGAAATTACTGGCAGTGGGCCACATCTCTTCAAATGTAATCGTCCTTTCCAGTTTGTTAGGCATTCAAATGAATCAAATCAAATGAATTGACAGCTATGTTCGTGTTGACAAGGAAACCAACGCCACCGACGCCTCTTTTATTACATGTTCCAAGGAACAATTCTTCTCTGGTGTCAAATACAGCATGATTAACCCTTGTTTCAGTCAGACCAATGATGTCGTACTTGATCTTTTGTGCTTGCACCATCAGATCATCGATATATGCTTCCGATGCCAGCATACGTGCATTAAAAGTACAGACAGTCATTTTAGTCCTTCTTCGCTTTGGCAGCCTAGGTTGGCCGTGAAATTTTATCAGGCACTGCTTGTTCACCTTTCTTACTGCTGCCGTATTAAGGGCTCTTCGGGGTCAGGAAAATAAACATTTTGTTACTGGTTTTGGTATATCGGACACGCATCGAACAGCTTGCCAGGCTCTGCCGGCGGGGCGCTATACTCTCATTATTTTTTGAAGGTAAATCAAATACAAGTAAGTATGTTATCATTTGTTAGTATATTTTAGAAGAGAATAATTTCCATTGCTGGAACACATCCCATCTAAAGAAAAAAATCACTATCTTTACATAAACTGGGTATTTTTTAATTACTCAAAAATGGTGACTTTCAGAAAATATCATACGCAGATATAGGGCCAATGACTACATAGCATAATGCCTCAAAATTTTTATACATTTTACCATTTAATTAACTCAGATCTCAATCCTACTGAAATAATTAAGCATTTGCTGGAACAGCTCCTTGTACATACTACAAAGTATTAAAAAACTGACTGAAATATTTTTTAATATATTTTAAAACTCAGATGCTTCAGAGGATGAAAAGAAATATTCAAAGTTTAGAATCAAAGCAAAACAGAGTGTGTAGACAAGCAATTCGTGGAAATATTAGGAAGAAAATAACTCTAAGATTGAGTTAAGATTAAGCAAACTTCCTCCTTCCACAAAAAGAAATTAGATAATCTCGTCTCACCCATACATTATCTTAAATATAAGGCACCCACTAAATTAGGTGGAACAGAGATAAAAACCAAAACCCTTTGCCATAGTGGGTTATGGAATCCAAACCTGTATTTCACGTAACTAGCATAAAGTTGTTTAGCAATTGAAGACCAAAGTCCAGTCAAATAGGGAAGGGAAATAAAATGCAGGTCCTGAACTCAAGTCCTTTTTAAGATAATTTATCTTGAAAGTAAGTTCAGGAACTGGGAAGATTGCCCTAAGGGCTAGAACATACTTTTGGTAAGCCCAGGGCTCTGGTACCATTTGCAGCACTATATGGCCTGCAAAGGACACCTCTAGGGGGCCTCCAGAACCACTGGGGAGGCCAGCAGAGGATAGGAGTAAGTGAGAGTTGGGGGTGGGGGGCAGTGAGTAATATAATAACAACAAAAAATACAAAAAGCTCATACACATAAAAATAGGGGGAAATTCTGATAAAAGGGAAAAAGGTAAAGAAAATAATGGAAAGGATTCTCAGTTGAACTAGAGAAAATAAAGCAATTTAAAAATGAATTTTCAAAATAGATAAAGAACTTTTAATTCTCAGGGGCCATAAAGATAACATAGCAGGTAGGATGCTTGCCTGGCACATGCTATTCTGGGTTTGATCTTGGTATCCCATGGTGGAGGTCTCCAGAGCTCTACCAGGAGTGATCCTCAAGTACAAAGAGCCAGAGTAAGCCCTGAGTACAGCCAGGTGTGGCCCCAAACTAAAAAAAAAAAAAATTCAGTTTCCAAAATTTATTAGATTAAGAAACTTGATCCACTAACTGATGGGAGTGAAGAAAACTCCAGGAATAATTTATTTAAGAAAGAGGAGTATTAATTCTGTCAATTATTCTTGCTTGGGATTGAGTATATAATATACAGAAAACTAAGCAGAAATAAATAAGACTTATTTATTTTTAGCAACTAGCTAAATAATTGCTAAATTATTTAGTTAATTAGACAGAGAAGATAACAGAAAGAGTGTGTGTAACGAATAGGATATCGAAGAGATCCTTTGCTCCTGAGTAGTTTGATTTGATTTTCTGTAAGAAATGCCTAGAATTCTTTGTCTTCCATAAGTGACTGGTCTCCTCCATTCACTCTTCCCTCCAATTTGGAAGGTCAGAACTCCTAAAAATTATTCTTCCCAGTACCTTTGCACATTCTCTAGTCCGAATGTAAAACAAAGCTCAATCAAGTGAATGTACTCCAACAAGCTATGAAAGAGGACCATAAACTGTCAGTCACTGTTTTCAGCATCTAAGGTTTGAAGACGGGAAACGTGTAGAGACTCTGGAATCTAGTATGAGGCTCCTAGATGTGACAACTACTTAGGGGGTCAGCAGCAACAGTAAGAGTAATAATGTAACATTTCTGATGTGTGGATTATAATAGCATCAGAGCCCCCTGAACTTTTAGTGCTTAGAATAATTTTTGTAGGCTTAATTCCCATACAAAGTACCTTCTGTAAGAAATGCCTAGAATTCTTTGTCTTCCATAAGTGACTTTGATAGCATGGAGTCAACAAATTACAATAAAACTGGAGTGTGTAGATATCAGGAATCAGCAAAACATACCTATATTCATGCATGTATTATGTATAGATATATGTATATATCATGTATAGACATATATATGCATGTATAACACACATACATATGTATGTAACACACATACATACACGTATTTGGAGGGGCACACCTGACAGTGCTCAAGACTTATTCCAGGCTCTGCACTCAGGATCACTCCTGAGGGCTCAAGGACCCATATAGGGTGCCAGTGATCCAAACCAGGTTGGCCAAGTGCAGTGCAAATGCCCTCCCCATTGTACTGTCACTCTGGCCCAGAAATAGAGGCATCTTTTCAAAGAACTGGACAGAATATTTCATAACAATTGTCCCAGGTATCTGGCTCTTGAGGAAGAAAGCAAACGAAATATTCTGGAGATGGATAACGACAATGGCTGCACATCACAGTAGATACACTTAAAAGCACTGATTTATACTCTTAAATAATTCAACAGGAAAATTATGTTAAATTTTATATTAAAAACACTGAAGATATTAAGATGAGTTTTATTTCCATATCATTATATGACAAATGTTATAAACCAAAATATACTATGAAAAAACTATAAATGGAATACAGGCTTAATAAAAAGATCAATCATAATTCAGAGAATAATCATAATTCTTGCCACTACTGATTTCTTTTCAGGTGCTATGATAAAAACATGTATTGGCGAAAAAAAATGGAGGGAAAAAAAGGAGAAAAAAACATCTATATCATGTAATGACTCGACCTGTGTAGTTTCACATTATATATACATACCAAAATACTTCACATAATTTGTAGTTGAGAATTGAGAGCAATAATAGTTTTACCACCTCACAGGGCTAAACTGATTTTTTATTTTAAAATTAACTTTGATGCCAGAGTTTTCTTTCTCTTTTTCTTTTTGTTTTGGGGCCACACCATGGAAGTGCTCAGGGTTTGCTCTAGGCAGGGCTCAGAGGATCATTCAGGGTGCCAGAAGAGAACCCCGATCAAACTCCTGCAAATCAAGCGCCTTACCTGCTGTACTATCTCTCTGTTGTGCCCGATGATGTATATTTTAAAAATGCATTTCATTTTAATTATACACTTGAAATTTGGTTATCTACAGCTGTCATTAATGCACCTGCCCCAAAAGAGTTGTCTCCTGGTTATTTGCAATAAACCGTTTGCCCACATGCTAATCTAAAACAGACACTAACATGTGTATAAATTAAATGATACTTTAAGAGTTCTGTATAAGGGGTCGGAGTGATAGCATAGCGGGTAGAGTGTTTGCCTTGTAAGCAGTCTACCCGGGTTTGATCCCTGGCATCCCATATGGTCCCCCGAGCACTGCCAGGAGTAATTCCTAAGAAAAGAGCCAGGAGTAACCCCTGAGCATTGCCGGGTGTGACCCAAAAGGGGGAGGGATAAAGTTCAGTATAAATAGACTTGTACAGTATATGCTTGAGGAATCCAGGTTTTTTGTTTGTTTGTTAGTTTGTACTTTTTGGTCATACATGGCAATGTCCCTCAAGGTGTTGCAGGTGTGGCTGCAGTGCCCAGCTGTGTCAACAGGTGGCAGACAGATGACAGGCTTGTCTACACCCAGGGCTTTGTCCCTTGGGCCATGGATGGTTCATGGTCTGGCATAGAAAAGGACCCCTGAGATGAACTCAGAGTCACTGGCAAGCTACCTGTGGTGTATTCAATATGCCAAAAACAGTAACAATAATAGACCTCTGTTGGATGCAGGCTTAGCTAGCTTGGGAACTTTGCTAGCAGCTTAATCTATTTACATGTTCTTAAGCCAAGTTTCATTCTAATGAGATCTCTCTTCTATATAAACACTGATGAAGGCTGTAGCAGCTAGAAAAGTCACCTTGACTCTGGAAACCTTCTGACTTATACATCTACTAAGACTTCTATGATTTCTAGATTGGGCACAGCTCCTCTTTAAACCCAATGCACCCAGCGTGGGACAGTTAGAATTTACCAAGAGACTGCCACCCTAGCTACGTCGAGACTATCTTTAAGATTATAAAAAGGATCATACTAGTTTGCCCTCACACAGGCGAGTGTGACCCTTTCAGTATACGGAGAACAAAATACTCAGAATCACCTTGGTGCAGATAATAAATAAGTAGGACCTTGTGGGTACCATCTAGATTACATGAAGCCCATGAAATTAAGATGTATTACTTTATATCAGCCCCTCTCTCTCTCCAGTGTTTTACATAAGAGATAACCTCAGAAGAAGGGATTAGTCCTTGGCATACTCTTTTGTTTATACCTGTAATAGGGTATGGCACCGCCCTTCTACACTCTGTTTGGGATTCTTTGTTGACAGGACCCTCCCCATCAACAGATAGGATTACTTTGGTGTATATAAGGGGACTGACTTGAGGCACTCCATCTCTCTCCTTTTTTTCCCTTTTTTAGGGGTAGGACTCCTCTCCGGTGAGATCCTCTCTCTTTGGTGGGAGTCTTGGGCTCTCTTGTATGGTCTAAGTCCTGACCAGAGCTAGAGTTCTTTCATTATATTGAATTGCAGTGGTAGAGCTTTTGTACTATTAAAAGCCTTTTTGGAATTGCACCCGACTTGTGAGCTTTCATCTGTTCCCGGCAGCCTTGGAGGTAGAAGAGAACTTCTGTCCTGAAGTTCCCAGCAGCTCCTCGACAGACCTCATTCCCAATGAATGGAGACATTACTGGTGCCCACTCGAGCAAATCAATGAACAACAGGAAGACAAGTGACAAGGCAATGCTCAGGGGTTACTCCTGGCTCTATTCTCTGGCAGTGCTCAGGGGACCATACAGGATACAAGGGATCAAACACAGGTCGGCTGCATGCAAGGCAAACGCTCTACCTGCTGTACTATAGCTCCGGCACCCTGGAAGGAATCCAGTTCTTGATCAAAATCTTATTGGTCATATATTTCACTGCCAACTATAAGCAACTATACAGGCATTATACGTGAAAGGACAAAAGCTGTCCTCTCACGTAACTAATGCATTGAAATCTCTAAAGAGAGTTGCAGTAAGACACAGGCCCAGTAGCAGTAGTATTTTTATGCAACTATGCACTGCTAGACACTCAGAGATCTATCTGATTCCCATAGAGTACCACTTTAAATGGAGGGTGGGGAAGCAAGAGGAAGATACTTTTCTTCATTTTACATCAGCAACAGCACTTTTCCACCTCTAGTCCTACACTTGCTGCCCTCCTTCCCAGCAGCCAACCGCCATCCTGGGGAGCTCAGGGTTGAAGGTGCTAGCCTTGCATGCAGAAAACCACCACCTATGTTCTCCCAGCACCACCAGGGGTCATTCATGAATAGCCCCTGAGCACAAGTGTTACCTAACAACACCCTTAACATCATGACCACAATAATACACACACAAATGTAGGAGCTCTGTGATCTCTAAGCAGTGAAAGAATCCCATGTCCCAGACCCACCTACCTCTCAGATGGTTACAGAGTCCTATGAAAAAAATAGAAAAGGGGTAGGGAAGACTGAGAAGACAGTTCAAAGGGCTGGAGAGCGTTGGAGTACATGCCCTAGTCATTGTTGCCCACAGCCTCTGCATCTTGTCTGGAGACCACTGCTATAATTAAAAGCACTCAAGCAAATTTGCAGAGAAACTCTTGTATTCTACCACAATCATACACATAAAACTTGGATAATAAAATGCAAGCAAAATTCAAGTTCTAGCCCAATAAGTGAAACTGGGGAATAATGGAATAATGTACTTCAGCAAACTAAGGACAGCCTTAATCTTTAAAAAAAATAATTTTAGTAGTGTTGGTGATTTCTCACTTGTAAGTCAACAATCTGGATTTTGGCAAAGCCATATCTTCCACCTAAGGATGCTACTTAAATCAACAAAAAAGGTCAGGAGCAAGAAATCTAAATAGGATTCTAAGCCAAAAATATCAATAAATGACTGTCCTGTCCAAGACTGTTCTTCTAGGCCCTAGCCTTACGACACTATTATTAAGTAGAAATTAATTATCAGTTTTGGTCAAAATCAGCAGAGACAGTGTCATAATCAGGAAGCAGTCATTAGAGAGTGAAAAACCAACGCAGATGTTCAATACAGCATTATTTAAGGGATACAGTTGATGATACTGCCAATGTGTAGAATTTGCACCTATTATCAACAATGATTGTAATTATACTGAGGCAAGAAATGCACATTAACATTTTATATTTGTTAGTGAATCAAGTAAAAGGGTGATCATAAGAAGGAAAGCTGATTGATAATGCAAAATCCTGCTTCCAGGAGTGAATTCAGGAAACGTTACAGCAATCCCCTGCTGAGTTACCTCTTGAACACACTGACAGAAATGCCCTCTCAAGACCTCCCACTGTGTACTGATGTACCACTTAAGTCTATCATTCTCAGAAAAAAGCAAAACATATTTGAAATGGAGTTACCACCGAAAACTTTTTTGTCTCTTAACTCCACAGAAGATGGGATACCATATCTTTAATTTGGAATCGGTAGATGAAAGTTAATTTATAAATTATGTATAGTAAGAAATAACAATAATCACCAGAACAATATATTGTATTAAAAATGGGGGGGCTGGAGCGATAGCACAGAGGGTAAGGCATTTGCCTTGCATGTGGCCGACCTAATTTTGATCCCCAGCATTCCATATGGTTCCCTGAGCAGTTCCAGGAGTAATTCCTGAGTGAAGAGCCAGGAGCAATCCCTAAGCATTGATGTGTGTGACACTAAAGAAAAAAAAAAATTATGAGAATGGGATCTCACTCTCACATATCCTAATATATCTCTCTCATTCTTGCATCTAGTATTTTCAAACTGTGGCTTACCACAGGAAACTGAAACCAATGACAGAATCCTCCACAGGATAAGGAAGATTGTTATATTTATACCACAAAACAAAACAAAATGTGACAAATAAAAGCTCTTTTTGTCGGCAGCTAGTCCCTTATATTTACCAGCTCATCACTGCCTACTGGAGTGTGGTGTCTGAGAATATCAGCAACCTACAGTTGAAGGCAACAAAATCACGCTCAAATTGGTAAAGGTAAATTTGTATAGTAGGTCTCTGAGAGAAGAGCTCCTGGGTCACTGTAATACAGTCTGGCAAAAGGCCTGCATGATCAGGCAATAAGAAAAATCACCAATAAGCATCCCTATGTTAATTAAAGTTCTGGAGTAGAAGGGGGCTGGAATGTTGAGGCAAAGGTCTCAGTTAAATCTCCAAAACTGGCCCGCGAGTACGTGAAATGAGGGACATTGGGTCAAAGAAGCAACCCAATATAGGACAAACAATGGTGTATCTACCTACCACTAGATAAACTCTATAAAATGTTAATACAGGAATGCCAGCAAAATGGCAGTCTAGAAAGATCCTCATTCTTTCACCCTAAAGAAATGTCAAAATAAATATGCAAGAACTGTCTGAACCAATATTGTCGGAGCTCTGACAACAGTCAAAGGTGAACTACAACTGAGCCTACAACCAATCAAGAAACCACCATCTTCAAAATGGAAGCACTGTTTTTGGGCATTTTCACTGTTTCCTTCTCAGTTCCTCCAATGTCCCCCTGGTGTGATGATAGCTTGTTCTTGAAATTGGTTTCTGTTTTCCTCCTCCTGCCAGGGGGAAGAAAGACCTAATATACAAATTCTGATTCACATCCAAAGGAACCAGCCTGGGGAACACTGAAGGTACTGCCTGGCACAAAGCACTTAGAAAAAAGGAGCAGGCGATGCTTATAAAACTGTGAGACAACAAACCCACAGAAACCTGGAACAAAAAAGTGCCACAGATTACCCCAGGCCTGAAATAAATCTGGGAAATAAAGCTATGAAACTAGCTATATTAGGGGGCCAAGCAGAAAGCTATTTGCACAATCAGAAAAGAGTGAAGAAGACCTTAGGATTCCTAGTCTGATCAACAGGGTTAAATAAACCTAAGAAGTGAATGAGTGGCTAAGCTTCAGTGCAAAGTGCAAAACTGGCAAAACTTCTAGCGTTCAAAGAAACCTGTACACACTGCAGCTGAAAAGAAACAGATAACAAACAATAAGGAACAGTCTGCATGCATAATCTGGAAAAGTCTCAAAATAGAGTATAACAGCTTCAATAGTAAAAACAAACAAAACAAAAAGACAAAAGACAAGAATGCATATTTTTCAAAAATATGTAGAAAAAAGGTGAAAAGATGTGCAAAGTCACTATTTACCAAGGACAGCCAAATCAAAACCATTTCTACTCAAAAAAGATTATTACTACCAAAATATGTAAACTATCAAATGCCTGTAAAGAAACAAGAACCCATGTGCACTGCTGGTGAAATATAGAATGATGCAGCTGCTGTAGAAAAGAGTTTGGCTGTTCCTCAAAAAAGCTAAAGTCTAATTGCCTACTGGTCAGAAATTCTGATGGTAGGGATGTGGCTGAAAGAATGAGTGGCAGGTACTCAGTGACTTTTAAGTGAAAGTTCGCAGAAGCATGAATCAAAATGGCTACAAAGAAAAACAAAATGAAGCGTTTAACAAATAAATGTCTAATAAAGAGTAAAAAAACAAAATGAAAAGTTTGCATATATAGATTTACATACGCATAAACGAATATTATCTAATCTTAAATAGGAAGTTCTGAACTAAGGAATTCAAAGGGCCGAAGTTGTATGCACAACATCCCATTCAATTCCTAACACCACATGCTCCCTTCCCTTCAAAGAGAAGGAAATTCAGATGCCAGATACAACGTGAACAAACTTCAAAGATACTGTGCTAAGTAAAATATACCAGAGAGCAAGGACAAATATTGTCTACATGCAAATTCATAGACAAAGAGCAGAGGTTAACTGAAGAAAGGAAATGGGGAGTTATTATTTAATGGGTTCAAGTTCTAAAATGAAATGAGGCAAAGTTCCAAGAAATGGAGAGCAGAAGTAGCCTAGTAAGTATATTTAATGCCAGTAAAGTATTCAATGAGAAGTAGTTAAAATGATGATTTCTATGTGTTATATGCATTTCCAACATTCACACATGAATGACAGCTACCTGTGATACACAGTCCTTAACTGTATATCACCGTTAAAAACACAAAGTTAGTATTGATGATTTGAAGGCAGCCTCATACTTACTGTTCTAAACTATGCTATTGTATTCCCAAGAAACAGAAAAATGGGTCTATGGATATTTTAAATATTCAAAGAGAACAAACACTGTTGACTACTACCTAAATCTGGCCTGAATAATTAATTTCACAGTCTTTCCAGGAAGTTCAGTGTGAGGGCATTAGATCTCATCATTTTCAATGATTTTGTATCTCTGCATTGTTAGGATACAAAGGATCTTATAAAAATAAATGCAGAATGCTAGAGAGAAAGTACAGCAAGTAGGGTTCTTTCCTTTGCACGCTGGGTTCCATCCCCTGACCGCTTACAGTCCCAAGACTGCCTGAGCAAAGCCCCAAGACTGCCTGAGCAAAGAGCCAGGAGTAAGTCCTGGGCACAGCTGGGTATGCCCCTACCCCCTAAAAAAAAAAAAAAAAAAAAACAAACACAAAACTGATGCAGAAAATTGAGCAGCAATGTTGCTAAGCAATATTAGTAGGACACTAAAAGCATCATGAAAAAAAAGCTGGGGAAATTCTGCGTAAGAATTCAGCCAGTAGAGGCAGAGAGGTTACGGGGTAAAGGTGCTTAGCACGTAACTAAAGCAGGTTCAATCCCCGATATGGCATCAACCCCTAGCATTACCAGAGGAAAGTTTGGAGGTTCCAGAGTATCATAAAGGAGGCTCAGGCAATCCCTGGCACCACTAGGCCCAAGCAGCACATCCTCAGTGCTTGAGCACGCGCACTGAACTGTCAGCCCGGATGGCCCCAAACCACCAGAAGCTTCTTAACCATCACTTTGGAGCACCAACACCCCACCTTCCCACACCCCCAACAAAAACTGAGCAAGTGGTGGGGCTGGAGCAATAGCCCAGCGGGTAGGGCGTTTGCCTTGCCACGCGGCCGGCCCACGCCGGCCCGGGTTCGATCCCGGCATCCCATATGGTCCCCCGAGCACTGCCAGGACTAATTCCCTGAGTGCAGAGCAGGGAGAAACCCCCTGAGCATTGCCTGCTGTGACCCAAAAAAGCAAAAAAAAAAAAAAAAGAGCAAGTGGGTCACAAAGCTAAAGCCTCACTAGTACTAAAGGAACTTACAAATGAGCAATGACTAGAATCCACACCTACTCTACTCTGGGATTTTCTTATATTAAAAGAAGCAACTACCAAAAAATTCAACTACAAGTTTAGGACACAGTATCACCTGTCAATTCCAGCTACGTGGATTGTTTTATAATTACCTATAAAAAAGAGAAAAGAAATAAGTTCTTCTGTAGACATAGCACATTACTTATATTCACAATGTAATACTCATTAAAAATTGTAATGGTCAATTACAATTCAATGAGTATTGCTTTAATTAATTTACAATTAACTGTGAATTACAATTAATTATAAACTTTAATGTAAACTTTAATTAATTTACAATTAATGTAAAAGCCTTTGTTATTTAAAATTCTGGAAGATCAGAGCATCAAGTGCTTAGTGTTCTAAAATTAAACAGGAGGAGAAAGAGAATTCTCTCAGAAGGTTTCTAACATCTACAGACTGCACTGAGGGGAGGGAAAGGATACAATTCACAATTTTATATATCTGTCACCTCACAAAATTTTTTCTTCATGCCAGCCCTGTCGGCCATGACCAGGATAGCAGTTCCAGCAGCAAGGGACACTGCTGTACAAGACACATTATCTGAAGCACTAAACTTGACTGAATGTGTATACTCCTCAGCAATCTTAAGAGAGGCTCATGACTTCACCCTATATAGTTAAATTTTACTAACTATAAGTGCTGTTGCATGTGGATTCCCACTAGCACTGTTCCCAATCTGCCTGGCCAATGTCACCCTGCTGAACAATCCTTTGCGGTTTCTCCTTAGGACAAGAACACTCTGGAGACATCGCTCCAGAGATGAAGGGCAGCGGCAAAAAGGAGCAGTCTCCCCATAATTTATAACTGCTGTAGTTCAGTTAACAGAATTTGCTGACTCGTTTGTCCCTCCACGCTATGGGCAGCTATGGTTAATTTTGGTTTTTCTGTTTTGTTTTGTTTTTTTATTTAATTTTTTTTATTATACCACCGTGAGATATACAATTACAAATATGTTCATGTTCGGGTTTCAGTCATACAGTGTTCCAGTACCCAACCCCTCCACCAGTGCCCATCTCCCACCACCAACATCCCCGGTTCCCCTCCCCCCCCCAGCCCTCCTCCATGGCAGGTTCTTTATTTCTTTCCATTTCTCTATCTTTCTCTTTTCCTTCCTCTCCAGACTATGGATTACAGAACATATATTAAAGGGTTGTCATGTGTATCCTTTTGCCTCTATTTAATGCTCAGTTCTAGGTTGGCATTAGTACCCTCACAATTGTTAGCACACTGTTCCATTTTCTGTCTTACCTAGCCTCTGACTCCCACACGTTTGTGATAATTTCCACCTTTGACAGGACCTCCTGATGTATGTTTCACTTGACCTTGGATATTGGTATCATAATATGTACCTATATATTTATGTTATGCAGATAAATGCAGTCATTCTGTAACTGTCTCTCTCCTTCTGGCTAATTTCGCTCAACATAATCTTCTCCATGTCCATCCATTTGTAGGCAAATTTTATAACTTCATTTTTCCTAACAGCTGCATAGTATTCCATTGTGTAGATGTACCAAAGCTTTTTTATCCAGTCATCTATTTTCGGGCACTCGGGTTGCTTCCAGATTCTGGCTATTGTGAATAATGCTGCTATGAACATAAAAGTAGGGATGGTGTTTCCGCTGCGTATTTTTGGTTTCCCAGAGTAGATTCCCAGGGAGTGGTATGGCTGGGTCAAATGGGAGTTCAATTTGTTCTAGGCTGGTTTTATCATTACCAACAATTATTAGTACACTGTTCCTTTCTCTGTCTTACCTAATCTCTGACTCCCACACAATTTTAGTAGATTCCACCCACTGACAAGACCTCTTGATTCATGTTTTGCCTGGCCTTGGATATTAGTATCATGCTATTTTTTTATATCCTGCAAATAAATGCAGTCATTCAATATCTGTCATTTTTCCCTCTGGCTAATTTCACTCAGTATGATCCTCTCCATGTCCATCCATTTATAGGCAAAATTTCAGAATTTCATTTTTCCTAACAGCTGCACAGTATTCCATTGTGTAGATGTACCAAAGTTTCTTTATACAGTCGTCTGTTCTCAGGCACTCTAGTTGTTTCCAGATTCTGGCTATTGTGAACAGTGCTGCTATTTTCATAGACGTATAGATGGTGCTTCTGCTGTGTGTTTTTGGCCTCCTAGGGTATATTCCCAGAAGTGGTATGGCTGGGTCAAATGGGAACTCAATTTCTAGTCTTTGGAGGAATGTCCATATTGTTTTCCAAAAAGGCTGTACCAGTCGATATTCCCACCAGCAATGGAATAGAGTCCCTTTCTCCCCACATTATGGCTTAATTTTGGGTGACACTGTCTACTACCCTTGCAACCACTGTTACCCCTACTCCAGTGCTCCCGAGGCACTCCTAGTTCCCAGGGGCACTCCCAATTCCCGCTGCTTATGTTTTACTTATCCTTTGTGTCTTCCTTTCTCCTTTCTGCTACTTTATTGCATTGTCTCCTATCCTTCTCTCCCCACTCTGCATGTAGCAGTTTCGCCTCCCCCATATCAGCACTGTTTGATCTCAATAGTCCTCACTCATTCTTCTGTCCAGAGGGAATGACTTTCAGTCCATGATGCACCAGTGTACCCAGCCACTGTGTGATGGGAACAGTTGCATTACCAAGCAAGAGATAGCTCTATGTGGCCTATTTTTTTAAATGGGGTGTGGGGAGACTTGGTCACACCCAACTTGCTCAGGATGTGTGGCTCGAGCTCAGAGATCACTCCTAGTCGGGCTTGCAACACTTCATCAGCTGCATGCTGAGTCAAAAAGTCTTACCACTCTACTATCGCTTGTGGCCAACCCTGTAATTATTTAACTGAAAAATCATACAAAGTTTTCCAAGGAAGAAATATCAATGTTGCTATAACTATTTGCTTTATGGAGGCAGTGTGGTCAAAACAGCATTCCACTAGGAGAAAGACAATACAGGTAGAGATAAGTAGGTGGAAACAGAAAGAGATGGTGGCCAATAGTGAAGAGCCGGAGAGATAGGCTGCAGAAAGAGGAAGTCATTATTCTTTTCCACAAGAACTTCTCTGATCAGGTAAATAAGAAACTGAACCTGGGAGAAAGCAACTTATCTATTAATAAAAATGGAATTAATAGTAATTTATGACAACTACCTGAAGAAAGTTGGAAAGATATGAAAAATCCCTCGGTGACTTACATATAGGCAAATAAGGAACTTGTTTGGAGTTGCATTTTGTCATGTCCTGTTACACAAGTATCTTAGTAGAGCATAACACAGACTGCACCTTTGAACCAGATGGGATGGACTAAAACAGGCAACACTGTACTAGATGTCTCTCAATCAAGGTCACTCCCTTGGGAAAAAATTACTATGGTACAAGAGGAAGACTACTTTCAAAACTTTATATATTTCATAAAGCCTGGTGTTTTTTCCCTTTTGGTTGTGAGGGGCAAAAACACAACTGGAATATTATCCTGGTTAACATTCACAAAATTCAAGTGATTTCCATAAGAGTGGATATGATACAAAAATTAAAGTTATATATCACTCATTCATTTGCCCCTGGAATACACAAAAACCTTGTGGTTTATATAGACTAAACTTCATTTGAAAGTGAAGTATACCTGTTTTGCAAATAAAATAATTGACTCTTTGGTCACAAAATACATTTGAATGTATATATTCAAATCACCATTAAGACATAAATTTATGGTGACTAAATCAGCACCAGTCCCCACAATCAAGGAGTTACTAAGAAGCCAAAGGAATGGACAGTACAGCAGGTTGGGTGCTTGCCTTGAACATGGGGTTCTTCCCTGGCATCCAATATGGTCCCTAGAGCACCTCCAGAAATAATTCCTGAGTGCAGAGCCGAAGCCCTCAACATAGCCGGATATGGATCCAAAGCAAAACAACCCCCCCCAAACAAAAACAAAATTAATGAGCCAAACTCAAATGCTGGTGCAATCAGCACTTCATCATGTTACCCCAAATATACACTAGGGTGTACTATCTTTCAGATCCTGGTCAAAACAGGAAAAAAAAACTATAAATCTCACCAAGTTACTAAAACAGTACACCTTGTACATCTTTATAAAACTCTCCACAATATGCAAACTAAATATATGAAATTTTATTAGTCAACCTTAGATCAATGGAACTAGGGAAATTAAATTCAATTTATAAGATAGTATGGTAGGGTTGAAAATATGGAGTTCTGGGGGTCAAAGTGATAGTACAGCGAGAAGAGCATTTTTTCTTGCACACGGCTGACCCAGATTTGATCCCTGGAATCTCATTTGGTCTCCCAAGTACCACCGGAAGTAATTTCTGAGAGCTGAGTCAGAAATAACCCCGGGGCATCAATGTGTGTGACCCAAAAAAGTAAAAAAAAAAAAAAAAAAGAAAAATAATAGAGTTCTATCTTATATAAAAAGTTAATTTGGCGGTTAGAGAAATAGACATAGTATAGTAAGTAGGGCACTTGCCTTGCACTTGCCTTGTACAAGGGCCCAGCTGATGTTTGATCTTCACACTCTTCATACAGTCCCCTGAATACCACTGGGAGTAAATCCTGAACACTATGAGACATGCCCCCCAAAAAAAGAAAGGAGTCAAATAAAAAGTTACTTCTGGAGTTAGTTCCAATAATGTGACAAATCAAGTTATTTGGCTAACCACAAAACCAACAAAATATTGTATAAGGGGCTGGAGGACAGTACAGAGGGCAGAGCACTTGTCTTGCACCTGGCTGATCAGGGTTCTTTCCCCAGCATCCCGTATGGTCCCCAGACAATGCCAAGAATAATTCCTGAGTGCAGAGCCAGGAGTAAGCCCTGAGCATCACCGCATATTGCCCAAACAAATATTGGACAAACTATCGCTGTATCACTGTCACTGTCTTCCCATTGTTCATCGATTTGCGGGCACTAGTAACATCTCCATAAGTCCTGGAACCCGAGGGCATCTGATTGCTCCAGCGACAGGAAAAGCCCCAAACCATTCTTCAGGTCATGGAACTAAGGTTCATAATTGTTACTAGTTTTTGGCATAACAAGTAAGTAAAACACGAGTAGCTTGCCAGGCTCTGCCGTGTAGGTGGTATAGTCTCAGTAGAAGGCTCTCATCTTGAGCATTTAAACTGATATACATAATAACCCATAAATGGATGTATTACAAGGCACAATGTGTAAGAGAAGGGTGAGAGAAGAAGAAGGAGGAGGAGGTGGAGGAGGAAGGGGGATGGAAAGGAGCAGAAGGAAAAAGGGAAGGGAAGGGAAAGAGGAAGAGAAGGGGAAGGAAGTGGAAGAAGGGGAAGGAGGAGGAGGAGAAGAAAAGTGGCTGACGTGGAGGCAGGCTGGTGTGGAGGGAATCTGGGAACATTGTTGGAGGGAAATGTTCACTGGTGGAGAGCTGGGTGCTGGAATACTGTATGACTGAAACCCAATCAAACAGTTTTGTAAAACTCACATTGGTAGGACAAACTATAACGAAATAAAATCTACAGGCCCACTGAATATTATAGCCCCTCTGTTCCAGGTCAAAGGTTCTGCTTCCTAGCACCATTTCCTCCCATGCTAAACTTTCCCCTCTCTGTTCCTCTGAGCATTGAGCACTGGGCTGTCTTCAGAAGGAGCCTGCCAACTAAACACTGCTTTTTTTATTAAAAAGCGAAAACCTCTGTAGAGCTCAACAGAATACTCAGAGTCCAGGAGGATACGTTTTGCAGTGCATGGCCCCAAGCACCACCAAATATAACCAACAAAATAAACCCAAAAAACCCTACTCTACATTCTAAAAATAAAGTAATCTGATAATAGATATTTTAAACAACCAATAAGAAAAACCCTCTACGATTGTGAAACATTAAAAATTAATCTACTGAACTGGGGGAAGTTTACAGTCATGGTAGGATTGGTGCTAACATATTTTATGTATAAAACTCAACTATTAGCAACTTTATAATCAAAATTCGTTAATAAGTTACATTTTTAAAAATCCCCTGATGCAGTAACACATCAAGAATCTCACTAGGCAGACCTCTTTTGGCTGTTTATGCTGATTATCCTTGCCAATCCAACAATGCAAAACTTCTCAGGAGGGAAAAAACACAATTTTATTGGTAAACAAAAATGAAAAACTTTATGTACTACTCTAAACCTATAAAATAATAACTTCAATACTACTGTAAACTATGACACCTCAATTAAATATTAATTAGTTTCAAAGTTAAATAGCCAGAGATATTTATGATGACGATTGGAAAACACAAAATTACAGAGTTTTCTATAATTCTACTCAAAGGGATTTAAGGCGAGGAAGGTAGAAGTCAGGGTAGAGTGCGTGATTGAAGCGATCTATGAGTCTATGATCTATAACACTGCTCTAATACATTAGAAATAAACAGGATGACGGTTAGCTTAGGATTCCTCAAGTCACTCTTCGTTTGTAATTTGAAAACTTTCTTCACAATCTACTATACACAGTTTTATTAGTTAAAATTCAAAAAATAACTCGTTCTTTCTCTGAGGAATATTATTAATTTTGAAATGCCCAAATATGATTTCCAAGAAACTACTGGTTCAGAAAGGAATATAGAGAGGACAGATATAGAGAGAACATAGAGAAGGACAGAAAAATGTCTTTCAAATCCTTGTCAAATACTTTTTCAACTATAGATAATATTATTATTTAAATGTTTAGTAACTTTAGGTTTATAAATCAGTTTTTCCCTAAGACTCCTATGTTTGACTGACAGTAATAGTTCGAGGGGGTTATTCATTTGCCTCTGTTCAACACAATCTATATCCAAGTACCTACATAAGAGATCTTGCCATAGTGCATATTAATTATTTACTTATCTCGCCTTCCCAACCTCATTAAAGAGTTTTTATTTCTTGCTGTTATGCCTGACACAGAATTGCATAGTTAATTTTGAAAATTTCATTTTATAGATAAGTCTCTAAAAATAAGTGAACTGATAGATTATAATCTTACAACTAATTAAGTAGCAAAACCATTCATTCATTCAGCAACTACTTATAGTTCTAGGTCCTACATTTTAAGACTCAAATCTAGAACTTATGACTCCTAATATAGTGCCTTTCAATAAAAAGGAGAAAATTATTATTTTTTTTTGCTTTGGGGCTACATCCAGCTCTGCTCAGGGCTTGCTCCTGTCAGGGTTTTAGAGATCATACACATTGCTGGGGAATAAACCTGAATCGTCTATATGAAAGGCAAGCACCTTATCCACTGTACTGTCTGTCCAGCCCAATAATTTCTATCTTTAGTCAGCAATTAATTGCAATCATGGGATTATGTGAGGGTTCGAGAAATTCCTTTCAAAAAGGAACTCACTACTGAACCAAAATTGTGTATTTCATATATCTGAAAGAAGACAATCTAATTAAACATAAAACAAAACTATGTAATACAATATGAAATAGAAGGATAAAAATCATTACAACTCAAAATAAAAGTAGAAATGCTACAAAATTTGCTATACTATATTCCTAGAAGCTTTTGTCAAAGTATTATAGTTTGATTTTTTTAATCAAAATATCATTTGTACTTTATACTTTTATTTATATATCTTCAAAGTATAATCAGATAAAAGAAGAAAAAGCAATTATAGTCAAAGAATAATACCAAGAGAGAAATAAACATCTTACTAAAAACTTTAGTCTTACTAAGAAATTTGTTACCAGACCTAAAAGTTTTTTGGAGTGTTATTGCTACTGCAAACACTACAATGTGAAACACTTGGGCATTTGCAATCACACTTAAATAAAAAAACCTTTATGTACAAAAGTATCACTTGTATCACTTGTCTTCCCGTTATTCATCGATTTGCTCGAGTGGGCACCAGTAACATCTCCATTGTCTTGCCACATGCTAGTGTAGCCCAAGGGCACTGGCTTGCTCCAGGATCACATAGAGCCTCAAACCAATCCTTCAGGTCATGGGAATGAGGTCTGTAACTGTACTGGTTTCAGAGCTTTACACCTGAATCTCATTTGATAATAATTTTCTGATTAATGGACATTTTATTTGGTTGTGGGGGCACACCTGGTGGTGCTGAAGACTTAGTCCTGATTATGCACGCAGGGATCACTCCTAGTGGGGTTCAGGAGACCATAGATGGTGTTAGGGATGTAGCCCTGGTCAGCGTGTTGCATTCATTTCACCTTTTAATGAATATTACAGCCCCAATGACCTGCAGCCCCAATTCACATTAATGAGTATTGCAAAATAACCATCTTAGTTTTCATAAGACATTTCCATTAGCACATTTATACTGAATTTAAATGATAAAGTTATGATCATCTATACAACTAGCATGATCAGGTTTGGATCATATACAAGTGATTTGAGAATCATATAAATAAACTGAGTGAGCAGGAATAGAAGCATCTACAGGGAATCCGCCATGGGCGGATACCATATGCTCCAAGTCAGCAGGTTCATTCAAAAAGGGGAAGCAGCACCCGAATTATTCTTGAATAGAATGGGATAGAAAGCATTTCAAGGGGCCAGAGAGATAGTATAGTGGGTAGGGCATTTGCCTTGTAAGCAGCCAACCTGGGTTCGATCCTCGGCATCCCATATGGTCCACCGAGTGCCGCCAGGCTTAATTCCTGAGTGCAGAGCCAGGACTAACCCCTGAGCATTGCCGGGGTGACCCAAAAGCAAAAAAAAATTCAAAATAATTTCCATTATATACTGAATTCTTATGAATATTTTGGCAATTTATAATAACATTGATTTTATGGGTAGATCAACAACCACTCCATAAAAAATAAACTGTTTACATAGTCCCCAGATAATTAATGATGTCAATAAGCAAGAATATGAATTATATTTACTTAAAATAATATAAGAAGCCACTTATTTCACTGTGTTAATATATGGGTTGCTTAAATCTATCTAACCTTAGTATTAACAAATGCATGCCCGTAGTTGTAGAACGACTTGGTACTTAGCACCATCTAGTGGTTAAATGTCTCCCATTCCAGCATAAGGACTTTTTAGCAATTTCACAGAAAACCTTACAAAATTGACTTTGTAAAAATGCCAGTTTTTCATTCATAACATATAATTACCACATTTTCCTAATTATTATTCTAAAAATATTACTCGTTTTATCTGTGTTATTTTTTGAAAACAGTATATTGCTGATGTCTACAGATTTCTCCATTAAAAAAGAACAGTGCCAGGGTGTTGACCGGGTACTGTTGACGACTCTTGCCTTATATGCAGACAACCCAGGTTAGAGCCCCAACACTTCAAATGGTTCCTGAGAGTCATCAGGAATGATCCCTGAATGCAGAGTCAGAAGCAATCCCTGAAGACCACCAGGTGTGGCCCCAAAAGCCAAAAGCATAAACTGTAATAAAGAACAATGGCGGTTAATTTTACAAAGGAAAAAATCTTAGTATTCAGACACTGTTCTTTCAAAACTTTTTTTGGGGAGGGGCCACACCTGGCAGTGCTCAGGAAATTACTCCTGGTGTGGCTCGGGAACCAGATGGAGTGCCAGGGATTGAACCCTAGTCGGCTGAATGCAAGGCAAACACCTTACCTACTGTACTATTGCTCCGATCCCACAGACACTGTTCTTTTAAAGGACTGACTAAGCACAAAAATCATTCCTCAAGGATAGTGTAGAAAATGTCCTGCATAATTCCTATAGTTATAGCAATGGAACTCTTGAGACATATAAACTACCTCAATTAGAGAAAAAGTAATAAAAGAAAATAACTGAAATAACATCAAGGTATTAAAAATACAAGCAAGGCTCTAAAGGTTTTTCAGACATCTTTTCAAATTATAAACAGCATGAAATGTTTCTTCTTTGATAAAAATCTTTAATGTCACAACACTTAAAATTTGTCATTTAGCAACTATTATTGTTATTATTGAATGCATATTCTTAAGACAATGTAAAACATTGATTCATTAATGTAACTAAAATCAAGTCAAACTTATTTACTTTCATTAGTCATAGTACAAAGTATATGAATTTAACTTAATATCAATAGTCTAACAATACCAATTTGCTGGGGCAGAACAAGCATACGATCAGTATTACCATTAGTAGATGGTGGCTCTTAGTACTTTTACATCTCTGGAAATACACACTATAGAACTGGAGTCAATTTCTCTTTATTGTGTTGATTTGATTTTAAAATTAATGTCAGTTCACTAGTCATGTTAATTCATATAATAGGATTATCACACATTTATCTTTTAATAGTGTACAAGGACTTGAAATTTCACTAATTTGTATCTCAAAGTGCATGCTGAAGAAAGTACCTAGCAGAATAAATAAATATGGTTTTTATCACTTTTACCCAGGTACCATAACTTATATTATCAAAAGTTTCATGAATACATAGTTCTAAAACTACAGCTACCACAAAGTCCCCGCTTTTTTCCACCAAAGTTTCCTCTGATCAAACCCAATCTACCAGCCCCCAAGAAGCTCACGTCTATACACAAATTCTAGTTCTGATGACTTTGGCTATTTGTTTTTCCCTTACTATGTTTCTTTATCTCCCATATTTGAGACATCTTTTTTTGTTGTGAAGGTGGTGAAAAATACAGGTTTAGATAAATAATTAAACTCCTAGGATTCCATAACATTGTAAATCAGTATCACTTCACTTGTATCACTTGTCTTCCCATTGTTCACTGATTTACTCTAGCGGGCACCAGTCGGTCACCAGTAACATCTCCATACGTCCTGTCACTTGCTAGTGTAGCCCAAGGGCAACTGCTTGATCCAGGAACATGAAGAGCCTCAAACTATTCCTTCAGGTCATGGGAATGAGGACTATAATTGTTACTGGTTTTTGGCGATATCAAATACAACACGGGAAGCTTGCCAGGCTCTGCCGTGCGGGGTGGGATACTCTTGTAGTAGCCTCAAATCTTGCGCATGTACTGATGAACCGCACGGCTGCAAAGTGGCCACATGAAACAGGAAAAGATCAGCTTTTCTGCTGCATGGAACTCTGACGAGCTGTGGAGTTTGGAGGTTGAAAATGGTGACCCTCATGGTGTGGGGGTTCCTCTGCCTCTTGCGAGGGCTCTGCTGGGATGGCAGGCCAGGGCTAGAACCTGCCTTCCCTCCTGGGCACCTTGGTAAAAATTTTTTCTAAGAATATTTTTTTTAAGATACATACATTTGATTGAAGCCTCGAATGATAGCACAGTGAGTAGAGTGTTTGCCTGGCATGAGCCATAGAGTTTGATCCCCAGCATCCTACATGGTCCCCCAACCACCACCAGGAATAATTCCTGACTGCAGAGCCAGGAGAAGCCCCTGAGCATCAATGGGTGTGACCCCTACCCACAAAAATAAAACATACATTTAAAAATATAAGAGTATACTTGCATGCTAACATTTTAATTTACATGAAAATAAATTATTAAGAACACAATATAGCAAGAGTGAGAAGAGCTTTAAAAATTAAAGAAAAACAAGAATAGCCCTATAAAAGTTATACTTCCTTACCTAGGTGAGGAAAGGAAAGCACATTTTATCCTAAAAAAGGTAATAATAGCTTTGTGTTAGAAAATAAATTATAAAGAATGCTTAACAATATACATGAATAAGTATATAAAAACTACATAAACTAAAAAAATCACTTAAATAGACTTAACACTCAAAATAAATGGAACATATTATTTTAAAAATATAAAAGCCAGGAGCTGGAGCAGTAACACAGCAGGAAGGGCATTTGCCTTGCATGTGGCACTATATGGAATGCCAAGTTCAATCTCCAACATACCATATGGTTCCCTGAGCACTGCCAGGAGTAATTCCTAAGTGCAGAGCCAGAAGCAATCCCTGAGCACCTCCAGATGTGCACCACTCACTTCCCTCCCCCAAAAAAAATATATATATAACTCATAGCAAACCAGGACTAAATAGACCTTTCTTAATCTAGAAGTTAACTTTAAGTGTCACAAGCAACTGCCATACTTAATGAAGTGTTGACAGTTTGCCTTGGCTTTTAAAGTTTTTAATGCTTTTTGTAAAATCAGTTTCAAGGCTATGAACTGCCTATGCTATTTCTTGCCCATTAGGTTTGGCATCATTCCTTAAAATCTAAACACTCATCTATCTGTGAAGCATATCCTTGTTGCTTGTTGAGGCACTTGTTTCAATAAGTGTTTGTGTTATACCCCATCATTCTCGTCTGGCCTATGGAGTCTTATTTGACAGATCAGTTATAAATCTTATCTTTTGTATCTAAGTTCCTTCTTCTATCTTCAATACTGTGTTTAGCTTTTGTCATTTTGGTTACAATGTGGCTTGGAATTTTTCTATCTGGGTCTATTTTTGAAGGGATCCTTCAGACCTCTTAATCTGGTGCATGTACTCCTCAACTCTGTTAAAGTCTAATCTATGATTTTTTTGCCTAGTGATTCTCTGTGGCTGAAATAGTCTATGTATTCCTCAGGAACTCTGATGATTCTTCAACTGTTCTTCCTAAACTGATCCCATAGTTCTCTGGCATACTTTTTTTCAAACTTTTTTTCTATCTTCTGTTCTATTCTAGAAGTTACAACTCATCTTGGAACTGACTGTTTTTTTTCCCTCAGTTGTTGCTACTGTTACTGAGACCTTCTATAGAGGTTTTCCTATTTTACTCTAAAGGCAAAAGGCGTGGTATTCCACCACACTCTTCAATTGCTACTTCTGCCTGTAGTTTACTCATTTCACTTCTTGCACTCTCCTATGCCTTATTTACTCCTGTACCATCATTTCTTCGTATGCATTGAACATTCCCATCATGGTGTTCTAGTCATCTGAGAGGCTGCAGAGGTCATTGGTACTAGTACACACTGCTATTTTCACTCATTGAGCTTGGAATGCGTCTATGGGGCTTCTCATTTCGTCTGCTGTACTGTGAGGTGAATCTTCCAGTTTGCCCTGTGGGAGCTTTGAAGGCTGAGCTTTGCCTTTCTTCTTCCCTACCGGTCCTCGCCCAGGACAGAAGGAATAAGTGTAAACAGTGTGAGATGCACTGAGTACAGTTGTTCCACAGCCCTATTGTGTATCTTTCTGTTTCCCCAAGCCTCTTCCCCTACTGCTTGGTAATCTCAGCTTTGTAATCACAGCCCAAGAATTTGTAATCATTCCACACTATTCCCTTGTCTTGTGTTTATATATACCACAGATGAATGAGTTCATTCAGTATTTGTCCTTCTATTTCATATGATGTACTTCAGTTCCATCCAAGGGGCAGAAAACTGCAAGATTCATCTTTGCTTATAGCCATATAATACTGCATAGTGTGTGTATGTGTGTGTGTGCGCGTGTGTGTGTGTGTGTGTGAGAGAGAGAGAGACAGAGAGATAACTTCTTTATCCATTTATCTGTTCTTGGACCTAGGGATGTTCATAGTCTTGCTATTGTTCTTATTAATGCAATAAACACACATATATATATTATACACACATGTATATATACATATATATATATATTTTAAGTTAGCAACTATATATTCTTGGGGTAGATGCCAAGAAGGAGAATTGCTGTGTTATACGGAAGCTCTACTTTGTGGTTTGAAAAGTCTCCATACTGCTTCCATGGAGGCTAAGCAAGACAATATTCTTACAGTGAAAGAGGCTCTTTTTTCACTACATTCCGCCAACACTGTTTTTTCCCCAGTGTTTTTTAATATATGCCCTTCTCATTGTTGTGAGATAACTCAGGATTGTTTTTATTTGAGTTTCCTTGATAATACATGATGATAAACCTTCTCATATACTTATTAGTTACCTGTATGTCTTCCTTAAGAAGTGTCTATTTAGGCTAAAAAGACAGTACAGTAGGGAAGGCACTGGTTTCGGATATGTGGCCAAAAACAAGAGTGTTTTATCTATTCCATGCATTTTTAATTGCTTTCTTTGTTGAACTATGTAAGTACTTTATTAAAATCTTAGGTTTTAGCACTTTATTTGATATATAGTGTGAAACTATTTTCTCCCATTCCGCAGGTATCTCTTTTTTTTAAATTTTTTATTACACCACCGTGAAACATACAATTACAAAGGTGTTCATACTTGGTTCTTGGTAATACAGTATACCAGCACCCATCCCTCCACTAGTGCCCCATTTCCACCACCAATGTACCCCCCCCCCCTCCCGCCCACCCCCAGGCTGCCTTAATAGCAGGTACTTTTGCCTCAAGTTTCTATTGCCTTTTTAGTTTGATGAAATTCCAATTATTTACTTCTGTTTCTGTTATCTTTGACAGTGTAGTCAAATCACTGAAGATATTTCTCAGGTTGTCTATTAAGACTATGTTTTCCTCCAGGTATTTTAGGTATTCACTTTTATATATAATGCACTTTAGCTTTTATGTACGGTAAGAGACAAATCAGAGATTTATTTTTTGTAGTTATCTGGCTTTATCAGTACATTGTTGAAGAGAATTTACTGCTCTATGTATGCAGCACATTTGCCATAGTATATTTGTCCATAAATCTGAGTTTATCTCTTGACTCTCAATTCAACCACATTGGTTTGATTCTGTATTCCAGTTCTGATTACTACAGCTTTATATACTATGTATATTACTATACTGTTCTGATTACTATAGCTTTTACAGTAAAATAGAAAGCCAAGGAATACAAACCTCCCATATTTCTTTTTGTTTGTTTGTTTTTGGGGTCACACCCGCGATGCTCAGGGGTTTCTCCTGGCTCTGCACTCAGGTATCACTCTTGGCGGTGCTCGGGGGACCATATGGGATGCTGGGCCGGCATGGGCCGGCGCGTGCAAGCAAAGGCCCTACCCGCTGACTATCGCCTCCGCCCCCATATTTCTTTTTCTCAAATTGCTTTGGTTACTCAGGATCTATTATATATATATATGTATATTTTTTTTTAATAATATTCTAAGTCTCTAAAGAAGGCCACAGGAAGTTTGATGAGAACTACACAGAATTTGTATGATGCTTTGAAAAGCATTTTGACAATGGAAATTCTTCTAATTCATGAACACTTCCTGATGTCCACTTCTATTCATTCATTCAACAGTCACTTAAAAATTATTTTGTAATTATTGCTGAAGAATTTTACCCAACCTGTAAGTAGGTGGTTAGTAAAATGGAAGAAAGAGAATCTTCTTGTATAGCAGAAATCATATCACACTAATAACTCGGTATTCTGCTATTCTTGATAAATGTCAAATACGCAGTTACAGAGTTATCAAAATTACATTTTACCTAGTTTTAGGAATCATTCCTTTATTCTCTCTATTTAAAAGTACAAGAAATGAAACTGTTTCCTTCTATTTAAGACTAGGTTGGAGATTTTTCCCAATGAAATTTTGTTTAGAAATTAGGAAGGATTCCAAGTATCCATAAATGAGAAAGCTTAAGACATTACATGAATTATAAATACCATTAGTTTCTCTGCTAAAATAAACTTAGAAAAGTGTGTGAAGGAATCAGGATCCTGAAATGTCAACTAAAATCTTCAAGATATCCGCGGTAGCTGCTCTGAAGAGGACTTGTGGAGACAATGATGGCTTAGGGTGAATAAGAGAAAAAAGGTAACTTTATGATTTTAATTTACCACTGCCATATTACTTTAGGACAATTCTTCTCTGTTCTCCTACTATAGAAATCAGCAGCAGGAATCCAAGATGTTAAGTGTAATGGGGTATCATAAGGCAGGGCAAATTCCCTACCAAGTAATGAAAAGAGGAAAGATCTGTCTTAGTCTATCTAGACTACTACAATTGAAATACAATAGACAGGGGCCGGAGCGATAGTCCACAGGGTAGGGCATTTGCCTTGCAATTAGGCAACCCGGGCTCGATCCCCGAAACCCATATGGTCCCCTGAGTACCGCCAAGAGTTATTCCTGAGTGAAGAGCTAGAAGTAACCCCTGAGCATCGCCAGGTGAGACCCAAAAAGCAAAAACAAAAAGAAAAAAAATTAAAATTAAAAAAAATACAATAGACAGGTTGACAGAGCAAGAGAATTTTGTCAGCTCTAGTGGCTGGAATATCAAGATCACAGGGTGCAACATCGAGGAGTTCTGATGAGAGCATTCTTTTTGGGCTGTAGATTATAGACGTCTCATTGTTTTTGCACATGGTAAGGAGCTGAGAGGAGAAGCAAGCTCTCATATCAAGACTCTGAAAAGTGTTACTAGGAGGAGAAAGGAGGAGGAGGGAGAGGAGGGGGAGGAAGAGAACTTAGAACACCAGCAGCAGCAATAAAAGGATCAACACAACAAAAAGGATCAAGAACTACCTGGAAACTATATTTCTGATGATCAGAAACCAGTGAAAGATGGTATTTTCACTCTAGCCAGGGGAAGTTTTTTGTACCAACTTGAACAGAGTCCTAATGCAGTACTGGGGCATGTTTTTATAATCTGGGAGTGAGAACTGACTATAGGTTAATACGGGCTCCACTGTGCAGTCTCCACTGACCAGTTCTTTCCAACAGGGGTCTGTTGCGCCCATCAATACAAAGGTATGCTCTGTCTTGATCCAATTAAAGCCAAAAAGAGTCCAATCAAGTTGCTGCCCTAGGAGGGGTTGTCACATTATACAATCAAGAAATCTCTACAGGCCAATCTGGTTTTACTCTCTTGATCTCCAAAAACCCATCTAAGTTTTAATAGAGAAGGAGTACAACATTTCAAAAAGTTTTAATTATTTTATTACGTTAAAATTAAAAACGTATCTTAGGGACCAGGGAGAAAGTTCAATGGTGTACGGCACACACTTTGCATGTGGGAGGTTCGATACCCGGCACCGCACCATGAGGACGGAATAGGCATGAGCACGGAATAGGCCATGAGCAACCAGATGTGGCCCCAAAGCCAGGAAAAAAAAAAGAAGACAACTTAGAAGACAAACTATTTCCCAAATTTCGATGAAAACCTTCCCTCATACTGGGTGGGGGAAGGGCTGGGGGGTTGTCTACAATCAGGCAGTATTCAGAAATGACTCCTGGCTTGGTGCTTAAGGGACCATGAGATAGAACTCAGGTCTCCTGCAAGCACAGTGTAAGCTCTAGTTCTCAGGAACTATCTCTCTGACCCAATTCCTCTCTTTTAAGGTACATCTACTAGCCCACCAAACATGAACTTCCAGAATCAACCATTTAGTACACACTTTGACTAAATATTTTAAGATTTCAATTTTAAAGTAGCTATTTGAAGACAAAGCACTGACATTTAAAGTAAATTTGAATTTTAAAGGTGACAACTGATCACTGCATGAAGTGAAAACAAGAAAATGCCACTGAAATTCCAGACCCAGTTTCTTACCAACAAATGGTAAAACACAGAGTATTTTTATATAAAGTTAAACTGCAGATGAATTACCCAAACAAATTAGAATACTCTTGGCCACCGTGCCAACTGATGGCACTGAGTAAGATGTTATACTTTTGGAGATTATAAACCATATCACTTCTATAGTTCCTATGTTGGCAATGAGCTATCTGACATAAATTAAGGAAATTACTCAATTAACAATAAATTTTAAAGATAATAAAAGTACTAGTTTTCAGAAATGCTGCCTAAAATGTCTTTCAAACTTCAGAAAATATGTCATTAAGGCAGACTAAAACACACCATTGAATATACACAAAGAGACTTAAGTGATAAACTCAAATATCTGAAGGGCTAACCACAATGTGTAAAAGAAGAGGGAGCGAGATACAGAGACAGAGAGACAGAGAGAGAAAGAGAGGAAACGGGGGTACCTGCTATTGAGGCAGCCTGGGGTGGGTGGGAGGGGGTGGGGTACATTGGTGGTGGAAATGGGGCACTGGTGGAGGGGTGGGTGCTGGAATACTGTATTACCAAGAACCAAGTATGAACACCTTTGTAATTGTATGTCTCACAGTGGTATAATAAAATTTTTAAAAATTAAAAAAATGAAAATGTCATTAAAAAACATTTCAAAGCCAGATAATTTTTATATTATATATATGGTTGTGTGTATATGCAAAACACCATTTCAAAACTGAAATGTAAATAGAAATTACAATTTAAATTCTATCTGAGAAGCATAAACCCAAAGTTTTCTAGTTATGTGAATTATATTCTTATAACTTAACCTTAAAAAAATACAATTTTAGTATGAGACTACTGTCCAAGGCCAAAATGGGCCAGGAGTTCTTAAGGGTTGGCGTCTACCACAAATGTGTAAAGAACAAGGGTAGGTAAGATAGAGAAGGGAGCAGCAAAACACAATGTGCAAAGGGAGAGAGTGAGCGAGTGAGCGAGAGAGAGAGAGAAGGAAAGTGTGCAAAGTGCCTGCTTTAGAGGTAGGTTGTAGGAAATCAGTGGGAGGGAAATGGGGGCACATTAGTGTTGGGAAATGCACAGTGATAGAGGTCTGGGTGTTGGTACACGGTATAACTGAAACCCAATCATGAACAGTTCTGCAACTGTCTACTGCAGGGTGATTCAAAAACAACAAAAATTTCAAATGATTTTGTCTTACTTCCTTTCCTAAGGAAGGAAGTTATTATTTCCTAAAATAAATAAAAACATTTAAAATAAATAGATGGAGGTCCAAAGAGACAGTAGAGAAGGCAAGGCACTTGCTTTACAGGCAGCTGACTCCGTTCAATTCCTGCACTGCATCCAATCCTGAGCATAGCCTGGAGTGATCCTTGAGCACAGTCAAGGTTAAGCTTTGAGCACTGATATGGATAGCCCCACAGCTAAAACACTGAATAAAATAAAATGCACAGAATCACTTGTATCACTTGTCTTCCTGATTATCATTGATTTGCTCAAATGGGCACCAGAAATGTCTCCATTTGTTGGGAATGAGGTCCATTATTGATACTGTTTTGGGCATATTGAATACACCACGGGTAGCTTGTCATGCTCTTCTGTGGATGTGGGTTCATCCCAGGGGTCCAGTCTTTTTCTATGTCAGACCATCAACCATCCAGGGCCCACGGGGCAGAGCCCTGGGTGTAGACAAGCCTATCTCCTGTCTGCACCTGCCAACGCAGCTGGGCACCACAGCAAGACATAAAAATTTCTTTCACGGGCAGAACAGAAGAGGTGCTTGCCTTGCACACAGACAACCCGGGTTCCATCCCTGGCGTGCCATATGTTCTCTTGAGCACAACCAGGAGTGATCACTGAGTGCAGAACTGGTAGTAATCCCAAAGCAGTGCTTTTTTTTTTGTTTGGCTCCCCCCAAACAAAAAAATGCACAGAATAGAAAAAGAAAATCCACTCCAGGCTCTGAGAATTACCTGAGTTTGACTATTCAAGTGGAAGCTACAGATTAGCAGGTAAAAATCATGCAAATTTATTTATTTCTGTATTATATGACAGGGGAACATTCACAAGGAAATGCAGACCCAAAGAAACAGTATGCTGGAGTAGTTTTATACTTGAAATGAGGAAGAGTGGCAAGTCTTGAAAAATCACAACCGAGCAAAGAGGTATGAGTGTAGAGTAAGCAACTAGGGGAAATTTAGACATGTTTGTTCTAATTCTTCTTTAGAGTCCCACCTTACTCCTCTAAGAAGATGGTCCTTCCCTACAAATATGGACAGAATACACTCGTCTTAGGATCTGTTTCCTGGGTGAAGGACGTCGGAGAATCCTTCCCAAACTGTTTATCAAATTCCTTCAGTTTAAATATTCTAATATGTCAAGGTCCTACAGATTAGAGAAGCAATTATGAAGGCCATCAACACAAAACCAAAATATCCTTCAAATAATCCATTCCTTAATGTGTACATTGTTTAGAATAACAGAACACAGCAAAAAGCGGTCAAGTACTAATCAAAAAGAAAGCAGGAGTAGTATTATTAATGCCAAAGTAAAACAAGAACTTTTACCAAGATTAAAGATTAATCTTTATCCAAGATTAAAAGAGCTGGATTCATGAAGAAATAAAAAACCTAAATGTGGTCGCACTTAACAGTTCGTCAGAATCCATGAGTCCCTAAGGTAAAGGCTGATAGAAAAACCATCAGATGGATCCAATACACCCATCTCACTAGTCAGCAGGAAGTATTCTGAAAATCAGCCACGATACAGAAAAGTAGCTATCATCAAACAAATTGACCTAATTTATCACTGTGGAAAAAATTCAATAAGTTGAACCTGAAATAAACAATAAATATTTTGAAAATCTCACAAACATCTCAAAATCACTCATGGTTTAAAAAAGGAAGAGTAAAGGGAAATCAAAAAATTTTTAATTTATATAAAAATGGAAAAGAAAGTACAGGAGTTCAGGTAGCTTGCCTTGCACATAAATGACTGACCCCAGTTCAATCCCCCATACCACATATAGTCCCCCAAGCCATGGCACGGAGTGATCCCTGAGCTCAAATGTAGGTAAGCCCCAAGCACATTCAGATATGGCTTAAATAGCCCCCCTCCCCAAAACAAAAACAAACAAAAAAATTCTATTGGCAATTTAACGCAAAGAAGGCTGACCTAAGTATAGTAAATATCAAAGAGGTCAGACCGCACATATAACACACACAGATATACACACACAATCACACAACATTTTAAATATGTGAAAAACATTGCTTATATATTTCAAACACTACTTAATTCAAAACAATGTATTAGAGGGCTGGAGCTATATAATCCAATGGGTAGAGCATTTGGCTTGATGAGGGTGACCCAGATTCAACCTCCAGCATCCCATATAGTCCCTTGAGCACCGCCAGGAGTAATTCCTGAGTGCAGAGCAAGAGTAACCCCTGAGAATTGCTGCGTGTGACCCAAAAAGGAAAAAAAAAAATTATTGAAAATTATATAGGTTTTTGTCTACCCATTTATATTCTAATACACATTTATCTTTATTTGTATAAATTTAATAATAGTTTTAAGGTTAAATAATCTACATTGATAATTTACATACCATTTATGTATTTTTTCAAAATGTTTCACTGTAAGTTTTTCCAGAAATTGTTACACAGCAGTAAAATCCCACAGAAAACCATGAGGATAAGAAGTTGAAACAGTTCCACAGAAAACAAGATTTAAAATTTAAGGTTCAAATAGAATGATTCCCATTCTTTTCTAGTAGTTTCCAAAATTTATAAAGCCAATTGTATCCCACCTGCACTGCAGAGCCTGGCAAGCTACCCGTGTCGTATTTGATATGCCAAATACCAGTAACAATTATAAACCTCATTCCCATGACCTGATGGAATGATGGTTTGAGGCTCTTTATGTTCCTGGAGCAAGCAGATGCCCTTGGGCTACACTAGCATATGGCAGGACTAATGGAGATGTTACTGGTGCCTGCTCAAGCAAATCGATGATCAATGGGAAGACAAGTGATACAAGTGAAGTGATAAAGCCAATTCTCAAATTTAAAGGCAATTCTCAAAATGATATTATACTAACCAAAATGATTATACTAATCAAGGCTTTGGTGATTTCACTGGGGAAAAAAACAAACTTGAGTGCTCAGTCTAAATCAGCATTTCTCATCCCAGGATCATATGGCGTGTGGGCCTACACAGTATTCCAAGGGGAAGGATGGAAACAAGTCAAAACAGAGTGAAAGGGATGGCACTGGGGGAAACGAGGCGATTAATAAACTGGGTAGGATAGGGAGGTGGTGCCAAGTGGGGAGGGCGCCATCACGTGCATAGGCCAGTGGGCCCATTCCGACAAAGCCTGGGAAATACGGGCAGAAATTGCCCTTGGGTCATCTGTGCATCTCTTCTATGTAGTTTGGAAAAGATTACCAAACATTAGAGACACTTGGTCAAAGTGCCTCATTTTACAAAAGAAAGTCAAGTTTCAGGAAAGGTTAAGAGAAACATGTAGTGATGGGGGAAGGAAAGAGAAGCTGCCTTGCTCGTGGCTGACCAGGGTTCCTTCTCCGAAACCACTTAAGGCACACTCATATGATCCCTTGAGACCGCCTCCCCCGACCCGCAAATCAGAAATGATCCCTGAGTGCAGAGCTGGAAGAAAACTGCGCACCTTGTAGTGTGGCCCAAACACAAACGCAAAAAATAAGACCATAAAGGCAGTGAGCCACACTCGCTTTGCCATTATATCCTGTGCTCTTTGCACTAAAACACTTTTCTTTTACTTATTCTATAAGTAAAAGAATATAGCTAACTATATAGCTAACTAACACTATATACTTGCTAACAATTTTGTTAGCAAGTACATAGTGAAGAGAAATGCATGCATATATATGCAACAAATACTTAAAAAATTATTTCAGAAGCCCTACTGGTTAAAAACCCGAAACTGTTGAGAACAGCACGAGAACTACCTTTTGCTAGAGAACTTCTCAAGGAGCCTAAAGAAGCGCCGCACTCTCGGCGGACATTTGCACGCGTGAGAGTGATCTATAAAAGATACTGAGGATCATACGATTCTCAAGGACAAAAAAGTCGGTAGAAACTGAGCCAGGTCCGGAACCCTTAAAACTCACCGCCTCTTAGGAAAAAAACAAACTAAAATCAACCCTCTTAAGTAAATACGAAGCAGCGGAACTTCTTAATAGGAAAAGTGGGGGAGCTGCCAAACTCCTGCGCCGAGGACCCCCCAAGACGCTGACCTTCGAGTGATCCCCATCACCTCGGGCTGCTCGGTGCCAAGAATCGCGGAATGCAGACCCCGCGCGGCGCCCTCGCACTTCCCCAGGACGCAGCAGCCGGAAATGCCAAGGTTGCTGTGAGCCCACCGCTAACGTTCCCCGGCGGCCCCAGCCTCCCAGCCTCGGGGTTTACCTGACTCGCGCCCGGCACCGCCCCGGGAGTCTCCCGGATCGCTAGCCCAGAGTTTCTCGGGGCCCAAGCGCAGCCATAGCGTCAACCAATCGCCTCTCGCCTGGATCCTCCGGGATTCACCCTAACCACCGAGGAGCGCGCTCCCGCAAGCGACGGGGGCGGGGCGGACGCGACGGCAGCGGGAACCTGTCGCAGCGGCGCGCGGACCCGAGGGGCAGAGGCCGGGGGAGCGCGGGCGGGCGGCGCGCACCGGGCATGCGCGTGCGGCGCGGAGAGCGCCGCGGGGCGGGGCTTTGAGTCCCGGGCGGTAGCGCGGCTGCTCTTGATGCGGCCGGAGGAAGTAACGGGATTAGGCTGGCGGGCTGGAGGACTCCGCGCTGGCGCTGGCGTTAGCGTTGGCGAGAAGCTTCCCCAAGTCTCGTTTAGCGACAAGCAAATACGGGTGTCCCGACAAAGCCTCAGCTCCTGGGAGGAAGCAAAACGCACTCTTGAAAACGCACCCTGGGGCTTCAACTTTTCCCGCTTTGCTCGTAATGTTGTTGTTGTTGTTGTTGTTGTTGTTGTTGTTGTTGTTGTTGTTGTTGTTGTTGTTTGTGTCCTTGGCACCTGGGGCACCGAGTGAAGGTGAGGGAGGGATGTGTCTTGCTGGCATGGTGAAGTGAAAAGCCCAAACCGACTTGAGTTTGGGCAAACAGTCCTACCCATCTTGGACGGAGGAATGTTTCAGACCAAGGTCTGGGGGTGGCAGCCTTTATGAGAATACTATCAGGTGTGCACCCTAACTCTAAAACAGTCTCATAGTGAATACCCTGAGCTTATAGTGAATCTTGTTTAAACCCTTATGAAGATAAACTTAAAGTTTATCTTCTAGGAACATCACATTATTTCTAATTTGAGCAAATGTATTTTTTATTACAATGCACCCCTTTCTTGCTAAGCTTTTACCCCCAACTATGGCAGACACTGCTGATTTCCCAATTTTACCTTCTTCATCATGTAACTTTAGTTTTTTGTTTTGCTAAGTATATGTTGCAACTCAGCAAAATCTTAACTTCAGTCTACATTTATCCTTCCCTTTTTTTTGCTGGTTAGGCCTTTATTTGTGACTTACAATTGGGCTTATACGTGAAAGGGAAAATTATTTTTTTAGATCTTCAAGGTCACTTTGAACAATAGTTGATTTAGTGGCTAATAAAAAATTTTAATTCAAAATGACAATGAAAATAGTCATAAAGTTACTGTCATTTCAGCTATTTTTCAAACTGATAGACAATAATTATGCAATTGGAAACCAAGTTCAGCTACATAAACCATTTTTTAAACTACAAGTGTGATACATTAGCAATTTGATTCTATTAGTATGTTACAGATTCTGATAAAAATAATAATAAAAAATAAGGTGGTGAATTGGGCCTAAGGTATGTGAAATTATAGGAATCACAAATTTTACCTTTCCAGTGTCAAATCTTCCTGCAAATACTGGTCAGAGGAAAACAGGAGTGCAGTTTAGAGATCTGTCCCTTGATTTGATTTGGACTAGCATAACATAACTTATTGAAACAGACCCAATAGCAACTCCCAAACTTCAAATTGTTATTACACCCAGACCCTATCTCCTCACCTAGAGATGTAAGACCAAGGGAATGTTTGGAAGGGTAGCTGGGAGAGACTTCTCACTGTATCCTAGAGAGAACACAAAATTGCTGTTGCCTCCTCAGGATAATCTATTCAGAGGACGGTATTCTTGGATATGGAGTGAGATTAAAATGCTGTGTTTAGGCTTAGAGAGGTAGCAAAGGGGTTAAAGTACTTGCCTTGCAGTACGAATATTCCAACTTGATACCTGGTTTGCCTAACAGGCTAGGAGTGATCCCTGAGCACAGAGCATGAAGTAATCACTGACCACAGCAGGGTGTATCCTAAAACAAACCAAACAAACAAACAAAAGGCTGTATACTTGCACCTCGAGGTGTTGCAGGTGTGGCGGCAGTGCCCAGCTGTGTAGGCAGGCAGGAGAGAGGAGACAGGCTTGTCTACACCCAGGGCTCTGCCCTATGGGCCCTGGTTGGTTGATGGTCTGACATAGAAAGAGACTGGGTCCCCTGGGATGAACCCAGAGTCACCGCAGAGCCTGGCAAGCTACTCGTGGTGTATTTGATATGCCCAAAACAGTAACAATAATGGTCCTCATTCCCAATGAATGGAAACGTTACTGCTACCTGATCGAGCAAATCGATGATCAATGGGAAGACAAGTGATACAAGTGATACTTGGAAATAAGTTAATTTTTTTTAAAGATTTAAAAAAAATTTTACCTGGAACGATTACTGTATTTTCTAAAATAATCTAGGGAAGGCAAAAAATTTACTTATACTGCAAGATTGTTTTCTCCTAAATTAGGCAATCTGTCTCTTGATCACTTCACTTGACACCCCATTATTCGATTTGCTCAAGCGGGCGCCAGTAACGTTTCCATTTGTCCCTGTCACATGCCAGTGTAACCCAATGGCATCTGCTTGCACCAGGAATACAAAGAGCCTCAAACCATTTGTCCAGGGTGCTGATGAAGAAATCTGACTATCTTGTGCGTGGGCGGCCACGTGATCTTTTGACTTCCCGTGGGATCCAGTTGGTAACGGCTCTAGTGCAGTGGTCGTCTCCAAGATGCACATGTCCGGCCTATCTGATTTTCGACGCCAATATATAGGGAGTTTAAATGTTATAGTCCCAGTAAAAGCACTTATACTTATTAAGCCCTCGAATGTGGAATTTGGTTCAGTATATGTCTTCTGGTTTAATAGTTGCAATCAATTTTCTTAACTTAAAAAAATTCTAAATAAATGTTATTAATGTGAAGGTCATCTAATTATATTAAGTTTCCATGTGGCAGAATGTAGGCTTAGTCTTACTGATTTTATCTTTCATTCCCTTTGTCGTTATGATGACTGAAGCTTATAGATGATGCTTGGTTGTGGTGCTGGCACACAGCCATAGTACTTGATAGCAGGAGGGTTATCTGTGGTTTTACACACACACACACACACACACACACACACACAACACGTCCTGTATGGTGTGTGAGGTTCTAACAAAGCCCAACCCCAGCCTCATGGTCAGAATTACCCCCTGGGCAAAACAGCTTAGGTCTTAGAATACAGCTAGTTCAGCAAAAATGCACTTGGGAAAGAGTAGAATAGACTACAGGGCAAGCAAAAAATATGCCCAGGAGAGAATGTCCTAAAACAATTTAGGGGATTGAAGATATAGAGGGCAGGCAACATAGGTTAAAAAAAAATAGAATAGGACACTCTCAGGGCATTATACTTCAAGGGTGCCTGTCTCTGCTCTTAATGTATTCATTCAATTTTATGTGCTTACTGTTCATGTCTCTGTCAGTGTAAACAACATATGTTGGCAACCGGAGTGAGGGAATGATATAGTATGAATAAATGGCCAGCAAGTACACACACTCAGAGCTGCACAGGCAGCCTTAAGGCTTGGATAGTCCATGTGTGTCTGTCTCCTAATGTGTCTCTGGCCACCTCTGCTGGATGGAGGTGAGAGATGCCAATCTGATAGACTGGCTTTCGACACCGGTGCTTGGCCGGGGAGAGGTGACACCCTTAGCTCTAGGACTGGGACTTCCCTTGGTTCCTGACCTATCTGGGGTTCCAGACAGATCGAGGACTGAACTCAGGGCGTATTGGTTGCACTTGACATTAGAGAAAGCAACTTCACAGGTCAAATTTTTTTCTTTGCTGCTAAGACCAGCTAAGCCCCTGTGTGTAATATTGAAGTCAATAACCCCATTCTATTAGAAAAGGAAATCTAGGAATTAAATCCTAGCTATACTGTATCTTTTAGTGTGATCACAGGATCCTTAGTTTCCTTACTGGAAAAAAAAGTGTCTTCTAGGAGCTTTGGAATCTGATTCTAATTCTCAATATATTTATTTTTTAATTTGTAATTCTAGATGGATCAAGATCTCATATTAATTAATAAAACATTGTAACATTGCTTAAAAGTTTTTATTAATCTAGAAAACGTTTCTGCCTGTAATTCCTGGGCATTTTCAAGCTTAGTCATATTAATAAATTTTATTTCACATGTCCAGTCATGTAAGCACCTTGAATTTGTTGTTAGATAATTTTGCCACATGTTATTACCAACTTAATAGCTCAGTCTAAAAAAATTAAAACAAAATACGAAGCTAGTCATTGTATTTATATCTAATAATTATCAGAAATATTTATCTGCGACGATATTACATTGCTAATTCAACGATTTTTTTTTTTTTTTTTTGCCTTTTTTGGGTCACACCGGCAATGCTCAGGGGCTACTCCTGGCTCTGCACTCAGGAATTACTCATGGTGGTGCTCAGGGAACCATATGGGATGCCGGTGCCGGGATCGAACCCGGGCTGGCACAGGCCGGCTGCGTGCAAGGCAAATGCTCTACCCGCTGGGCTATCGCCCCGGCCCTAATTCAACTATTTTTGCCTTCAACATTTTTAATGGTTCATACTATTTATTTGGTATGAAATAATTGTGTTGAAGATAATTTGACAACAGAGGTTCCAAAGTCTCCTCTTTTACTTTTTATCTCCTGCCTGGTAGGGGTGTGGCAGGTGTAACAGTTTTAAATTACGACTCCTGCTATTGCTGCAACACAACATTTGGAATTGTTGATTAAATTATTAATTATGTTTAAGTGTTTTCATGTTTGCTGGTGTGTTTTACTACGAATAATAAAATGATTTATAGAAAGATTACACCGGTAGTTCCTTGGTTACTGAGTGGTTTACGGACTTAAATGCCAAAAAGGCAATGCTTTTGCCTTTCTACAAACTCACGGATGAGTTATGCATATGCTCCCAGTCCCAAATTCAAGTTCTGAGAATCACTGACCCAGATTATTTGTAGTAAAAATCTCTCATCTTTCAATAAATATATCTCGAATTGATGAGGAATAAGAGCAATTCACTGTAAAAAATAAAAGCACTGCAAATCTTTATTCGCTTTGCCTTCGCTGCTACTGTTTCAGGCCAAGTGAATCTAAGGAATTTATTCACTCGTCCTTGTTTGAGAGAAATGCACTGTGCTCCGGTGCACCGTGAGGGGGCAAGGGTCGCCCTGCCCGCTGCTGGTGCTCCAGGCCAGGCCACTTGCCCGCGTTATCAGGAGCGGCGTGTGCAGCCCACAAACCTGCGGGGGCCGTGATAGCGAGAGGAGTGGGCGCAATCTAGGAGCCCAGCCCCGGCGCAGGCTTTGCTCGGGGATCGCCCCGGAGCCAAGTGGCACGAGAGGCGCCACGCAAGGAGCGCACGGGAGTCGGAGACGAGTCTCGGAGCTGAGAGCCGTCGTGCCCCAGGGAGTTTCAGCAGACCTCTGGAGGGTTGTCTGCAGGCGGGGAGCTGAACCCTCGTCTCCGCGCACTCGGTTCGTCGGGAAGATGTCCGCCCAGCGCCACGCCGGCTTCGCGAGCGAGGCTTCCCGGCAGGTCCTGGCTGGTGGTTCCGCGGGTAAGGCCGCCCCGCCCGGGCCTTGTTGTCCTTTAACTCCGGGTCTCCGGAATGCTTTTCCCCAACAGGTTGCCCCGCAGCAGTTTGGGTGTCCTCCTCCGGACTCCGGGTGCCCGGGCCGAGCCAGGACGTCCCGAACGGGCCGGGCACCGGCGGCGGGTGCCCTGGGTAAAGTAGTCGGGGCGCCCCCGCCCGCCGTTCGCGGGTTCCAGGGCTTCTCGGTTCCCAGGCAGAAAAGCGAAGGCTGCTGGTGGCCTGCAACGGGGAGGCTTTTTTAACTAGACGTTCAACCGCAAGACAATCTGGTTTCCTTAGGTTGAATTTTGCTGTCTACTGTAGACTTTTCCAAACTGGAATCTGACATTAAGGTATGACCGGTCTCTAATACTGGGGCTGGGGGCGTGTATTCACTTTCCATAGACGAGTTAAAACCCAAGGCCTGTGTGAACTCTTGTAAACACCTTTGATATTGGTTCCACATTCATTTCTGGAAAGTAATAGTGTGTGTGTGTGTGTGTGTGTGTGTGTGTGTGTGTGTGTAAACTATAGAGTAAAAAAATCTTAATAATCATAAATACTGTGTGTAAAGTTACTAACCTGTTTGTTTAGTATTATGGAATTATTGATAATTGATTATAGTAACATACTTTAATACAGCATAGAAGAATCACATTTTCTTTGATTTTTTCATAAAAGTTTTCCTAAAACCTCAGAAAAAAAATGGAATCATCATGAGCTATATGGTTCTACATGATTGGGTTTCAGTCATGTAAAGTTTCAACACCCATCCCTTCACCAGTGTATAGTTCCCACCACCAGTGTCCCCAATTTTCCTCCTGCCACTGCAACCCCTCCCCCCAGCCTGCTTCCATGGCAGGTACTTTTCTTCTCTCTTTCTCAGTCTCTGCATATCTCTCTCTCTCTCTCTCTCTCTCTCTCTCTCTCTCTCTCTCTCTCTCTCTCTCTCTCTGTGCCTCTCTGTCTCTATTCCTCTCCCACCCTCTCTCTCTTTCTCCCCCCCCTCTCTCCCTCTCTCATATTTTCTTGCACCTTTTGCAAGTAAATCATGTTACATGTATTAGGTTTTGGGGGCAAAAATAAATCAAGATAAAAGAGCAGTCATATTTTAATAAGTGCAGAAAATGCACCTGAGTCTCTAATAATGGAATTCTGCTTGCCAGAATTATCATCAAATCAATACTTTCCGATACTTTTGATCTAGAAGTGAAAAATACATTTTGACTTTCTTGAGGAAAGAAAGTTGTTGGATAGCTTATTGGAGAAACACCAGGGAATCTAAAGGATTTCATTTGAGGACTGGAGGAATTGGGTTGGAGTACTGGGCACTTCTCAGGGAGTGAACTCTTGCCATCTCTTATTCTCTTTAGCAAATCTTTTAACAAAATTTTCTAAGGAATTCAGATTATGGCTAATAGTAGGGTCACAAGTATTATTGCTTTAACTGTTCTGATGCATTTGAAGCATAGATTTGCCTGATTAGGAATAAACATTTTGAAATGGACTCAGAGAAATTTTTATAAACTTTATGTCACAAAAGTAACGCTTGTTATAAGTTGTAGATGTTTTGAAGTAGCAGTCTTATAAATTTATGCTGAAATAAATTTATTTCTGCCATGATACCCTAAGTGGGAATGAGGTGGAAAGTCTTCTGCATAACCAAACCAGGGAATGCATGAGAAGTGGTCTTCTGGCTTTCTTCCACAAGAGAACATGAAGAAGCAACTGCCGCTCTGCAGCTTGGCCCGGCTGCTTATCTTGCTAAGGCTGAGAGAAATCATCAGGTTTGCCGCCTTGATGGGCATGTGTGACCTTTGCGAGATGGGCGGCAGTGTCAGTGTGTCATGCTATAGAGATAGAGTTATTATCTGCTTTATTTTAACTGTGCTCATAGCTTTTTTTCTCCTTTTCACAGTTGGCTCTTCTTCTTCCTTTTCAGTTCACTAGGCAGAATGTGGTCACCAATGAGATTACAAGCTCATAATTTCTGCTTTGTACAGAAAAAGACTGACTTGCCTCCCCACACCCCCTCCCCACTATAGCATAGATTCCCGGTAAAAAATAAAAAATAACTTAATGATGGTCAGGATTCTATTTCTGTAGCTAGACCTCATGTGGCTATGTAGAGTGGGATATGAAAGGAAGCACAGGGGAGATTGTTTCTCAGTGAAGCTAGAAGTATCATGTGATAGTTAATAGGTATTTGTTATTCTTGAAAGAGTCCTGTCTTTCACTAGAGGATCATTTATGGTATTTTCATTTAAAAGACCAAAGAGATTAATGTATTTACAGGTATTTGGATAATATACATCTAAAGACTGAGCTTAAATTTGCACTTAGTATATTACATCGGGATCTGTTATAAATGGCAACCTGTCTTATAAGATGAACTTATACAAAAGACAAGTCTCCGTGTACTATCACTGAGCAGGCTTCAAGTAATAGGATGACTGGAGTGAGCGTCTCAGAGTCAATGAGCTTCTGGAAAATCAGCAAGGCCCAACACTGTAGAGGAAAATGGATCCCAGAGTAGACCTGTGGTATTCAGAGTAGCATTGGTAGAATGGTAGGACCTGGAATCTCATTAAGATTCAGTGCTTAGGCCTAACTCCAGATATTCCATATTGTATCACTTCACTTCACAGTCTATAACTGTTACTGGTTTTTGGCATATTAAATATGACATGGGCAGCTTTCCAGGCTCTGTTGTGCGGGCAGGAAAATGATCATTACAGTGTATAAATGTGAAAGATCCTGGGAAGGACCTGGTTCTAACTTCCATTATTGTCTAAGAATGTCAACGCACTCCAGCGCAGCATTTTTTGGACGGTCCCTATGTTATTGATTGGTACTTCAGAAGCAGTTCAGTAGAAGACCCTTGAGAAAAAGATTCCATAGAGCAGGAACTGTATTGCAGGTGATTACAAGTTAAGTCTTACCTGTTGTTTTGCTGATAAATACAGCATAAAAAATGTTTTCTCTGTATGTGTTATATATATATATGTGTGTGTGTGTATGTGTGTGTGTGTATAAAAGTGTGTGTGTGTATAAAATTAGCGTGCATGCAGACTTTTTTTGTTTTGAGGTACACTTGGCAATGTTTGGGGCTTACTCCTGTCTCTATGCTCAAGGATCAGTCCTGATGTTGTTCAGGGGACCATATAGGGTGCCAAGGATCCCCTTGGCTGCTCTACAATCTGACCTCCAGGCTTATTTTTCAATCCTCACCTATACATTCCTTAGGTTTCTGATAAATAGGTTTGCTTACTATTCTTGAGTGTGGTCTGTGCTTTTCTACATTTATTCCAATTCTTAGAATGTCTTCGCTTTATTTTGCTCCCTGTGGGAACCCTGTGTTTTCCAAGGCCCAGGATTAAAATTATGTTTTGGTCAATATTTTGCAGATGGCCTCTGCAAGTCCCATTCAACTTTAACAATTTCTGTAGCATGGGAATGGGGAAAAATGAAAGTAGCTAGAATTCATCAAATAAGTACTAAACACCAGATGTTATTCTTAGCTCTACAGATATTTATGTATTTAAGTCTCATTGAATGTCCTAGATCATAACTGAATCTGCTTTGGAGAGAAGGGACACTTGTTTTCTTTTCTCAGACACCAACTAGATTGACATCAGGTCTGACCAAGAGTACTGATGTTATGCCCTCAAATTTTCTAGAAATTCCCAGGCCACTGTGTTTGTCATGTCCGTGTTGGCCCCACGGTCCTTCTCATATTCCCTAGTGACCACTTGGGCTCTTGCATGTGTTTCTGAAGCTCAAGGGGGAGGGTTTCTGATTTCCAACATTATATAGGAGGCAATTAGGCCTTCTTGGATAAATATTTTCCCAAGTCTTCGTAGGGCTTTTGCACCCAACTTTAGAATCTCTTGGGGTTCTGAAAAGTCCTTTTCCATCTCAGAGATGTCCCTCCTCTGGCTAGGACCTGTCAGACTCCTAAGGTGAGGAAATGCCTAGGACCTATCCACATACCATTCTCTTCTGCATTGAAGCTTGAGATTTCCCTCCCGTCCACCTCCCAGTGTCTTTCTCTTGAATTTCTCAGTCTGTCAGTCCCACTTGCGGTGCTTCCTGGGGCATTTCCCCCTCACTTTATCTATTTCAAGATCACCGAGCTGGAAGAACACTGCTTCATTCCCCAGCTGCTGGTTCTTCCTCTCAAGCCCTCTTCTCGTCCTCTGGATCTACAAGAGTCTAAATCTTTCTTCTTCAGTAAGTTTCCACTTAGTGCCCCTCCTTGGAGAGGTTGTAATTAAATTGTTTAGAAAAAAAAGTATTTTTGGAAAAGTTCTTCCCCTGGCATTTCAGTAGACACAGTTCAGTACTTTGTGCTGTTTATCACATTAATTACCTTCCAAGGATGAAAGGAGAAAGTGACGTGAAAGATTGGGGGGGAGGTAGGGATGGGGAACTGATTTCATGGATAGGCTTCTGGACATGAACTATTGGCATACCATGTAAAATATTGCATTCCTATGATGATTGATAGTCTAAGACTTTCAACATATAATAATAGTGGGTAATTTAAGATCTGTTTCTTTTTTTCATTGGTGGTGATTGGGCTGTAGTAACTCACAGCTACTTCTTATGGTGCTTAGGGGCCTGTAAATGGTACCAGCGATTAATCTGGAGTGGGCTGCACGCAATGCTAATACCCCTCAATTTTATTTTGTAAATTTATGATCACAAATATTGTATTTTTTAATTTCACAAGATTTCTACCCCTTTTTTCCTAGCCCATAATAGTTAAAATACTGTTAAAAGAAATGCTCTAATAGGCAGTATGTATACTAGTTGTCATCTGGATTTTAATTTGGACTAGGTAATAAAAGGGCTTGTGCACCAGGGGGTAATCAAGGTTAAATTTTGATCAACGAAAATTCTAGTTCAGAATGGGTGCAAAGGGGGCACACATGTGATTTGGATAAACGGCACCTTTGGAAATTTAGGATTTGGCAAATGGCAATTGTTTGATAATAAATAGCAGGTTATAGTGAAACAGGTGAGCTTTTATGAGACATCAAAGGGAGACTGGAACCCATTATCTGGGTAATTAGGGAGGAAAAAAATTTCCTTATTTCAGCCACATAGGAGGAAGAAACTCTATTATAGCTCAAATTAATTATAAAATACCTTTTAGGAATGTGTTGTAAAGAAAATGTAGTCCTGTCTAAAGGAAAATCTCATTTCAAAAGTTTTAATATAAAAAAGTACAAAAGATGAATTGCACAATCACATATGAAAGATTTACAAGTGCAAGTATAGAATGTGGATACATGATTCAGTTGACATGAAACGATGAACAACTTTTGCCCAACATTTTAGCAACACCTTGTTAAGCCAGGCCTTGGTCACCTCTCTTCCTCCTCTCCCTTCTCCGTGCCCTGCCCCTAATGTTGACCACAACATCTCAGCACATCAGCACATCGAAAGAAACTGGCAATTTAATTGTCACTCTCTAAGTGTAAGTGCTGAGAAAGATTTGTTAAGTGAATAAATATGGGAAGCCCAAACCACATTATATTATGTTTAGGGACCTCCTGCTCATGAAGCAAGAAAAGAATTCAAGGATCTGGTCCTCAGACAGCCAATACTTAAAACCATACTTTCAGCAGTACTGTCTTCTGTTGCAATAATTTAGTAAATGAGGTGAAAAAAATTACCCTTAGGTCTAAAATCTCTGCCACCTTTTAAGTAATTTTGAAATTTATGTATCATTTTGTCCCAGTACACAAACATCTTCATGATTTAAATTTAAATAGGTAGGTAGCATCTTGAAATGGCACTGGGTGCAATCAGGTTGAGCTCTTTCTTTGCTTTCTTCCTTCCTTCCTTCTTTTCCTTCCTTCCTTCCTTCCTTCCTTCCTTCCTTCCTTCGTTCCTTCCTTCCTTCCTTCCTTCCCTTCTTTCTTCTTTCTCTTTCTTTCCTTTCACTGTTTCTCACTCTTTCTAAGATTCTTTATAAATATTCTAGACTTTTACCAGAATCTCTCAAATTTTATTTGCTTTCAAATTATTCTATTTTTATCAATTATTTCTGTCTCAATATAATTATGGTTAAGATGCCCTTTAAATATTCTATTAGATCTGTGATTTTTACCTATAAAGTGTGTGTTAGTTTGCAAGGTCTGCTTGTCTGAACATTGTAGTATAAACTAGCGGATTTGTTTCTCTCATCGTTCTCGAGGCAGGAGATGTGAAAGTAGAGTACAGGAAGGATGTTTCCTTATGAAGATATTAAGGAAGAAACTAGTTCCTGCATCTTGCCGATGTTCTGGTTGTCAGCAAGCTAAATGTTCTTTTACCTTAATTTTGTGGCTTTCTGTCGCCATATACCTCTCCATGTCCAAATTTCCCTGTTTTCTAGAACACTACTCAGTGAATTAGAACTCACTACAATCCATGTCTCCTAATCACTAGATTTTAACTGCAGAGACCCATTTCCAAATAAATCCATATTTTCAGGTTAGGGCTTAAACATACCGTTGAGTGGTGGTGGTTGGGGTGGGGAGGGACGATTCAGTTAATCACAGACATTCAGCTACATTTCATAACTCCATGTATTTGCCCATTTAAGCCCATCAACTCAAAAGCCATCTGTTTCTCTTCCTTTCATTGTCACCCTTCATGAAAAGCTTGCCATGAAATTTTCAACTTACTATAATATCATGGCATGGCTGTTTTCACCTTTTGCTGAAACCACTAATTACTGGTTTTCATTTCAATTTTACCTATTGTTGTGTAATTTCACATCTGTGGCCAGTTTTTCTCGTTAAAGTTGTCTGAGGGAGAAGAAAAGTCATAGAGGCAGACTGGTTGTGGTGGAGGTAGGTTGAATGGTGGGAAACTGGGGATACTGGTGGTGGGAAGTGTACAGTGGCGAAGGGATAGTGTTGGGACATTGTATGGCTGAAACCCAACCATGAACAAATTTGTAACAGTGTATCTCAGAGTGATTCAATAAAAAATGTTTTCTCTGATTTTTAGCTCTTTAAAAAATCTTATTTTGTTATTAATTTTAAAAATTATTGAATAACCACGAGAAATACAGTTACGGAACTATTTATGTCAGTTTTCAGGTATACATTGTTCCAACACCCATCCCACCACCAGAGTGCGTTGCCCACCACAAATGTCCTCAGTTTCACTTCTGACACCTCCTCCTCACCCACCTGTCTCTGTGGCAGGGACTTCTCTCTCTCTCTCTCTCTCTCTCTCTCTCTCTCTCTCTCTCTCTCTCTCTCTTCCTCTCCCCCTTTTCTCTCCTTTGGATCATTATGATTTGCAATACAGATACTGAGAGGTTATCATGTTCGTTCCTTTACCTATTTTCAGCACTAGTGATCATTTCCAACTCTCTTTGTCATAGTGGCCCATTCTCTATCCCAACTGCCTTCTCTCCCAGCACTTGAGGCAGGCATCTATCTTTGGACCACTTCTCTTGACCCTTGTTTCTACTGCCCTTGGGTATTAGTCTCATGTTATTTTTTAATTTTTAATTTTTAAATTTTTTTATTATACCACCATGAGATATACAATTACAAAAGTGTTCATAATTGGTTCTCAGTCATACAGTGTTCCAGCATCCATCCCTCCACCAGTGCCCCATTCCCACCACCAATGTCCCCATATTCCTTCTCACCCAAACCCAGGCTGCCTCTATAGCAGGCACCTTTTATTTTCCTCTCTTTCTTCCTCTCTCTGTCTCTCTCTCTCTCTTTCTTATACATTGTGACTTACCCTACAGACATTTAGCATTTATTATGTAAGTCTCTGCATATATTCAATGGTGAGATCTAGTCTGGCATTACCGTTTCCACACTTAGTAGAACACTGGTATATATTTATATCCCATTAATGAATGCAGTCATTTGATATCGAACCTTTCCCTTCTGACTAATTTCACTCAGTATGATAGTTTCCATGTCCATACATTTGCAGGTAAATTTATGATTTCGTCTTTTCTGACAGCTGCATAGTATTCCATTGTGTAAATATACCACAGTTTCTTTTTTTTTTTTTTTTGAGATTTTATTATTTATTTATTTTTTGACATTTATTATACCACCGTGAGATATACAGTTACAACGTTGTTCGCGTTTGGAGGTTTCAGTCACACAGTGTTCCAGCACCCCGCCCTCCACCAGTGCCCATCACTCACCACCCATGTCCCAAATTCCCTCCCCCTCTCCCACTTCCTGCCTAAATGGCAGGTTCTTTATTTCCTCTCTCTCTCCCTCTCTCTCTCTTCCTTCTCCTACACATTGATACCACAGTTTCTTTAGCCAGTCCTCTGATCTCAGGTACTTAGGTTGTTTTCAGATTCTGGTTATCGTGAATAGAACTGTGATGGATAGAAAAGTTCAGATAGTGTTTCTGCAATGTATTTTTGGGTTTCCAGGTATATTCACATGAGTGGTATTTCTGGGTCAAATGGGAGCTCAATATCTAGTTTTTGGAGGATTGTCCATATTGTTTTCCAAAAGGGCTGGACCAATCGACACTCCCACCAAAAGTGGAGGAGAGTCCCCTTTCTCCCCGCATCCACACCAGCACCACTTGTTCTTGCTGTTTTGTATGTGTGCCAGTCTCTGTGGTGTGAGATGATACCTCACTGTTGCTTTGATTTGCATCTCCCTGATGATTAATGATGAATTGCAGGTTTTCCATATGCCTTTTGGCCATTTGTATTTATTCTTTTTGGAGGCTTCTGTTTATTTCTTCTCCCCATTTTTTTGATGGGGTTGACTGTTTTCTTCTTGTAAAGTGCTACTAGTGCCTGGTATATCTTGGATATTAACCCCTTATCAGATGGGTATTCAGTGAATATTCTTTCCCACTCAGTGGATTGTCTTTGTATCTTGGTCACCATTTCTTTCAAGGTGCAGAAGCTTTTCCTTTTTATATAATACCATTTGTTTATCATTGCTTCCATTTGCTTGGTCAGTGGTGTTTATTTTTGAAGATGCCTTTAGTTTCAATGTTGTGGAGCATTTTTTTCTGTTTTCTTCGATGTACCTTATAGATTCTTGTATGGCGTTGAGATCTTTAATCCATTTTGATCTGACTTTTGAGATCAGAAGGAGGAGATCTAAGTTAGAAGAAGATCTAAGTTCATTTTTTAACACGTAGCTGCCCAGTTTTCCCAGCACCATTTGTTGAAGAGGGTTTCTTTGCTCCACTTAATATTTTTTTGCTCCTTTATCAAAGATTAAGTGGTTGTATATTTGAGAGTGTGTTTCAGGATATTCAGTTCTATTCCATAGGTCTATGGGTCTTTCTCTATACCAATACCATGCTGTCCTAATTACGACTGCTTTGTAGTAGAGTTTGATGTTGGCAAAAGTGATGCCTCCCATCTTCTTTTTTCCCAGGGATTGCTTTAGCTATTTGTGGGGGTTTATTATTCCATACAAATTTCAGGAATGTTTGGTCAATTTCTTTGAAGAACATCATGGGAATCTTTATAGGGATGGCATTGGATTTGTATAAAGCTCTAGGGAGTATTACCATTTTGATAGTATTAATTTTCCCAATCCATGAGCAGGGAATATGTCTCCATTTCCTCAGGTCCTCTTTTATTTCTTGAAGTAACATTTTGTAGTTTTCTTTGTAGACATCCTTTATGTTCTTTGTCAAACTGATTCCTAAGTATTTGATTTTCTGTGGTGCAGCTGTGAATGGGATAGTTTCTTTAATGTCCTTTTATGTTTTTTTTAAATATCCCACAAATGAGTACAATCATTCTAAGTCTGTCTCTCTCCTTATTCAGCATGATACTCTCCATGCCCATTCGCTTATAAGTGAAATTCGTTTTCTTTGCTCTCTTTGGAATGTTTGCTGCTCCGTTCTTGCCCTTTCCCCATGATGGGTGTTTTATAGATCTCTGCTCTCTGTGTGTTGTTTGCCTGAACAGGCCCATCTGATCTTTGACTTCAGCAGGATCATTTACAAATGCCTCACAGATCTCTAAAGTCACTATGGTCTGTTTGTCCTGCAGACTTGTCTAATACATGCTAGAAATAATATGGCATCAGAGCCATGTGTACCCTGATGGTTACAAAAGGGTTTTAGAAGTAAAATCTGATGTTGGAGGTTTAGGAAAGGGAAGGAGGAGGGTAAGTGAGAGACAGAGTACATATATCAAGAGGGGAGATGCACAAGACATAGGTGCTCAGGCACCACAGGTGCTCAGCCACATGGGCTCAAGCAGCACGTGGACTCAGGCAGCATGCACACCAATATTAGACCTTTAAACACCATTTTCCTCTTTGGTGTACAGTTGTGCTGATCCATATCCTGATGCATGTCCTCTTTCTCATACAATCTTTTGTTATCTTATTGTGTTGCAAATAGCCTTCTCTGGGTGTTGGTTTAAGTTGAGGGGATTCTAAAAATTATATAGACAGTAATTATAAAATAAAAGAGCTAGATAGTACAGGAGTTAAAACACTTGCCTTGTACTTGGGTAGGTCCTCAGCACCCTATATGGGCCATCAAGCCTGTTAATGCTTTGTAATTAATGAACACAGACTCTGGCATAAGCCCTAAGCATAGGCAGGTGTGTTTATTTATTTTATTTTATTTTATTTTGCTTTTTGGGTCACTCCCGGCAATGCTTAGGGGTTTATCCTGGCTTTGCACTTAGGAATTACTCCTGGTAGTGCTTAGGGGACCATATGGGATGCTGGGGAGGCCGCATGCAAGGCAAACGCCCTACCTGCTGGGCTATCACCTCAGGCCCCTGGCGGGTGTGTTTAAAGAAAATAAAGAACAATAGGTAAATTGATAGGTATTGACTTGGACAATTATTATATGCAAAACACGGTAGTTTGCTTAAATATCTGATACTGAATTGTGACTGCTTGAGCATGAGAAAACTGGGATTTAGAGAAATTAAATAACTTGCTCCAGGCTAGCAACAGAATATAGACTCAGATGGGTGTGACCCAAAAAAGCAAAAAAAAAAAAAATATATATATATATATTTATAGACTCAGACGCTGTTCTCTTTGCTAAGTGTTTGCTCCCACCTATTGCCCGATTTTGTCTTTCAGAATGTGGGAAGAGAAATCATCGGGTCAGTGCACTACAAGAACTACTGTGTTCTCCGTGCCCAGCCCCAGTCAGTTTGGGTTAAATATTGTTACTGTTCTGGGAATCTAAGTATTGACACACCACTCAGCAGTCATGTATTTTTGTTTATGCCAGATATATAGATGCCATCCATAGCACAAGTATTAATTCTTCAGATCACCCTATTGACCTCTCCAGGCAACTGATTCGGAAGGGCTGGAATCTCCGTGCTCAGACCGTTCACCTGAATCTTCAGGGAGCTGGATTATGCTGGAATGATTCTCTGATGTAAAGGCAATTTCTTTTTTTTTCCCTTTTTTGTTTTTTGGGCACATCTGGCAGGGCTCGGGGGCTAGTCCTGGTTCTGCACTCGGTAATTATTCCTGGAGTGTTCAGGACATCATATGGGATGCCAGAGATGGAACTGGGCTCAGCCATGTGCGAGGCAAATGCCCTCTGTGCTGCACTATCGCTTCGGCCCTGGGCAACTCCAGTTCGACTGGGAGAGTTTGTGTGTGGCATAGAGGACAATTGAGTTGAATCAACTAGGTTTGTCTCGGAAGTTTTCTTACACCCCCCAACCTTTTAATGAATCACCATGAGATACACAGTTACAAAGTTGTTCACAATTGGGTTTCACTCATACGATGCTTAGAACACCCATCCCTTCACCACTGTGCATTCTTCACCCTGTTGGTTTGGGTTTCATAGCTTTTTTAGGTTACATATTTGGTGAATTTAGTTGAATATATGAACTGGATGCACTATTGGAATTGTTATAGGGGAAGATAAAGTACTTTGGAGAAGAATTATGGAATATATCTTTCAAAATAATAAAAATGAAATAGGAAAGAGAGTAAGGGAGAGTGAGAGTGAGAGAGAAAGAAACGGGGTGAGGGAAAAGGAGGTGGGGCAGAGGGGATAAAGGGGAGGAAAGAAGAGGAAGTGATAAAGTGTGTTGATGATTTTTTTTATTTTTGAAAAGTTAGGGTATTACAATTTTGGGAAATGTTGGCTTTTATTATTGTTGATGTGGTCGCCTCTGTCTTGGAGAATGATTGTAGAAGCACTTTAAAATGGAGCTAATTACATGATTTTCTTCATGGGCTGTAGAATGAGCAGGGTTGTTTTACTGATTCTTTCTGGGTCAGGCAGTTCATTTGGTCATTTGGTTGACTACTGTATCACAATTACCAGTTGCCTTGAATTCACTTCTGTACTTATGAAATTGTGAGGACCTATAGATGGCGCTGTTTTCCTATAATTTTGGTGATTTCTTTTTGGGGGAATAGGTTTCTGCCCTTATGTTTAGTGTGATTCATTTCTAATTCGGTTCCATTGAAAGTATTTGCTATACTATTTAGTGTCTCGCATTATCTTTTATTTAACATAGATCTCTAGATAAAACAAAAAACAATAAGCTGAACATACATATTATATTAATTGTAGGGATTGTAGTTTACCTTGTGAAAATGAACTTCTTAGCACTATAATTTTCCTTCTTTGAAATCATATGATAGAGTGTGTGTTATGCTAATAGCAAATTATAAACTGCTGAGAATAGCGCCTATATTGTCAAATGAGTAGTTGCTTTAATTTACCACAGGCAGCGTTCATATTGCCTTTGCCTGCTTTAATATAATTATCTTTAATATATCATCAGCATAGGATATTTAGGAGTAACATCTTTTTCTTAAATATAAGTTAAATGAGGTAGGAAATATATATATTTTCAGTTTAATACTGTGTTGTATGGAGTTTGTGAAACTTTTCTTGCTACTGTAAATGAACTTTTCACCACAAGATGGCAGTATAACTTTCTCATGCTTCAAAATAAATTTTTAAATGACTAAATTCAACAAAATATTATTTTTTCTCTTAATAAGAAATGTAAAAGCTATGGTTTTTTAGGACATTATAAAGAGGCTGAATATTAAAGTGATATAATTATTTAGTGATATAATTATTTTATATCAGCATGAAATAATGAAATAAAAACATAAATGAGTTTTGCTTTAGGTAGAACAATTTAGAACGCATTTTATATTCTGTATGTAGGAATATCATAATATAAAATTATAAGGAATATCTGAGATGTTATCTTACAGATCAATATAATATTATGTATACATAACTAAGGATAAAGAAAAGAATATCCTGGTTACTTCATGAGGGTCTTTGGTCTATGCCTTTTTATTATTTCCAGCACAGATATATTGGAGATTAGAAAATCAACATAGAGGGGCCGAAGCGATAGCCCAGTGGGTAGGGCATTTGCCTTGCACGCAGCTGGCCCATGCCGGCCCTGGGTTCGATCCCGGCATCCCATATGGTCCCCTGAGCACCGCCAGGAGTAATTCCTGAGTGCAGAGCCAGGAGAAACCCCTGAGCATTGCCAGGTGTGACCCAAAAAAGCACAAAAAAAGGAAAAGAGAAAATCAACATAGAAACAGAGAACTGAAAGAATGGTAGAAAATTAGACATATTGGCACATAATTAAAAAGTTTGTGTGACAGGGACCGAAGGATAGTATAGGGGTTAAGACCTTGCCTTCCATGCAGCTGACTCAGTTTGATCCTGGCACCACATGTGGTCCCTGACTGCCACCGACCATGACTCTTGACTGTAGAGCCAGGAGTAAGCCCTGAGAACAACCATATGTGGCCCACAAAAAGCAACAACAAAAAATTAACCCCCTACCCCTGCAAGTTTGTGTGATGGGGCTGGGGATATGATTCAATAGGAGGGGGAATGCCTTGCATGTAGATAAAAATATATCTTTTGGTTATTTAAGAGTGGGTATTTAAATAGTCATTATGCACTAATATTTGTATTTCTTAAGTTTCCATTGATATGCTTGCACACAAGTATATTTCATTCTACACTGATACCTTTCAAAATTGCTTTGTTTGTGTGTGTTTGTGTGATTTGAAAACAGTAGCTCTCGATCTAGTTTTGTCTTTATTTCTTGTTTTTAAGTTTTGCCAAGTTTGAACTCCATTAGGAAACATTAAGTCTTACTTAATTTTTATTTATTTAGTATCTTCAGACCTAGTCACTTGTCACTTGTCTTCCCATTGTTCATCGATTTGCTCAAGCGGGCGCCAGTAACATCTTCATTCGTTGGGAATGAGGTCCATTATTGTTACTGTTTTTAGCATATTGAATATACCACGAGTAGCTTGCCAGGCTCTGCAGACCTAGTACAATGCTTAAACTATACTAAATACTCAAATATATTTTGTTCAAATAAGTTGTAGCATAATGCTTACCATTCAGTTGAGACCTATTTTTCTTATGTATCACAACCTCACTAGGCATAAATGAACAAGATGTAAAGAAAATGTCTTTCAGACTAGGGGAAAAAAATCCTTTCAATTCTTTTATACCATCTTGTTTTGCCAGAGGAGAAAATGTTCCTTTTTGGTGTATTACTTAAAACTCTCATTTATTTGTTTTTACTTCAGGTGTACATAAATGAAAATGGTCCAGTGACAAGTCATATGATTTGTTTTTCTTTAATGAAATAGTTGACGTAAAATGGGTACAAGACTCCCAGTTGCTGTATATAAGCAACCACATACAGGAATATTTATGTTGAAAACTCAAAAAGGAAGTCTGTTATGCTCCATTGTTTTAATGTGTGCAAATTGAAATGTAAAAAATAAAACTCCCAGAATCCATGAAAATTAAAAATGTAGAAGAAACAAATAAGGATCTGGGAAGATGGTACAATGGTGTGGGACATGTGTTTTACAAGTATGAGCCCAGGGCCGGGCGATAGCCCAGCGGGTAGGGCGTTTGCCTTGCACGCGGCTGGCTCATGCCGGCCCGGGTTCGATCCCCGGCATCCCATATGGTCCCCGAGCACCGCCAGGAGTAATTCCTGAGTGCAGAGCCAGGAGTAACCCCTGAGCATTGCCGGTGTGACCCAAAAAGCAAAAAAAAAAAAAAAAACAAGTATGAGTCCAGGGTTCAGTCTTTAGAATCAGGCACTTCTGAAAAAGGCCCCCCTCATCAAGCACTGAGGGTGTGCCCCCTCCAGTAAACAAATAAGAAACATCATGCATGAGAAGTAGTATAGTTTCACGTGAAGGGTTTATTCCATTTTTTATGTCGTTTGAAATCAAAGGGTATTTCCTCTAAGACCAAGATTATGCAATTCATGGGCAAGTCACAATAATTTTCATTTCTAAGCAGTAATAATAAATGTGAAATAACACTTATAGAAGCTTTAAGTACTGGGGCATTTGAAACTCTTCAATCCAAATAACAGTGTCCTGTGACTTTCCCTGGATGTAAAATGCCTTTATCCATGAGCGCTGGGAATGAGATTCAGACCCTCATATAAGCAAGTAGGAGGGTAGGAGGGAGCTTTCCCTTGTCACTGAGGTAGGAATGTGTCAGCATCCTGAGCAAAGCAGTGCGAGTGGACGCAGCAGGACATCTGAATGAAGACCTGATACTAGTCATGAATTTAAGCTATTTAAAATGGAAGTATTATGGTTCACAGGGGCAGTAACAGATATTTGTGTTCTCACCATGCAACGTTACTGCACTACACTGATCGCTACAGTGGCAGGACTCCTCCACCACTGTCTCTAGGATCCTTCTCTTGTCCTCTCCCCTTATCATGACCACCCACCTGCCTCACCTCTGTGGCAGATGCAGTTCTGTAGGTAGAATCGGTCTTGGTTTTCATTGGCCATTTGCCTTTGCTTTGTTTCTTTATACTCCACAAATCAATGAGATCATTCGGTATGTACTTATCCGTCTTCCTACTCACTTTGCTTAGTAGGGCATTTTTATGTTCCACCAAATTAAAGAAAATTTAAATTTCAAATTTCTGAATGTAGCAGTTATGTGTACCTAGGTCGAGAAGTCAACATGATGAACGACCTAAAACCTGAGCTGCACAGGAGGAAGAGAGCGGCATAGAATGCCTTCAAAGGCATCGAAGAAATAGCTAAAAGGACAAAGAACCTCCGGCTCCGGGCACATCTCTTTGACTCCACCAGTCTCCCTGCATTAACATATGCCTCAGAGACCTGGGCCCTACGAAAGCAGGATGAGAATGCTATTCGGGTCTCCCAGAGAAGAATCGAAAGAGCTATGCTTGGAATATCACGCCTCACTCAAGTGAGAGAAGGAATCCGGAGTTCTGACCTCCATCGCTATTCCAGGATCAGGGACGCTGTCTCATTTGCCAAGGCATCTAAAATCGGATGGGCTGGACATGTAATGCGATTTGGAGATGACTGCTGGACTAGAGCTGTTACCTGCTGGATCCCACGGGATGTCAAAAGATCACGTGGCCGCCCACCTACAAGATGGTCAGACTTCCTTGTCAAGACCCTGAAGGAACGGTTTGAGGCTCTTCATATTCCTGAATCAACCAGATGCCATTGGGCTACATTGGCACGTGATAGGGTCCAATGGAGATGTTACTGGCGCCCGCTCGAGCAAATCGATGAATAACAGGATTCAAGTGATCAAGTGACCAAATTAAAGTGAAAAACCACGATTTCATCTTTCCTGCTAGCTGAGTAATATTCCATTGGATATATAGACCACAATTTCTTTATTTCCTTACCTTTCCTTGGACATTTGGCTTATTTCCATATTGGCCATTGTAGATATTATGGCATTGAACATAGGTATGGATGTATCTTTTCGTATTAGTCATTTAGTGTTCTTGAGATAGATGCCAATGAATAGATACAACTTCTTGTGGCATTATATGTAGATGTACTTTCAGTTTTTGGATGTCTTCATACTGATTTTGGTATGTGAAAAACAGTGAATGTGGCTTCCTTTTTCACCATATCCCAGCTAGCAGTGGTTCTTTTCTTTTCTTTTTGATGAAGACTATTCTCACCTGTGTGAGGTGAGACATTGTATTTTGATATATATTTCCCTGATAACAGTGATGATTAACACTTTTTGATGACTATTGACTGTCAGGTTTCAGCAGGGTCCCCGACAGTATTGGGGTTTGGCAAAGTCCCCAGCTGTGTCTGGGGCTGACATATTGATGGATAAAGGAAATTGATGGATAAAGGAACAAGACAGCATGCTCTTGAAAGTCTGAAGCTCTCCTTTCAATCTCTTCTCACCCTCTTCACTCCACCTCCTCCAGGGTCCTCTCTCCAGGGACCTCTCCCCATAGCCCTCTCTCCCAGAAGGTTCTCCAGCAGGCCCCTCTGGGTTTCTCTCATGGGGCCTTCTATAGCCGCCCGGCCAGACTCAGAATCCTGGCCTCCTAACTCTTTTTTAACAGTATTCTTAACTGTCACCTGGAGGGGGTCCTACAGTTGAACACTTACATATCTTCTTCATGGAATTATCTATTTAGCTTTTCTCATTTTTTGATGAGTTTATTTCTTGTTTTTTTATTTGTTTCTTGTTTTTGATGAGTTTATGAGTTTTGTGAGTGCTTATATATCTTGGATATTAGCTCTTTGTCATATTAAACATGAATATTCTCTTCCATCATGTGTTTACTCTTTTCTTTTTTTTGCTTTTTTGGGTCATTGTAGGGTCTTTTAACCCTACAATGCTCAGGGTTACCTCCTGGTTCTGCACTCAGGAATTACTCCTGGCGGTGCTCAGGGGACCATAGGGGATGCCGGGGATCACTGTGCTATTGCTCTGGCCACATGTGTTTACTCTTTTGACCTTTCATTCTGATAGAACTAGACATAAACTCATTGTCTCTGATGTTGAAATCATATGTGTTTAAGCATAAACAAGATTGTATTGCTTATTAAAATAAACTATATATTATTCCATTTAAGCTATATTAAAACAAGCTATATTATTAATAAGCTTATATTAATAAACTACATTATTCCATTTAAGAACTATTAAATGGTATTTTTTTAATATATGGAATTTCAGAAAGATAGACAAGTCTTATAACACTTGGAACCTCTAAGAAACTCTTGTTCTAAGAAGCATTGATAAATGGACTCTGTAGGTTCTCTCTCCAGTGATTCCTTTTATGTATTTGCTCAGTGAATAAATGGACAGGTAGATGATTGAATGGAAAAATGGGTAGACGGTGACCATATAGTAGAGTTGCTTCAAATGGGAAGTGTGAATCAAATAACTAACAAATGGGTCATGTAGGTTGGATAAAATGGGGCCTGTACTGCTCATTTGTATGGATAGGTGTTAGCAAGCAAGTTAATCCTCCGATGTGGCTGGGCAGAGCTCTTCACCTCAGTTTTAGACCCTAGTGGACCTAGTTATGGCCCAGGTCAGGAGACAATTGATTGTCTTACTCTATTTTATCCATAGAAGCTGCTAACAAAGAAAAGGCACTCATTGATCCTATTTTTGCTGCCTTGATAGCTTCCAAGATTGTCGCTCAGTCATGCATGAGTAATACAGGTACCCTAGATGTTGTAAGTTCCCATTCATTATTTAATTATAGATATGTGGCTTCTTGAGTCTAGGCTGTACAGACATATAGACTTGTGTCTTCCTAACCAGTCCTCCCAGAAATGGTTAGAAGTAGTATAAACAATGATTATTGAGATGCTCTCATTTCAGATGTAGGCACAGAGGCCTCAGTATTGGATTCTTTAAACTCTCATTACCCTATTCTATTTCTATATGACCCAGGAAGGTTTGTGATACCCTCAGGTATCCTAGATGTTGTAAGTTCCCATCCATTATTTAATTCTAGTACTAAGGGTTTGTCGAGTTCCCTGGCCATGCTCAGGGGCCAGTGGCCAAACCCAAGAGCCAATGGACACAGAAGCATGGCCACCAGTTCTTCGTAACTCCAAAGTTTTAATTATCTATACACCAACAGAAAGATCATGAGAATAGAGTCAGAGAGACAGATAGAGAGGAAGAAAAAGAGAGATTGAGAGAGAACTGCTGATCAGAGCAGAGCTGACCAACCTAACTCACTCAGACTTCCCAAACTCTGATCCTCCCACCCTTAGACCTCCAACCACTCCAACCACCCCAACCCCCAGCCAAATAAGACAGCCCTTTCTATAGTTTTTAAGGGAAGGGGCAGGGCTTAATAAAATAAGGGGGAAAAACTTCACATAGACTGGGGCAGAAGATAAAAGGCCTTTTTTACTCTGAAAACAAAGGAAGTGAGAGGGGCCTCCTCTAACCAGGTGCACAAAATATAGGAGGCTCTGCCCCAGCTCCCTGGTACTAGCGAGGAATATCAGGATGTTGATTTATCTCATTTTGTGCTAATAAACAATTATTTATTTGATGCTTCTAGTCATTTTGTATAGACATAGTAAGAGAAACAGGCATTTATCTACAGCTGGGATTAGGGGTGAACCTTTCCTGTGGGGATTGTACCATATAGCCCATACTGCATTCCCTTCACCAAATGATCACATCCCAGGCCCTCAGGTTCCTTACCAGTTTCTTTAAACAAACACAGAGCTGCTTCTGTGACCTTGATACTTTAGCTTATGGTCAGAACAAAGCTTATTGTAGGTCTTGCCTTAGGGGCAGACAAGTTGTCCCATATGGAAACCAGAGTGATCTCTCTTCCTGGTTCCATCCAGTCCCTCAGTGGGATGTGAGGAATTAAGAACAATCTATAGTCAATTGAGGTATCCATTGTATTTCACTGTATCACTGTATCACTGTCTTCCCGTTCATCATCGATTTGCTTGAGCGGGCACTAGTAACATCTACATATGTCCTGACTCATGCAAGGAGAGCCCAAGGGCAGCTGCTTGCTCCAGGAACATAAAGAGCCTCAAACCATTCCATCAGGTCATGGGAATGAGGTCTATTTGTTACTGGTATTTGGCATAACAAATACAACACGGGTAGCAATTGAGGTATTTAGTTAAGAAATATGGTGCAAGCCCAGGAATAACAAAGTAGCCTTCACTGTCTTCTTATAGCTATGTAACCAAGGGCACAGTTCCAAAACAAGAGCATGCAAAGGGGACAAGGCAAAGAGAAAAGCAACATTTTAGCAAACCAATTAGGAATTTGACACCTGCTGACAAAGAGGCAGAGGGGTGTAAATAAAAGGAACCCAACACTTATTATTATAGAAACTAGTATCACTTGGAGAAAAATTTATCAAGCATTATTGATCAAGTTAAGTGTTAAGGACATTTGTGTTAACTACTTCCATATCCTGCCTTCATGATAAAGAGATCACCTGGTTGACTAATACAGATTTATAGATTAACTAGGATCTGTCCAGTCCTTTTCTCAGAATTTGAATGTACCCAAGATTGTCATTCACTTTCTTTCCTTTTCTCATTAGCTTCAGCATTTCCCCTCAGTCGTCTTCCCTAATTCTCTTGAAAAAAAATTTCTGTGCTTTCACTTAGGGCTTGTCTCACGCAGGCTCTCTGCACCATACTTCTATTCTGAAGTTGTGAATCTCATTAGCTGCCTAATGCATTTTAAAACTCTTATTTTATTCTAGAGAATTTTTATTCTAGAAGTTGAACTTAATATTTGCACTTTATTAGATGGAATAGACTCCAAAGAGTGCCTTTGTCTCAAAGTTTAAGTTACAGGAGGCCAATTCAGAAAGAGCTTTTTAACCTCTTGCAAAACAAGCTGGCCTGTGTGCTGCATTGCTTAAAATGGTGGAGAAAACCCAACAGGTATCTACTCCGGAACTCCAAGTATCTGATCTACACTGCTAGTGGTTATGAAATTACCAAACACCTTGTCTTCATTTTGTCCTTGCTTTTCACAGTAACATGCACATATAAATAAATGCACACATCAAAATATTGTCTAGCTGTGTTTTTGAGCAGCTTTTATATAACATGTTAAAATTATGTTACTATGTATACAATTTGCTTTCCAAAAAATTTTTTTTAATTAAATCTTCTTTATGTCTGTACATTCATTCAGAAAATATTTAGCTGGCAAATGCCAGACCCTGTGATAACAGGCTCGTGTGGCTGATCTGATTTTTAACCACGAGGAACATACTGTGTAGAAAGGGTATAGGAACCTTATATATGAGCCTGTTTGTTGAAAAGCTGGGGTTTAGTTCATTAGGCTTAGTTGAAAGTGATACTTTGCTTTCATTCATAAGCTGCTTGGAAGAACTGTATTAAAATGTTGCCAGAATATGTACTCCCCTTTTGGTCTCAACGTTTTAAAATTGAAAAAGGAACTTGAGTATGTAAAACTTTCCATTATAAGGCCACCTGTATACTGAAAGCAGTCAAACTGTTTTTTCAGCTGCCTGCAGTTCTGTTTCTGAACTAACACTGACAGATAAAGATGACTTTCCCCTGAGAAGGATCTCTGTTTGTGGTTATTCTGTCACTTCCAGGAGGGACAGCTCCTCTAATGCAAAGGGAATGCTGAGGTGCAGTTTACAGACAGAATGAAATGCTGACGAGCCACTGAGAAATAATAGTAAAATAATGATTAATTATTCCTTCCTGTGTCTGTGACAACTGAGACCTCTGCAGATAGCCCAGAACATTGCCTGGAGTGTTCTTTGCCTCATATACTACTGTTTTGAGAAAGTTTACAATCTATTCTGGAGATAAGACTAAGTTGGGTATTTAGAGACAAGATAAAAATGGTTATTTCTAATGTATTGCTAGTCTTAGTGTTTTTGTATGTCTGAGCTTTGTCCTTCTGTCACTTCTATTAGCTGAATCGCCTCTTTAAAAAAATCTAGTTTATGGTATAGTTTCTGTAGCAATGATAGTGCTGAAGAGTTTCCATTCTGGGTTGGACAGTCATCAAGCATGGTGAGGTCTTAGGCAAGCTTCTTAATATTTCTAATAGTCATGTCTTTATAAAATAGGAACCCTAGTGAAATATTTCTCCAGAAACGTGCTGTAAGTTAAATGAGCTAGGTAAGGGTCATAAAGTTTTGAGCCCACTAGTTGACTCACATAGCTTGTGTGATGTGAGCCTGGCAAGCTACCCGTGTTGTATTTGATATGCCAAATACCAGTAACAATTATCGACCTCATTCCAGAATGAATTGTGGCTCTTTTATTTTCCTGGAGCAAGCAGATGCCCTTGGGCTCTACTAGCATGAGACAGGACATATGGAAATGTTACTGGTGCCCGCTCGAGCACGGGAAGACAGTGATACAGTGATACAGTGAATTGACTCACATACCCATTAGGTTGAATGGTTTGAGGCTCTTCGTGTTCCTGGAGCGAGCAGATGCCCTTGGGCTACACTTGCTTGTGACAGGAAGTATGGAAATGTTACTGGTGTTCACTCGAGCAAATCGATGAACAACGGGAAGACAAGTGACAAGTGACCCATTAGGTTGGTAGTTTGTTGCTGTTGGTAGTTAGTTTTGATGCCAATGCATCAGTTAAATCAGCTAAATTGGGCCAAGACCTAACATTTTGAAATTTATTTCAGTTAATTCCAACATTAAGCTAAGTTTTAGCAATACTGTCTCTAAAGGGATCAGATTAAAATAGTCATGTGAAAATGAGAGATGAATATGAAAAGCTTGCTGAATGGATATTTTGAAAAATGGAAATCAGTATGTTGTATGGAAAATGGTAATAAATACACAAAAATTGAATTGTTCGCTGATAGTAGTGATATTTAGAATAAGTGCATTGGGAATAAGCCAAATTAAGTGATTTTTCAAAGGGCCAGTTACTTATCAATGGCACAGTAGAGTGAATGTATTGAGAGCAGGAAATTTTGAAAATAGATGGGAACTCAAAGTGTGAATTTGAGGAATTTACACAAATGAAAACTATACTAAAGCAAAAACATTTTATTTTATTTTTAAATTTTTTTTTTTGCTTTTTGAGTCACACCTGGCAATGCTCAGGGGTTACTCCTGGCCCTTAGTTCAGGAATTACTCCTGGTGATGCACGGGGAACCATATAGGATGCAGAGATCAAACCCAGGTCAGCCGTATGCAAGGCAAACACTCTACCCACTGTGCTATCACTCTGGTCCCTGTTTTATATTTTAGTGGCATTAGAAGCTGAATTAATTGACAGAAATAATCATAAAATTAGTATGTATGATTTTAGCATGAAATCAATGTAAGTCCAAACTTTCCACAGTCAAAACTGTCCGTTTAAATCTTAGGGAAACCCATTGGCAATGCACGATACATGCCTTTATGTTGCTTGTGCCAAGTCAGCACCTTTATCTATCTATGATAGATATAAACCTTGCGGCATTTGTTTCTCAGTGCCTAACACTTTAACCTAAGGGTATTGCTGTTATTCATCACAATACTTACACTTGTTTCAGATAGTTTATATTATCTGTTCTTATTCAGTTCGCACAATATTTAATGAGGATGTAGGTTAAAAATCAACTTTTTTTTTTTGCTTTTTTGGGTCACACCCGGCAATGCTCAGGATACTTCTGGCTCTTCTCTCAGGAATGACTCCTGGCAGTGCTCGGGGAACCATATGGGATGCCGGGATCGAACTCCAGTTGGCCACGTGCAAGGCAAACGCCTACCTGAGAATGAGCTTATTTTATAGGTGGAAAATTTAGCTGTTCGATTAGGAACCAGGGAAAAATTTCTTCTTCTGTCAGACATCCCTTTCATTGACTCATTTTGCATTTCCCGAGTGTTTTTTAAGTAGAAATATGTCTGATGCTGTACTAGACAACGGGCATCCAAACAAATGACACAGTTCTTGCCTTAAGGAGTTCCGTGCATAGTGCTGTAAATGCATTTTAAAGTTTTTAACCTTTATCTCCCAAGGCAGAGTACATACAAGAAACACATACAAGCTATGACCCAAGCTATTTCCTTTTGTGACTCCTAGACTAGCAGAAAAAAATGAATTGATGTAATTCAGAAATCCATAAATACTACTTTTACACTGTCTTGTGTGGCTTCCTACAATATGCATGATCAGCCTGGCCCTGAATGTCCCTTGCAGTTAGATTTTTCTAGCAATTCCTAGTTATTTCACTTTAGTGTTAGGGAAAGCTAAGACTATATTACTTAGTAATACCTATTCTTTCCATGTATTTGTTTTTTATCTGCTAATTATCATTGTCATCTTGGCATTTTGTAGATTAATCATTTGTTGGATTTTAATGCAAACCCACCTCAAGTATTTAGTTGGGTTTTAAAGTAGTATTGATGTTGGATGAAAACATGTATACTTATTAGACAACTTAAATATTTTAGAAAGGTGTAAAATTTAAGTTTAACTGAACTCTTTCAAGTACATCCACATTTTTCTTCCTAGAAATCTTGGATTGAAATTATTGCCTTAGCTGTCTTTTGCAATTAGTTGTATTCTTTTTATTTTATAGCATAAAGTAGGAGACACTGACGTAGCTAGAATTATTTTAGTTCTTGTTGAGTATTCGTAATTGTTGCCCTCAAGGAAGGAAAGTCCAGAAAGCATATTAATAATTTTTCAGTTTTTTGGGTGAGAACATCTTCTGTTTTATTTTTCCATAAATATTTTGAAATTAAAAGTGCATAGAAGATAAAATAAGTAGGATACAATATTGAAAAGTTGAAATCTGTTGTTAAGTGGCAAATAAATGAAATATAACTCTACGTTTGTATGCAACTATTTTAACTTAATGTCAATAAAGTTTAAATTAGTTCAGACTTTTCTTATTAGAATAAATGTTTCCTTTTAAAATGCATGATAATCATAATCAAGACAAAATTTGTCCTGTTATTTATTTTCAAAATGATTGTACATGTTTAGCAGACTTTTGATTTAAATCCCTGGTGATATATTGAAGACAGATGTTTAGATGACCTCATGTTTAAAGTAATGTTATATTTGGACACAAGATTAAATTTTCCTTAAAATCTTTCCTTATAAGTTAAACTATGTGTAGTATACAAAAAACTAATCAATGATTTGTAGTGGATTAATGCAATTCCAATAATTAAAATAAAATTTTTATCTTTCATTGAATTCTACTTATTACAAAAGAGTTGATTATGAAACAGCTGTTTACAAATGAAAATATTGTTTTTGGCTGGCCAACTAAATGAGAAACAGATTTGAAAAGTTCCATGAATTTGAATGCAAATTTACCATATCATTTATACTGAACCAAAGAACATTGGTAAAGATTATAACATATTTTACCAAAAAATTTAGGTGACTATTTTTCAGGAGGTTGTAATAGGCATAATAAATATTCTTGCTTTGTCAAAATCTTTTCTCTAAAAATAAATATACTGAAATGTATAGGTATATACTTAGACAGCTTTTAAGCAGCTCCCAAAAAATATTTTACTTTCATTGAATAGAAATGAACAGATGATGATATAACACTAAAATAAGGTAAGATAAGTTGTTCAGTGACAATAAATTATAGAAATAACAAGTGTCTTAGGCAGTGCTATAATATTTAAGATATTGCCTGATATTTAAGTTTTAAGTATTGTGTCTTAGGCATTGCAATAGGTATTAAAATATAATTATTTTCCCCAGCAGTTAGAATATAGGATTGAAAATCAACTTGCTATGGAAATTGTAATGTGGTCTGCAATGAAAACTCACATTCTCACTCAAATATTAAGTTTCTAGGAACTTCTGAAATGTCTTTATGTAAATTTAAATAAAGTTTAAAGGTTTTATTAATGTTGAATTCCACTTTCTAGACTACCAAAGGCTAACTTAAAATAGTCTCAAATTAAAACTCTCAGATAAATATTGTTTTGTTACTTTTTCTTTGCCTCAGTTTTCAAAATGTGAGATCATCTTCTGTATTAATAACTTTAAAAATCCCCCCCACTGGGGCCAGCTAGATATTACTACAGGTAAGGTGCTTTGCCTTGCAGGAGACTGACCTGGGCTCAATCCCTGGCATCCCATACAGTCCCCGGACCCCACCAGGACTGATCCCTGGACTCAGAGCCAGTTGTAAGTCCTGAGACCAGCTGGGTTTGGTACCAAAACAACACAAAAAGGAAAAACCACCCAGACAATAAATGCCTGTTAGGACATGGAACATTACATCTGAATTTGTTGACATAACAGTGTCTATTTACTCCCTCAATTTTTTAATAATCGCTGCAGAGAGAAACAAATGGACTATGAGCAAAATATTTAGAAACTAGTTTTGGAACAAAAAAACAAAGGATTTGTCAGGGGTTAAACACAAGAATACAATTCTATCGCTGTTGATCAATGTTATCCTTGATGATTGATCCCCATTTAGCATACTTGAGTTACTCTTTCCCTTTTAGCACACTTGAGTTACTTTATACATATTCTGTGAGCGTCAGAGGTCGTGGGTGCCTTTATAACTAAATCACTGACAGACATTCTAAACAGAAGTAGGTGACAATGTAAAGGTTGATGTCCTGTGACTCCTTAATGATGTACATTTTATTTTTGATAATAGTGATGATTGTCATTTTCTAGATAAGGCAAATTGCGTACTATTTTAAGATTTGTAAGGTATGTAGTATAAGACAATTTTCAAATAATCAAATCTTACTTTGTGGTGATATATATAAGTTTGCCAATTGGCCCAATTTGGAAATCATTTGAGAACCACTAAAGGTTTTTAAAATTAATGTTTTAAACCACTATTTTTGCACATTTAACACAATAAATGATAAAGTCTTTAAGCTGATTTATGTGCATCTAAAAGTAATTAAACTTGGGATTTTTAATGTTTGTAAAATTAGATTTTACAAAATTACATAGATGATACAAGTGCATAGATTATAAAGCTTTCAGTCTCTTTCTTTGTTGGTTTTGAGACAACACATGTCTGTGCTCAGGGCTTCTTCCTGCCTGTGTGCTCAGGAATTACTCCTGGAGGTGCTCAGAAACCATATGCAGTACGCAGAAACAAACTGGGTTTGGATGAGTGCAAGACAGGCACCTTACTTGCTATGCTAGCTTTCTGTTCCTTCAATCTGTTTATGTGGCTGCTGCAATGGTCCAAGGTCACATACATCTTTGGTTGTGGTATTCACACATTTCGTTGTCGTACTCACCAAGAATGAATTCTTCTAATTGTAGTGCTCACTTGAGAATAGAATTGGTGTTGGAGTCAGCATGCTCTTTAGTTGTTGTGGTTGTAGTGCTCACTGGGGGATGCACTCTTGGCAGTTGTGCTTGCAAATTTTTGAAATTTCCAATGCTTTCTGGGGGCCACACTCATTAGTTGCTGTGTTCGCTTACATCCACCTGCTGTGTGACTAGGAAGTGCTTGTGGTACTGAAGATCATAGACAGCAGAGCTCCCCACCACAGACAACAGAGTTTCTATGATTCTGTTTGCAAGGCAGATGCTAGCATTTTATAATCATTTTAGATATTCCACAATGTGTTTATCTATTTACCCATTGATAGATATCTTGGGAGCTTTCCTTTTTATTTTCTTAGCATATTTTTAAAAATAATTTTTCTCTTGCCATTTTTGGTCAAGGTAGCAGGATATGCAATGCTATTAATTATTCATTTTATGCATGAATCATTCCAACATCACACTCAACACCAGAGTGCCCCACTTCCTCCTCAAGTGTTCCAAGGGCCCTTCCAGCCATATTCCTTCCATGTAAGTTCAGTTCTGTCAACAAAATATCGTATTGATGACTCTAGCCATTTGTTGTTCCCTTGCCATGCTTCTTTATATCTACATAAGATACATATTTTTATTTTATTTTTTTACATCTATCATAAAATACAGTATTCCAGCACCTCCACCAGTGCCCTGTTTCCACCACCAATGTACCCCACCCCCTCCCGCCCACCCCCAGGCTGCCTCAATAGCAGGTACCCCAGTTTCCTCTCTTTCTCTCTCTGTCTCTGCATCTCTCTCCCTCTTACTTTGCACATTGTGGCTAGCAGATATTTAGAGTTTATCACTTAAGAAGAGACATATTTTTAAAAAAAATGTTCTGTGGCGGTGATGACATCTACTCACATCTGGATGAATAAAGCCAAGCTTCTGAAATTCCATAAAGTTGTAAATCAGTTAAAAGTTGATAATCTTTTCAAAGCCTTTTAATCTTTCTCTGTTTACTTGTATGTAAATTTTAAAAATGAATCATGAACCCTAACGGTTTGAGGCTCTTCATATTCCTGAATCAACCAGATGCCATTGGGCTACATTGGCACGTGATAGGGTCCAATGGAAATGTTACTGGTGCCTGCTCGAGCAAATCGATGAATAACGGGATTCAAGTGATCAAGTGATCAAGTGATCAAGTGGATCATGCTGCATAACCCTGGACTGTTTCCTCTCTATAGGAATTGTTTCAATCTGTTAGAAAAAGTAAACAGAAAAGGGGAGATGTTGGATAACCCCCTGTAGATGACAGTTGAAACACTTAGAATGCCAGAATTCTGAACATGTCAGCTATAAATAGGGCCCAGAGGAGCATTCTGGGGGCAGCAGTTCCTGGTGCCAGGGCCAGAAAGCCAGAAGCAGGGTTATACCTGGTGCCTGGGCCTGAAAGGTAGCACCAGGTCCACAAGGGTATAAGGCCACAGGGCTGCAAGGTCACAGGACTAAGACTGGACCCAAAGGTCAGCCTAAAAGAAGAAACAAGGTGAGAACCCAGAGGGCAGCCTGAAAGAGAAAGATCCTGAAAATAGAGGGCCTGGTGAAGAAGAGACATAGAGACATAGAAACAGAGAAATAGAGATAGAGAAATAGAGAAACAAAGATAGAGAAACAGAAACAGAGAAATAGAGATGATAAACAGAAAAACAGAGAAAGACTGAAAGGAGAGAGATGAGAGAAAGGCCCTGAAAAGAGAAACCCTGAATAGTGAGGATCTAAGAAGAGAGATTTCGAAAAGAGAGGTCCTGAGGGAGCGCCTGAAAAGAGATACCCTCAAGAGGGCATCTGAAAAGAGAAGGGCCTGAAGAGAGGAGAGAGAGAGAGAAAGAAAGAGAGAAAGGGAGAGAGAGAAAGGGAGAGAGAGAGATCGGTCCCTGGAGAGAAGTTCCTACTGTGAGGTGGAGTGAAGAATGGCAGAAGACAGATTAAAAGGAGATTCAAGAGCCTCTGTCTTTTTCCTTTATCTTTTGGTTGGGGAATGACTGTTGGCTCTGGACACTGCTAGGGATTAATGGATTGTGAGTACTGTCGGGGGCCCATCAGGCACCTGCTGCTTTGGTTAGCCCTGACCCAAGTACTGTTGGGGCCTGAAGTCTTTGGGGGTCCCTTGGGCCTGGAGCCCCCTTCATAGCCCTGACAGACTAGTAAAAATAATTATATGTTAATACATTTAAAACTAATATGAACTAGATAAATCCTACAAATATATAATTTAGTTAACTGAGTAGCAGGGGATTAAGGAAAACATAAGAAAACATCTGAATACGCCTGTAAAAATTAAATTGTTTGATGTTATAAAGTAAATGTTTGCTTTATGTTAGAAAATATTATAGATAGTGATTAGTATCTGCATTAATAAGTAATAACATAATAAAAACTCATGTAGATTAAAATTTAGCTGAATAGACAGCACATTCAATAAAAATAAAACTTTAATTTGCTATTGGAAAAGTATAAAATCCTTTAGCAGCTAGTACTGAACAGACCTTTCTTGATCTAGTAGCTCCATGAGTGCTTCTTTTTTTTTCTTTTTTGGGTCACACCTGGCAATGCTCAGGGGTTACTCCTGGCTCTGCACTCAGGAATTACTCCTGGCGGTGCTTGGGAACCATATGCCATATGGGATGCCTGGGATCGACCCAGGTTGGCTGCATGCAAGACAAATGCCCTACCCACTGGACTATCGCTAAAAATTGGTTTCAAGGCTATTAATTCCCTAGTTGTTGCCTGTTCATGAAGCTCAGTATGGTTGCTTCCAAATATGAGTGATAGAGTATTTTTGATTAGATGTTCCTATCATTGGGTCACCCCTTTTTTTAACTGTTTGCCACCATTCTCTTCAGGATTGTAGAGTCCATTTGACAGTTCTGCTGTGACTATTATGTGCTTGAATTTATATGTAAATTCCCCTTGTATTCCTTTTGATATTTGGGTCACACCCGTCTTTGCTCAGAGGTTACTCCTGGCTCTGCACTCAGGAATTACTCCTGTCAGTGCTTGGGAGACCATATGAAATACTGGGGATTGAACTTGGGTCAGCCGCATGCAAGGCAAAAGCCTTACCAAATGTACTATCACTCTAGCCCCGTAAGTTTCCTTTTTTGATCTTTCTGTAGTCTGTCTCTGTCCTTTGTCATTTCAATTATAACCTACCTTTGAGTTTTTCTATTTGGTTGATTTTCATTGGGTCTTTTTAGGCTTCTTGGATCTAGGTCTCTGTACACAACTCTGGAAAATTCTTATCTGTAATTTATTTTAACTAGTAGTTTTCATTGAATTTACTTTCCTTTTTTTAGGAACTTAATTTTTATATTATTTCTCTAGACCTTATCACATAGTTCTCTGATGTGCTATTCATTTCCTTTAATTTTTTCATCTTCTCTTGTTTTCTAGAGGTTTCATGCTTTTATTGCAGAATTCCTTGATCTTTTCCTCAGAGAATGCTCTTCTGTTACTTGGACCTTCTATCAGATGATTTCATCTGTTATCGATCATCTGTAATATTCTTCATTTATATCACTTATGAATGTAGTTCTCTCATTTCTACTCTCATAATTTCTTGCTATGTGTGTGCGATACTTTCTTTGAGCTCACTAAACATCTTGAATACATCATTAAAGCTGTTTTCTGACAGTATATGGATCTTATTGGATAGAATAAAAGGATATAAAGGTAGAACCTTTTGTGTTACTATTTTCACTCATTGTGCTTGGTGAGCTTTTGTGCATCTTTTCGATTGTTTTTTGCTGTGTTATTGCTGTATACACAAAAGGAGCTTGGGGTGTCTCTTCTGATTACCGAAGGTCAATTTCTAAGTTTGCTACAGTAAAATTTTGTTATATGCTAGGTATTAGTGAAACTCTTTGCTTAGACCAGAGGTTCCAAAGTTTATTAGACCTACCAGCCTCTTTTTCTGAAAAAAAAAATTAATCAGATTCCCATCCCCGCAAACTATCTTTTTAAAAGTGAACAGAAAGTGCCCCCTAATCCACCCATATCTAGTGCATATCCCTACCACCCACATTGTTCCAGTGACCTCTAGAGGGAGTATTTCCCACTTTGGGAGACATTCCCTTAGATATATGTTAATACATTATTTACAAACCACACCCCCAAAGACCAAAGAATTTATAAAGTAGATAAATAATGTTCAAACAGTACAGATATTTAAGTAGTCACTGAACTCATAACTAGGTGATAGTAGTTATTGCCCAAATGCCGAATATTTATAGAACATTTAATTTATAATCAGGATGTGTTCTAAGATTAGAGTGAACCCGGTTTTAAATAATATGCGAAATAACATGTGATTCATATTACAAAGAAAAATAATAATATTACTAAATATAAATAATTATTACATATAATTATTAATATTATTTATTGGTTCTGGGAAATGTGCACTTGTGAATGGACAGGTGTTAGAACATTATTTGATGGAAATTCAATCATGAACAACTTTGTAATCGTATCTCACTGTAATTCAATTAAAAAATTTTAAAGTTATGAAAAACCTAAGGAAAAACCCCAAATATAGTATTTGTATAAATTATGAAATACGTATCATTTAATTATATGAAAAGTTGGTTATAAAATTTAAAAAATCATTAATTTGTCTTTAAAATATTTTTCACAAATTTTAAATATCACTAATGAATAATATATAATAGTAGTGATTATGTATCTAATATAATGATCATAGTTAGCGAATGTCTATTCAGTGCTTCGTGTCAAGCTTGAATATGAGTAGACATAGCAGTTCCTTCCCTGCAAAACAGCAACTGGTCTGGGAGTAGACTTTGTCTCCCCAAAAAACCAGAAGAAAGAAAGAAAAAGAGGGATCAGTTGTTGTCGACTATGTTACATCAGTAGTTAGGAGGCTAGTCGTAAAGTTTGATAGTCATCAACTTATTCGCCAGTGATTCCCAAATTGTTTATGTGTTTTGGGGGATGAAGTGTATGTACAAGGATTGCATGAGAGGATTAAAACAAAACATCCTTCTCTGGGATACTTAAAGTGTCTCCGTTCACATGCCACAGCCTGGTTAAGACTCATCAAGTGTCACAGGGGAGGACTGCATTCAGAACCCTGAAGAATATTAGGGCTAAGTGGAAGGAGGAAAAGGAAGAGAGTACAAAGAAGCAAACAGCATGAACATTAAGAGACCTGAAAATGAATCAACAAACAGGTGGAAAGAACTAGAAGGGAAAAATGCCTTGAAGGCTAAAGAGCATTCCAAGGAAATAAGTCATATCAGATGCTCCAGTCTATCCAAAATTGTGCCTGAAAAAATATTTCTTTTTATTTTTACCCTTTATGTAGCTTTCGGGGTGGGGCTGATCCCCAAGCCCAGTCTATGCTTCACATCTCGTGGCTCGCAGGCTTGTTCCAGGTCTTCCAGAACTCCTCCCACCAGTTATTTTCTGCTCACTTGTTCTCTCATGAGATAGACCAGCCTATCACAGCCCTGCTCATCGAGATCCACCCTGTAGCAGTCTTATTTAAATCTGGCCCAGGTATGCTGATCCAGAGACTCACAGACATGGGGCAGAGCTGCTACTGACTCTTCCTGTGCCCAGCTGCTCATGAGGCGCCCGGGAGGGATGGCATGTTCTAGCCCGGGCCCGCCACCACAGCAGAGCCTCGCAACAAGCCAGACAACCCCCACTCCATGAGGGCCTCCATTTTCCACATCCAGTTTTAAATAATATGTGAAATAACATATTATTATGTCAGAACTCCATCCAGCAGACCAGTCTATCACAGCCTGTTCATCAATAAATGCTGAATTTAGAGGTGACTACAAGAGTATGCTACCTGCACACGAGAGCCTGGCAAGCCTCCCATGTCGTATTTGATATGCCAAATACCAGTAACAATTATAGACCTCATTCCCATAACCTGATGGAATGGTTTGAGACTCTTTATGTTCCTGGAGCAAGCAGATGCCCTTGGGCTCTACCTGCATGAGACAGGACATATGGAGATGTTACTGGTGCCCGCTCGAGTAAATGGATGATGAACAGGAAGACAGTGATACAGTGATATGTAGCTTTCCTCAGCAAGTTACAATATATTGACATGGTTTTTCCATTTGTATCTCCTACCTGTGCTGTCCGCTCCACATGTACCTGTCATACAGTGATTACGACTACCAAATTGCCAGGCTTGAATCTGAAATTTTTTACTTACTAGCAAGTGACTATCTTAGGTTCTACTTCACAATGGTTCAGTTTCTTGCATTTGCGGGTCAGTATCTTTACAATAAGACATCAGTTCAAGAATCAACATAAACAGCATAAATAGTGATTCTTATCCGTGACTACACATTAACCTATCTGGAGCATTAAAAAAAATCTGATTACCTGGTCATGCCACAGACTAATTAAATCCCTCAATGTGGAAATCAAGGATCTGTGCCTTTTAAATCTCCCCAAGCTATCCTTCTGAACAGCCAAGGTTAAAATTATTACTCTAAATTATCACAAACGTGTGGGAGTCAGAGGCTAGGTAAGACAGAAAATGGAACAGTGTGTTAACAATTGTTGAAAGTACTAATCCAGCCTAGAACCGAGCATTAAATACAGGCAGAAAGATACACATGACAACCCTTTAATGTATGTTCTGTAATCCATAGTCTGGAAGGGAAGGAAAACAGAAAGAGAGAAAGGGAAAGAAATAAAGAACCTGCCATGGAGGCGGGCTGGGGGGGGGGGGAGGGAACCGGGTAGTTGGTGGTGGCAGATGGGCACTGGTGGAGGGATGGGTGCTGGAACACTGTATGACCAAAACCCAAACATGAACTTTTTAATTGTATATCTTTGTAATTGTATATCTCACAGTGGTTTAATAAAATACTTAAAAAATAAATAAATAAAATAATTTTAGAAAATAAAAAAAATAAAATTATTACTCTAAACCAGCTGCTTGTTTTTGAATATCCTCTTTGAACCAAGTAATCTTAACAATTGCAGTATTGGTGTGAATTGTGCTATTTTTCATTTGCTGCTATCTTGTTTATAGCAAAAATTATTGTCATTTTTATTTCACCGTAGCCAGAACACATTTATTGCTTCTTGGCTAATGCAGACAGTGCTCTTCATCCATGAGGTCCTCTGCATATGTCTGCTGGCTGACAACTGCTTGGTTAGTATCAGTCAAATATAAAACATCTTGTTGACTATGCCGCGAATGAGTTTGGATGAATGCCATCCCAAAATGTTCACAAAGGGACCTCATAAGATGAAATGTCACCACAACAACATGTGTCTGACTCAATGACATGCACTAGTATTACATTAAACAAATTCCTGTTTGTTGCTTCTTGCATAAAAACCCACAAAGACTCTGAGGTTAGTCTGTATGACTCTCTACTGAGAATGGGAATGTTTGACTTCTTATATTAAAAAAATTAAATGTAGCATATATATATCTATATATATCTATATATACAGTTTCACAAATTAAAAATTCAAACTGCACACATTAGTATATGACTGTATAGCCAGTACTACTGTCAAGGAGTAGAACATTACCAGCGACCCAGAAGCAGCCCCGCACCCATACCTCAATTATCTCCTTCTTCCTCCTGCATTGGTCAGGCATTTAACTTTGTCTCTTTCTTTTTTAGTGTACAGATCCCCACAAAATCCATTTTCAATGAGGTGTATTTTGCCTGCCCATTAGGAGAACCCTTTTACAATCAGGCCAAGGCCAGCCGCTCCTTCTCCATGGTTATTTTCTCCATCTGTTTAGAATTCACATCCACATTGTATTGTTGCCTCATCTAATCAAGCGGGGAATGTCTCAAGAGTATGTGCTCCATAAACTACTTAATTTTCTAAAATAGTCACTGCCAGGGGCTTAATGAGAAACCACCAAATCTTCTTTGACTACAAGTTTCTCTCAGAGTTGATATTTCTCAAAAGAGCCATGCTGTGCCCAGGAGCTGCTGTGAATTTTAAAAAATAACTTCCTTTAAGTTTTGCTTGGGTCACGAGTTGCTATCATATAGAGTCCTAGTAATGCTTTTTATTATTTTTTCTCCAGATATATGCTTTAAGCATCACAACATGTTGCGATAAGCCAAAGAACTGAAAATAATCAGAGGATAAGCCCCAGTTTGCATGTGAATAATGCAGAGCAAACATGTCTTGCTGCTATCTCAGCAATCTGTGTCATGGTCAAGAGGCACTTACACCAGCCATTGCCTTTCTTTTAGTAGAGAAATCTGTTACACATACTTCAAGACTGCTTAATAATGAAACTCAGCTTTTGTTGTTTTTCGTTGCCATTCTTATTTGGATAATGTGGATATTGAATTCTTTAAGACTTTTTTAATTGAATCACTACAGATCATTACAAAGCTGTTCATGATTGGATTTCAGAAGAAAAGTGTTCCAACACCCATCCCTCCCCAGGGCCCATTTCCCAACACCAATGTCCCCAGTTTCCCTCTTACCACCCCCACCCTCGACGACCTGTCGCTATGGCAGGCACTTTTCTTCTCTCTCTCTCTCTCTTTTCTCTCTCTCTCTCTATATATATATATATCTCACTTCTTTTGCACATTGTAGTTTGCAGTATAGACACTGGCTATCATGTATCCCTTTACCTACTTTTAACACTCACTTCTAGTTCAGCATGACCATTTCCCACTACTATTGTCATATTGGTCCCTTCTCAATCTTACCCTTTATTTTTATCTATCTATCTATCTATCTATCTATCTATCTATCTATCTATCTATCTATCTATCTATCTATCTATCTGTCTGTCTGTCTGTCTGTCTGTCTGTCTGTCTGTCTGTCTGTCTGTCTGTCTGTCTGTCTGTCTATTTATTTATTTATTTGCTTTTTTGGGTCACACCTGGCAATGCTCAAGGGTTATTCCTGGCTCTGCACTCAGGAACCACTCCTGGCGGTGCTCATGGGATCATATGGGATGCCGGGGATCGAACCTGGGCCGGCATGGGCTGGCCGCGTGCAAGGCAAATGCCCTACCTGCTGGACTATCACTCCAGCCCCAATCTTACCTTTTAAAGCCAGTGCTTCTTTCCTAAGCTTTAGTCTTATTGATCTATCAATAGGTATTGGAATTCTTATTTTTTAAAAGCCTCTCAAGAGTTTTTTTAAAGTGACATAGATATTAGTTCTAAGAAAAACATTTACTAGTAGTTCCCAAATGTATGTGAAAATTTTAATTCAGACAAGAAATAGAGACCAGTGTATTTATGAAAGCTTTGAAACTGTAATAATAGGAAAGACTCTAAACTTATTTTAGGGTAGGTACAAGACAGAATACTGCCTGACTTCTTAGACAAACTGTTTTGAACTCCCTTACTTAGCATCTATTTCCTACAATGTTTTTATTTTAATGAGAGAATGTGGAACCTGGGGAAATTCAAAACTGTCCTCTATCCAAGATCTATCCTTTTATTTTCTTTATGGCTTATTATTGTTTGGTGAATGTATATTATTGCTGTTGGCATAAAATGAATTTTCTGTTAACTTAGGAGCAGACTTGAAGGGAACGCTGTTAAGTCTGGGTCACTGCTAAAGAAGTACCATACTTTTCCATTTCTCACCCCAACTGTGTTCTAATCCACATTATGTAATTGCATAAGGCCACTCTTGCCAACATAAATGCAGGGACACTAACTTCTGTAAACTTGATACTAAGCTGCCATCATGCATAAGAAAGTGTCAGTTGCTAGTCTTTTCCTAGGTTATCATCAACCAAAGAAAGTGATATTGATGAGACTGTGGAGTATAACTGTCATTTAATGAGTTTTATGAGGTCTGTTGGAGGCAAAGTGGGAATTTCTAGAAATATAACCAATGATTGTGGTGGTCCACTGTCGTATTATCCATTCCCTTTATACCAACACTTCCTATTTACTCTTTATGCACAGATAGAAATAGTCTACATTTCTACTATCCAATAGTGTAGTTGCTACTAGACACATATGACATTTTAAAACTCAAAATGTGGCCAATTAGATGGTGGATATAAAATTTAAATTCTATTTAATTATAATTTAGTTTAAATAGTCATATATGACTAATAGCTATGTATTAAAAAGCAGCATATATATTATGCATTTGTATAAACTATGAAATAATGTTTAAATAGTAAAACAATGAACCATGTTGACTTACATGTTTACTTTGAATTAGAAGGATTCTATTATACTGAAATGTAAAAGTAGGGGCTGGAAATATAGCACAGCATGTAGGATCAACCTGGAATTGATCCCTACCACCCCATATAGACATTCCCAAGCCTGCTAGGAGTGATTCCTGAGCACAGATCCAGAAATTAGACCTGAGCACAGATAGGTGTGACCAAAAAAAAATCAAATCCAAAAAATACCTTCTGAAAATAATAGAAAATCTAATTAATGTGGCTATTTTATTTCATTATATTTTGTTTTCATCCATTCTAAAAGTTTTTATTTTTTGGTTTTGGGGCCACACATTTGGTATTTGGAGCAATTTCCTGATGGTGGGGGACTGTGTGGTGATGGGGATCAGAGCAAGGTTTCCAGGAAGCAAAGCAAATTCTTTGACCTGTCTCCAAGGCTCTGATTTTTTTTTGGTCAGTTCATTTACTTTGATTATAGTCCGCATATGAATGTGACTATCTGTTAATTGTCCTCCCTTCCTTCTTTAATTCACTTGATATAGTCACCTCAAGATTCATTCATTTTGTTTCAAATTATAAAATTTTATTTTATATGTATGTATACATATATTATAATTGTATACATAGTACACTTGAAACTCAATCATGAACAACTTTGTAACTGTGTATCTCATGTCAGGTCATGGGCCTGTGATCCTTCATCCTCACTGTACTTGGCATATTGAATACGACATAGGTAGCTTCATTAATATAATATCTATTATATCTATACTATTATATATTAATTGAATATAATCACAATACATCCTATATTGATTGAGGTTTGTAGGGAGTACAAGATGCCGCTCTGTCTCACGTTCATTGATTTAAAGATAGCCTTTGATTCTGTGGAGCCTGAAACGGTCATTGAAGCCCTAGCCAACCAAGGTGTTCAAACCCAATACATCAAGATCCTTCGTGAGCTGTATTACGTATTCACCATCAGGATCTCACCATTCTACAAAGAAGTGATCATCGATGACAAAAGAGGGTTCTACAGGGTGATACCATTTCACCAAAACTCTTCAGCGCCATCCTGGAGAACATCATGCGACAATTAGAATGGGAAGGAATGGGAGTGAAGATAGATGGTCGGCAACTACACCACCTCCGCTTTGCTGATGACATCGTTCTAATAACACCAAACATTAGCCAAGCGGCACAAATGCTGGCTGACTTCGACCGAGAATGTGGAAAGATAGGTCTACAGCTGAATTTAAAGAAAACTACGTTTATAAAAAATGAGCTAGTTCCAGAGGCCCCATTCACTCTCAATGGAACAAACATCTCTGAATGCAGCAGTTATGTGTACCTAGGTCGAGAAGTCAACGTGATGAACAACCTAAAACCTGAGCTGCGCAGGAGGAAGAGAGTGGCATGGGATGCCTTCAAAGGCATCGAAGAAATAGCTTAAAGGACAAAGAACCTTTGGCTCCTGGCACATCTCTTTGACTCCACCAGTCTCCCTGCATTAACATACGCCTCAGAGACCTGGGCCCTATGAAAGCAGGATGAGAATGCTATTCAGGTTTCCCGGAGAGGAATCGAAAGAGCTATGCTTGGAATATCATGCCTCACTCAAGTGAGAGAAGGAATCTGGAGTTCCGACCTCCGTCGCTATTCCAGAATCAGGGATGCTGTCTCGTTTGCCAAGGCATCGAAAATCAGATGGGCTGGACATGTAATGCGATTTGGAGATGACCGCTGGACTAGAGCCATTACCAACTGGATCCCACGGGATGTAAAAAGATCACGTGGCCGCCCACCTACAAGATGGTCAGACTTCCATGTCAAGACCCTGAAGGAACGGTTTGAGGCTCTTCATATTCCTGAATCAACCAGATGCCATTGGGCTACATTGGCACGTGATAGGGTCCAATGGAAATGTTACTGGCACCCGCTCAAGCAAATCGATAAATAACGGGATTCAAGTGATCAAGTGATCACTGTATCACCGTATCACTGTCTTCCCATTCATCATCCATTTGCTCTAGTGGGCACCAGTAACATCTTCATATGTCCTGTCTCATGCTAGTAGAGCCCAAGGGAGGGCATCTGCTTGCTCCAGGAACATAAGGAGCCTCTAACCATTATATGAGGTCATGGGTATGACCTAATATAATTGTTATTGGTATTTGGCATATCAAATATGACACGGGTAGCTTGCTAGGTTTACCGTGTGGGTGGCATACTCTTGCAGTCACCTCTAAATACAGCATTCATTGATGAACCGCAAGCGGCCGTGTGCACCGGGCTGTGATAGGCTGGTCTGCTGGGTGAAGTTCTGATGAGAGGGAAGTCTGGATATGGAAAATGATGGCCCTCATGGAGTGGGGGAGTCGCCTGGCTTGTTGCGAGGCTCTGCTGGGGTGGCGGGACAGGGCTAGAACCCGCCATCCCTCCTGGGGACCTCGTGAGTGGCTGGACACAGGGAGAGCTGGTAGCAGCTCTGCCCCATGTCTGTGAGTCTCTGCATCAGCATACCTGGGCCGGACTTGAAAATGACTGCTGCAGGGGTGGGTGTTGATGATCCGGGCTGTGATAGGCTGGTCTGCTGGGTGGAGTTGTGAGGAGAGGGAAGTCTGTATGTGGAGGTCTGATGAGAGGGAAGTACGGATGTGGAAAATGGTTGACTATATTATAATATATGACTATATTATAATATAGAAATTGATAGACTTTATTATAATATAAATTACAGTATATTATAATTAATATCATAATTATAATATATTATAACATATTAATTGAATCAACAGTGAGATACACAATTACAAAATTGTTCATGATTGGGTTTCAGTTATACAAAGTTCCATCAGTTGCTCCTTCACTAGCATACATTTCCCACCACTAATGTTCCCAGTTTCCTTCCTGTCCCCCTTCCCCAGCTGACTGCCTCTATGGCAGGCACTTTTTGATGGCAGAGTATATATTCCATTCAGTGTATATATGTATATATGTATGATATATATATCATATATACATATATATACATATATATGCATATATATATATATACACTGTTGGATCTGGATAAGTTGGATGCTGGATGGATTCAACAGCATCTGTTGGATGCTGGATAGGTTGATTCCATATTTTAGCTGTTGTAGATAATGTTTCAGCTGATAATAATGCTCAGATATGACAATATCCATTCACCTTAGAGTGAATTTCTTAAAGGTACAGGAATATTAATTGACCTGAAAGTCAAATTAAGGAGAAATTTTGCTTTTATAGAAATGGTTATAGCCAACGATTATAGGCAAGACATCTATTTCCCAACCGCTTAAAAAATATATTTATTTAGTTTGGTTTTAGAGCCACATCCAGTTATGCTAGGGCTTACTCATGGCTCTGTGCCCAGGGTTTACTCATGGAATGGTCAGGGGTCCATATGTAGTTCCAGGAATAGAACTGGATCAGCCATATGCAAGGCAAATTCTTTAACCTTTTTACTATCTCTTTGGCTTCCAACTACTTAAATGTTTAGATTATAGTATAAATTTTCTCTTAAGTTTGCTTGTTGAATTGATAGGTCCTTATTTTAGGATTGCATTTTCACTGCTTTTTCTTTTCAGTAGCAAAACATTTGGTTTCCCCTAGTACTTATATTTTTTAATAGCCTCTTCTTTTGACAACTTGGTATGGTATTTACAAAGTTTCAGTTTATTTTATCTCTGCCAAAGTAACCCCACCACCATTCAAAACTGCAATGAGAAATCATGTTGGTTTTAGTCCACTCTGGCTGCTTGATCAATTTTTCAGTTTTGAGGTTTCTATATGTCAGTATGTATAATTTGACACAAGACAAACAGTAGTTAGCTAGAAAACTGTCCTTACTGTTCTTGAAACTTTATTTTTTTTAATCAGGACTTTGGATTTATGTAAGTGAAGAAGAACAATTTGTGACCCATTCTAACTCAGTGCCAAAGGTAACTGCCACACTTTCTTTTGAACTTTCTCCAATGAGTTGGGTTAAAAGGCAAACATGTGGCAGAAGTTAAAAGCCAAGGATCCTGCTACAGCAAGATGAAAACAAAGTGTGCTGGAAACATTCTTCAGCATTATTTGCAGACAATTTGGTTTCAGTCAAATTGTAGGTAACCATAGAGGTATTTATCTATAGGGGAAGCTTGTGAATGGAAATTGCATAATTTTAAATGAAAAATTTTAATTAAGGAACTGTGATATACAAACTTATTGGTAGTTAAGTCTTTAATCACACGAACAGCATCAGTGTTCCTCCCGCAGTCAATCCTGAGCTCCCGTCTGTCCCACCCTTTCCAATCCCCCTGTCCACCTACCACCTTGACAGGCTCATTTTTAAAGGTTGGTGGTTTTATTTTGATATCATTGTTTCAGTGTTGTTGAGTCTATTCTTTGGATATATAGCTATAAAATGTGTGGTGTTTTAAATGAGACATTTGTAGATACAAATCCTGTTCTCCCACAATTAACTGTAGGACCTCAGGTAAATAACTTGATCTTTTGAGCTTTGGTTTCATCTTTTGTAAAATTAGAGTTAAAAATATCCAGTCTCCAGAGGTAATGTGAACATTTTGTGCTTGGGAGGGACAATACTGGTAGTAGTAGGAGTAACTGAATTCTTGTTTAATTTAAACCTGTATTATTTAAAGTTTTTATAAATGAATTTGGACCTGTGTCTAACACCTTGCACAAAATTTAGATCAAAAATGGATTAAATATCTCAATATCAGACCTGATTCCATAAAGTACGTTGAAGAAAATATAGGAAAAACCTCCACGACATTGAAGCTAAAGACATCTTCAAAGGTGAAACACCATTAACAAAGCAACTAGAAGAAAATATAAACATATGGGACTACATGAAACTGAAGAGCTTTTGAACCTCGAAAGAAAAAGTGACCAAGATAGAAAGACAGTCCACAGAATGGGAAAGAATATTCACCCAATACCCATCTGATAAGGGGTTAATATCCAGGATATATCAGGCACTGGTACAGCTATATAAGAAAAAAAAACAGCCAACCCCATTAGAAAATGGGGAGATGAACAGAAACTTTGACGAGGAAGAAATTCGAATGGCCAAGAGGCATATGAAAAAATGCTCATCATCACTAATCATCAGAGAGATGCAAATCAAAACAACAATGAGATATCACCTCACACCACAGAGAATGACCCATATCCAAAAGGGTAAAAACAACAAGTGCTGGCGTGGATGCAGGGAAAAGGGGACTCTCATACATTGTTGGTGGGAATGTCGACTTATACAACCTTTCAGGAAAACAATATGGACATTCCTCCAAAGACTAGAAATTGAGCTCCCCTTTGACCCAGCCATACCACTCCTGGGAATATACCCTGGGAAGCCAAAAACACACAGCGGAAACACAATCCGCACTTTTATTTTCATAGCAGCACTATTCACAATAGCCAGAACCTGGAAACAACCAGTATGCCCAAGAACTGATGATTGGATAAAGAAACTGTGGTACATCTATGCAATGGAATACTATGCAGCTGTCAGGAAAAATGAAGTTATGAAATTTGCCTATAAATGGATGGACATGGAAAGAATCATGCTGAGTGAAATTAGTCAGAAGGAAAGAGAGAGACATAGAATGACTGCATTTATTTGCATGACATAAATATACCAGGTGATCTTACCAAAAGTGGAAATTACCACAAGCGCTTGGGAGTCAGAGGTTAGGTAAGATAGAGAAGGGAACATGTGTGAATAAATGTCAAAAGGTCTGATACTAACATAGAACTGAGCATTAAATACAGACAAAAATGCAAATGATGGCTTCTAAGTGTATGTAGTGCAACCCACAATGTGTAGGAGAAGGAAGAAAGAGAGAGGGGAGAGAGAGAGGAGATAAAGAACCTGCCATTTAGGCAGGACGTGGGATGGGGGAGGGAATTGGGGACATAGGTGGTGGGTGATGGGCACTGGTGGAGGGCGGGGTGCTGGAACACTGTGTGACCGAAACCTCCAAACGTGAACAACGTTGTAATTGTATGTCTCACGGTGGTATAATAAAATGTTAAAAAAAAAAACAGTTTTTTTTTTGGTTATTCTTCTGGTTTTCCTTAGTGGAATCTAGTGTTCTTAGACTAGGGTATGGGAAAGCAATATTTTTTTTAATCTTAGTAGTTTAGAAATTTTATTTCAGGACTTTCCAATGGTTCTGATGATTTTTTATTAATATTTTATTATACCACTGTAAGATATACAATTACAATGTTGTTCATGTTTGGAAGTTTCGGTCACATAGTGTTCCAGCACCCCGCCCTCCACCAGTGCCCATTTCCCACCACCAATGTCCCCAATTCCCTCCCCCTTACCATAGCCTGCCTCCATGGCAGGCTCTTTATCTCTTTTCTCTCTCCCTCTCTCTCTTTTCCTTCTCTTACATATCGTGGATCGCAATTCTGCACTTTTCTTTTTCTTTTTTCTTTTTGCTTTTTGGGTCACACCCGGCGACTCTCAGTGGTTACTCCTAGCTCTGCACTCAGGAATTACTCCTGGCGGTGCTCGGGGGACCATATGGGATGCCGGGGATCGAACCCGGGCGACACAGGCCAGCCGCTGCAAGGCAAACACCCTCCCCGCTGGGCTATCGCTCCGGCCCCTGCACTTTTTATTTTCATAGCAGCACTATTCACAATAACCAGAACCTGGAAACAGCCAGTATGCCCGAGAACTGATGACTGGATAAAGAAACTTTGATGATTTTCTTTTAAAGAAGATCAGTTCCATGATCCTCTTCCCAAACTTCTCAAACTCATGCCTGCAGCAAATGATTTTATTAATGTCCAAAAAAAATGTCTGGGAACTCTCTATATTTTAAAGGAACCATTAGTTTTCTAGAATTTTATTTATAAGGAAAACTAAACTGTCCTTCTAAGCTTGTTGAGGGTAGGGAGAAGAGTCACTCAGTCTGCATGTCCCTCTGTTTCCTATAACTACAGTCACTTTGCAAATGCTTGTTAAGTTGGACCAGATTGACATGTTCATGTAAACATTTTTCTGTAATTGAGTGTGGAAATCAATGTGATGACAAATAATTCCATATTTTTATGGTTCATTGCATGTGCTGTTAAATTTTGCCAAAAACATCAAGTTATGCACATGTACCGTCTTCCTTGCTACAAATTATATTCAGTATTTCAATAACTTTTAATGTGAAATACTAAGTTGCACTGGTAATCTGGCATTTCAAACAGAAAAGGAAGGGTAAATACTGTATATGTGGAACTGAATAAATTTAACAAATGAATTTCCTCCCATAATTTAGGTATTTATTGAAAAAGGTTTTGATACAGATAAAATTCAATTTCAGTGACTCTGGTAAAAATTCTATATATCAATTTTTTTGGTGGCGTGCAGTTTGGGCCATACATGATTGTACTCAGGGATTATTCCTGGATTTGTGCTCAGGATTCATTCTTAGATCGGTGGGATGGGTTTGTGGGGACCATATGTGGTGCCACAGATTGAAACCTGGGTGGCTGTGTGCAAAGCCAGGATTAATTTTGAGCAAGGCAGTGGTGACCCTACTCCCACCCCAAATGGATGGCTAAGGATCTAAGCAGCATTTCAAATGAAAGGTGCTTAGAAAATATAACGCAATGAAAGATTACAGCATGAGTGTTAGATTATGCTTAATAATTTATAGCCATAGTATGCTTAATAATTTATAATGATAGAAAGCATGATTCACAACTAAGAGTTTAAGTGGTCCAATGTAAGGAAGACATAACTGGAGGAATTAAAGAAAAAACAAAAATCGTTCTTTATCACAATCACAATAGGTTCTCAGAGGGAATCTGAAGATTTAAGAAAGCAAGGAATTATCCTAGTTTTTCTGTCGATAGTCAAGATGTGTAAGCCACTCAATAAAAAAAATAAAACTCTTATAGAACCAGAAACATACTCATGGCAAGAAAACAGTTGTAGCTTTAATGGTCATTAACTAAATTTTTGTAGTAATCATTCCATGCCATATAAATATATAGTATATAACTTAAACTAAACAGTAAAGTAAACAGTATATGTGAGCTGAATCTCACTATAACTGGAAATAAAAAGAAAGAAAATGGAAGATAGAGCATCATAAGGAGGATATGGAAGATATTGTCAGCAGAGATCAAAATGATTTACTTCTGTCATTGCGCATTAGGAAACACTGTATGGAAAAAAAATCTTTTCTCCCCCTTTCATTCTTTTGTTGCTACTGGTGCGATGGCTGATGCTGTACATATTTGGTTACAGTACTCACATAAAAACATACAAATGGTTGTAGTGAGCTGGAAATTACACATCTGTAATGCTAGGGATTCCAGATGGCAATGCCTACCATGAGGGCAGTCTTACACTGAGCTGTCTCTTGAATCTAAGGATTTGACTTTTAAGCTGGAGTTTTAAAAAATTTTTATTATACCACCGTGAGACATTCAATTACAAAGGTGTTCATAATTGGTCCTTGGTAATACAGTATTCCAGCACCCTCCCCCCACCAGTGCCCCATTTCGACCACCAATGTACCCCACCCCCACCCGCCCACCCCCAGGCTGCCTCAATAGCAGGTAGCCCCGTTTCCTCTCTTTCTCTCTCTGTCCCTCTCTCTCTCTGTCTCGGCATCTCTCTCCCTCTTATTTTACACATTGTGTAAGCTGGGTTTTGAAAAAAGTTTGGAGCTAGTAGCTAGTTTTGGATCTTTGCTCTTTTAAGCTACTTACAGTTTAAGCCATTTACCCGTCTTTATTTTTTTGTAAGATTTTTATTTATTATTATTATTTATTATTTTAACACCATGAGATGTATACTTACAATGCTGTTTATTATTGGGTTTTAGTCATACAATGTTGCAGCACCCATCCCTCCACCAGTGCACATTTCCCACCACCAAAGTCCCCAGATTCCTTCCCCCATCCCCCAGCCTGGCTCTGTGCAGGTACTTTCCCTCTTCTCTCTCTCTCAGTCTCTCTCTCTCTCTCTCTCTCTCTCTCCCTTCTCTAACACATTGTGGATTGCTATACATACATTTAGGGGTTATCATATTATTGTGTCCTTTAAGCCAGGGTTCATACTAACATGATCTCTGTTTCGTGTAAACACTGACAGAGGATGTGGCAGTTACAGGAGTCTTTTATTATTATTAAATATAGTTTATTAAACATAGTTAATTTGCAAAGAAAGATAAATTTACTATGATTCAAATTGGAAGAGAAGTAAAATATGCATAATATTGAAGGTTCGCTCTGAAATGGCACACTTAAGATTATTTAGCATCTAAGAAAATTTTACCATATTTTAGGTTGCCCACCTTAATTTTCACTAACTTCATTTTTCTTTTAGGAATCAGCACATGCTGAGAATAGACTGAAGAGGTTGGTGAAACACAAAGCCTATTCCTGGAGTAGTCTCCTCTCCCATTTCATTCTGAATGAAGCGTCAACAGGAGTCATTTTGACTCTGAATTAATAACTCTTGGAATATTATTATAATCTCTACTATGATTTCTATGCTATCTAGTTTGGGCACAATTCTCTTAACACTCCCTGGTCCCAGTGTGGGACAATTAGAATTTCCCAGGAGACCTCTACCTTGGCTACATTAAGGCTCCCATTTATCAACTCTGCAGGATCAAAGGAGGGATCAGCTAGTTTGCCCTCAAGCTTTGGCAAAGTGAACATGACCCTTTCAGTGTACAGAGGATAGGACACTCAGAATCACCACAGTGCAGCATAGAAATAAAAGGACCTTGTGGGTATAATCTGAACTGCATGAAGCCCATGAATATACACCCATTAAGATGTACTTCTTTATACCAGCTCTCTCTCTCTCTCGCTTCTCTCTCTCGCTTCTCTCTCTCTCTCGCTTCTCTCTCTCTCGCTCTCTCTCTCGCTTCTCTCTCTCTCTCCCTCCAGTGTTTTGACATAAGAAAGAATCTTGGAAGAAGGAACTAGGCCCTGGAATTATCATTTGTTTATATCTGAACCATAGGTGTTACACTACCTAACATCTACACCTGAAAACTTATTCATTGATCTTTGTTAATGCATCCCACCCAGAAGAAAGGATTCTGGCTTTTGGGTATATAAAGGAACTGACTTGGGGAAAAGCCATCCATTTTGGTGGGAAACCTGGGCCTGAGTTCATAGTTGGAGGTCTCTCCAAGAGCTAAAGGTCAGGGAAATTCCATTATCTTGGATTGTAGTAGCAGAGCTTGTTTTACTATTGGTAATTAGTAAAGGCTTTCGGAATTGAGCTCAACTCGTGGTTTGGTTTTCTGACTCTGGTTCTTGAGATAAAAGGGAATTTGTTTTCCGATATTATTGGGGACCCAGACAGCTCCCCAACAAGTAGGTATCTATGAAAGGTAGTCAACTTTTTTTAGTAGAAATTTCCCACTTAGGACATTTAATGTAGGGGTTATTTTTTCAGTAAAAACAATACATATTGAGAATCATTTAGTTATGCATCTCTAGTTTCAGGAATATCATCTGAGATTTGGGTAGTGTTTGTGGTATAAATTTCAGAGAGTGTAATAACACAAACTTAAATAATATATCATACCTCATACTTAGGCTATATGTTGTGGTCTATTGATGTACATAGTTAAGCCGAAGCATAATTATATATTGCTAGATTGCTATTTGTCTCATTCATTCCTTTTACATTTCCCTACCTTCATTTGTACTTCTGTGCCATTTTAATTCTCATCAGATAGGTCAGCAAGCTAATAAATATTCAATTAATGAATTCATTAGTCACATGATTTACCTCTAGGGAAAAATCATACTTTATCATTATGAAGCAGAATTGCCAAATATCTGAAAATATGATCATTGCAATAGGTTAAACTTATGCTACTCTTTCAATATTTTTTATGTGATGTGTTTCAGAGCAAAGGGAATGGCTAAAGTTTTGGCCCAACACAAGTAGTCTTGAGTTTTGAAAAGCTTGAAAGGCAGTTTAAAGTGCTTTTGGTTGCCCACAAATAAATAAGTTGTTTCCTTCAGCTTAAAATGCCTTGATGTCAGTGTTTATTTATTTTATTTTTGGATTTTATTATAGTCACTGTGATGTACAATAATGTTAATGATAGGGTTTCATGCATACGGTGTTTCAGCCCCTCAGCCTCACCAGAGTTTCAGCTTTCTACCATCATTGTCTGAGGGACCCCTCTTCTACTGCCCTATCTGCCCACCATGATATCATCTCTTGGCAAATAATGTAGTTCCATTTGCTTATCCCCGCTGCTTGGTCAGTGGCAATGAATCATTAAATGTGCCTCTAGAGTCAATGATGTGAAGAATCCTGCTTATGTTTTCCTCATATGCAGATGTGGTATTGAATCTTTAATCCACAGTCAGTTGACTTTGTATATGATATGAGAAAGTGACTTGAGTTTATTTTATAACATGTGATGGACCAGCTTTTCCAGCATCATTTTCTGACAATGCCTTTTTTACTCCACCTCATGCTCTTAGCTCCTTTATTGAAGGTTAGGCTTAAGGTTAGGCTTTATGTCCAATCATGTTGTATGTGTTGGTGGAGGCTGGATTGTTATGGAGAATCCGTCAGAGCAGAATTATTTTATCCTGTGCCTCTATCTCTGCAGGGGGCAGGGGCAGTACTCAGGACTTACTCCTGGACTTTGGGTTCAAGGATCACTCCTCGTGGTGTTCAAATAATTAAGTTTAAAAACATTCTTATCCGAGAACAGATGACTGGATAAAGAAACTGGTATATCTACACAATGGAATACTGCACAGCTCTTAGGAAAAATGAAGTTATGAAATTTGCCTATAAATGGATGGACATGGAGAGCATCATTGCTGAATGAAATTAGCCAGAGGGTAAAGGACTGATATAGAATGACTGTATTTATTTTTAGGGAAATAAAAAAAAATAGCAAGACACCAATATCCAAGGCCAGACAAAACATGGATCAGGAGGTCTTGTCAGTGGATAGAATCAACTGCAAATGGGTGGGAGTCACAGGTTACCTAAGACATAGAAAGGAACAATGTACTAATGACTATTGGAAATGATAATACCAGCCTTTGTCAAGACCCTGAATGAACAGTTTGAGGCTCTTCGTATTTCTAAAGCAAGCAGATGCCATTAGGCTACACTGGCACGAGATAGGGTCAAATGGAAATGTTACTGGCGCCTGCTTGAGCAAATTGATGAATAATGGGATGTCAAGTGATTAAGTGATAATACCAGCCTAGAACTGAGCATTGAAAGTAGGCAAAAGGATATACATGATAACCTCTAAATGTATGTATTGCACGCCACAATGTGTAAGAGAAGGAAGAGAGAAAGAGAGAGAGAGAAAAGAGAGGCAAAGTGCCTGCCATAGAGTCAGGCTGAGGGAGAGAGGAGGGAATTGTTGACATTGGTGGTGGGATATGGGCACTGGTGGAGGGATGGGTGCTGGAACTCTGTATGACTGAAACCCAAACATGAACATCTTTGTAATTGTATATCTTATGGTGGTATAAAAATTATAAAAACCCAAAAAAGTAAAAAAAATAACCTGAACATAATAATAAAATAAAAATCACTCTTACTGTGAGTTTTCAGGTATTAATTGCTAAGAGTGAAGTTAGAGCCCTAAAATAAGAATCAGTTATTTGTTTTGCCTACATCTAAAACCAACTGTCACTGTATCACTGTATCACTGTCTTCCCGTTTATCATCGATTTGCTCGAGGAGGCCCCAGTAACATCTCCATATGTCCTGTCTCATGCTAGTAGAGCCCAAGGCATCTGCTTGCTCCAGGAACATAAAGAGCCTCAATCCATTCGGAATGAGGTCTATAATTGTTACTGGTATTTGGCATATATATCAAATACAACACGGGTAGCTTGCCAGGCTCTGCCGTGCAGGTAGCATACTCTTGTAGGCATCTCTAAGTCCAGCATTTATTGATGAACCACGCGGCCGCGCGAGCCGGGCAGAGATAGGCTGGTCTGCTGGGTGGAGGTCTGACGAGAGAGAAGTCCGGATGTGGAAAATGGAGGCCCTCATGAGTGGGGGTCATCTGGCTTGTTGCGAGGCTCTGCTGGGATGGTGGGCCAGGGCTAGAACCCACCATCCCTTCCGGGCGCCTTGTGAGCGGCTGGTCACAGGGGAGAGCCAGTAGCAGCTCTGCCCCATGTCTGCGAAGTCTCTGGACCGGCACACCTGAGCCGGATTTAAGAAAGACTGCTGCAGGGTGGAACTTCGATGAACCGGGCGCTGATAGGCTGGTCTGCTGGGTGGAGGTCTGACGAGAGAGAAGTCCGGATGTGGACTATTGTTGACAAATAGTTTCAGTCCTTAAATAATTCCAAAAGCAGAAAAAATGCATTGTACCGTTATTAATAATAGGATAAATAAGCTAGTTATAGATTTTCTCCTTTGGAGATTGGAAAATCCACACAAAATATTCATTATACTGTTGTTAAACGGTTTACTAATTTAATAAAGCATGCATACCATCTCTTGGCAAACATAAATATTATGTGTCTGATGAACTTTAAGTGTCCAGGAGCTTCTTTTGTATTGCTAACGTGTGTTTTTACCTTAAGATTGTTCCTTGTAGTTCATCTGTTAAGAAGGAGATGGCAGTATTGAGCCTTGGCTCTCACTTGACACCATTTGAAGGCGCTTAAATTTCTTCATAAAGAAGAAACTTGAGCTAAGTTTAATTTCATCACTTGGAATTTTACTTTTTACCCTCCCCCTTGTAATCTCATATGGAGAATGAAAGAGTATTAAAATATTTATTAGATCTATCATACAAAGATACTATTAAATGATTTGTTTTTATTTCTGCCCATCTAAGAATGCCAATATCCACATGGGACACATGGAAAGAAGCGCCTTCTAAAATAATGAGGTCCAGCTCTAAAACGTAAAAGTATGTTTACGATGTGCCTATTTTTCAAAGACTTTGACAGGAAGAATTAACTTTACATTTCCAGAACACACAGCACTTTACTAAATCACAGCTTACGGTAAATAAATGTTCCAGAGAATAAATTTTTTACCACTTTTATTACTTTTTGTAAGTGATATACTAGTGCTAAGATCATGAGTTTTTCCATAACTGAGTCTTGAGAAAAAGTTCAGATAATGAGAGAAATTATTTACTTTGTCTCCATTCACAACCACTGTTTGGCCTGCATTCCGAATTTCCAAAGGTTGATTCACATACCTTTTAGATCAACAACAACAGCTAAGATGAGTAACAGTGTCCTTTGTCAATATCAAAAGCAACTTAACAATGCATTTTAAAAATAGGCATAAACTATGAGAAAGGTAGAATGCTACTAGGCAAAGTTGTAGTAAATTGTTTTTAAAAGTATAAGCCAAGATTAGCTAAGTAAGCTGCATGACAGAGGATCTAAAATGGCAGTTGGAACAACAATCAGTACTCCTGTTATGTTTGGAAAGCTGTTCTGCCATGCTTAAAGTATGTAAAGGTAATTTTTTTTTGGCTTTTTTGGGTCACACCCGGCAGTGCTCAGGGGGTTTCTCCTGGCTCTGCACTCAGGAATTACTCCTGGCAGTGCTCGGGGGACCATATGGGATGCCGGGGATCGAACCCAGGCCGGCATGAATGGGCCAAGTGCAAGGCAAACGCCCTACCCGCTGTGCTATCGCTCCGGCCCCCTAAAGGTAATATTTTTGACACATGAGACTTATGTGGTTTTCTTAGAAATCTGGGCAATCATATTACTAGTTAAAAGAATTTTTTAATATATTTTATTATACCACAATGAGATAAACAATTACAAAGATGTTCATGTTTGGGTTTCAGTCATATAATGTTCCAGCACTCATCCCTCTACCAGTGCCCATTTCCTACCACCAATGTCCCCGATACCCTCCCTCCCCTAGTCTGCCTCAATGGCAGGCTCTTTATCTCTTTTCTCTCTTACTCTCTTACTCTTTCTCTCTCTCTTTTTCTCTTCCTTCTCTTACATATTGTGGATTGTTATATATATATATATATATATATATATATATATATATATATATATATATATATAATATATATATATATATATATATATATATATATATACTTAGAGGTTATCATGTGTATCTTTTTGCCTGTTGTTAATGCTCAGTTCTATGTGGTAATAGCACTTTCTAGCACTTTCAACAATTATTAGCACACTGTTCCCTTTTCTGTCTTACCTAACCTCTCTTCCCACACGTTTGTGGTAATTTCCACCTTAGTTAAAAGAGTTTTATTTGTTTAGTTTCATTATCATTGATAGGGGAATTTTCTTTTCTACCATAACTTTATATTTTAAAAATTGTTGTTGAAATATGATGTGATGAATAATTTATGGATTTAACTAAACCGGCAAGCCTCTTTGGTTTCTATTATAAATGAAGGACCTAACAACAACATCTTCAGTTCATATTGTTCTGATAAATTTAATGACATTACCTTTTTTTTAAACCAAAAGGAAATTTCTTCTCAGCTGGATTCTTTCACTGTAGGTTTTAATCACAAACTTTGAAAATGAGAACACCGCTATTATTTTTTATTAAAAGGATATGTTCTGGTTAGTTTGGAAAGATCTTCTAGTATTGGCTTCCACTAACATGTTTAGGGCCTTGAAGAGTAATTCTTATGTTATAGACCTTCACATGTGTTTTAGTAGCAATGAATCTTGTGTTATAAGATGCATCTTGTGGGCAAATGTTTAGTCATTGTAAAGTAGCTATTTTCACTCTCAAAAATCCAAATAAGAGAGGGATACTTAAAGTTTAGTTATCCAGGGTAGGTCATTGGTCTATAATTCAGCACTAAACTCATCTTGAAAGTGCCGTATAAATGAAAATTTATATGTTATATGTCATGATTCTTGAAACACAGTGTGTTATGTAAAGCAGGTGCTCACTGACTAATTTGTTTTATGACTATCCTTCCTCAACATTTTGGGTTTTGTTTCTCCACTCAAAATTCATCCCTTAAGACATCCTATAAAGTGTTCTCTCTCTCTTTCTGTCTCTGTCTCTGTCTCTCTATCTGTCTGTCTCTGTCTCTGTCTCTTTCTCTCTCTCTGTCTCTGTCTCTCTCTCTCACTTTAGGGCTATGCTCAGAGCTTACTCCAGGCCCTATGATCAGGGCTCCCTCCTGATAGGGTTCAGAGAACCCTATGCAGTGTCAATGATAGAACCTAGGTTGACTGTAAGGCAAGCACCGTACCTACTGTACTATTTCTGCAGTCTTTTTTAAAATGGTATTTTAAAATTTGTTATTGGTTTTTGAACCACATTGCCTTATGCTCAGGGCTTACTCCTGGTTCTATATTCAGGAATCACTCTTGGTGGACCATATGTGCTGCTGGGAATTCAACCCTGAATGCTTGGCAAGCACCCCACCAACAGTACTATCAATCTGGCCTAACAATGTTTTAATCCTTTGTGTCAGATCCTTTGCATGACTATTTTCCTGCACAAATTCTATTTACTTAAATGTGCATAATGTGAACCTTTAAAAATATGTTTTATTGTGTATGCTTTTATATTTTTATTCTTATGTACCTTTGAAGCAATGGCAACATGACCTTTTTAGGATAAAATTAATCATACTATCTGAGGCCTACATGGATTTTAACTCAATTAAAATAAACTTTGGACTTAGTATGAAATCTTATATTGGCATAAATTGAAGCAATTCACTAGACTGATGTTTCAGTCATCCTTTTGCTTTCCTGCTAATGCTTTTACCTTCTGAATGTACTTTAGACCAAATGCTATTATCAAGATAATTTTTTTAAACTTTTCTCAGCAATTTTAATAGGCATGCTATCAAAGTCAAATATACTATCCTAGCCTTTGAGGGAGTTCTAGGAGGAACATTCACTGTTAGGAAAATGCACTTGAATTGTTAGTGTTTCTAAATAAGGCAAACAAACCCTGAGGAAAGCCTTTGAGTGCTTCGCAGCTATGCAATAATGAGATTTAAAAACTAGCAAGTTTCCTCCCTTTTTACCCCTTGTTTTCCATGCCAGGGTGGGCCTTATATACATTTGTTGGTAATGTGTGATCTCTATAGAGAAAAAGAAAATTTCCTCTTGATGTTTATTCACTCAAATGCTCTTAAGACTCTTCTACAAACTAGTGGGTAGAGGAGGAGAAATTCAAAGGACTGTGTCCTGTTTTCAGTACTCTGTAGCATCAATTCTTGGCAAACTTTTGTAGAACCTTGGCAGTACCACCCTCATGGACCTGCACTTCATTATGGTCTGTAAAAAGCCTCCTCTTTTAGCCAGGCTTGTCAGGAGAGAGCCTAGGGGAGAAGACGCCAGCAAGTCTAGGAAATGGTCACTTGGTCTTAAAGAAATGCTCTCTCACTGAATGGTCAGGGTACCTGTATTAGCTAAAGACTTAATGGCATGATGGTATTAAGCTATCCCATAGTTGGAGCTAGTGGATGTTATTCCAGAAGAAAATGTCATTCTTTTTTATCTCATTGGCACCAAAACATTTGTTATTTGCAGCTAAATGGTTCATTGTATCTATGCATGCATCTCAGAAGATTCACATTTCGCAATTTCACCTACATACTTTCCAGAATATCAAAGAAACTTGATTTGACTACAAAAGAGAAAGCATTAAATGGTTCGCCTTTTCTAAAAACAAACCATTAACTGCCTTCCACCAATAGAATGGCATCTTTCGTTCAATTGTCCCTTACCTTCTCTCACCTACTTCCTTCCATATGCTGTTGATTTGAATGAGATACTATGATATAATGGTAATGTGAAATTAAACACTTTACTCACTCTTAAAAGTAGCATTTTATTAGAATGATCTGAGAGAGTCATTAAAGAAAATGATTTAAGTATTGCACAGCAACAAATAATAGTGTCTAGTAAAATTAATTTTTTTCTTTTAAAGTTTCTAATATACTCAGTCTATTTAGGAAACAAATGTATTTAATGGTTTCCATCTCTTAAATATGTCTAGTGAGTTCAGTTTTTAGTTGCTATACAAATAAATTGGTCCTCCTTGCATTGCGTTCTTTCAAACATAGTTTCAAATTAGAGCTTAATGTGGTTTTGAACAGTTTGCCAGAATAGTCATCCTACTTTTGTCTGAGGGTGGTTGATTACAGCTATCTTTTCCAACTTACAAATGCCAGTATATTTAGAAGAATGCAAACCCAACCCTAAGACCATTTGTCATCACACATTGATTGTAACTCTATGTTTTATTATGCTACATAGGATGAAAAGCAAACAACTAAAAGTCTGAAGAAAAGTAGAATGTCAGGATATACTAAGCATTTTCTTTGGTGTCACCATGTTCAATTTATTTTCTCTATCATATTCAATGCTTAATTAGATATGGTAATAAAACATGCAAATACTTTTAAAAGGCTTCAAATATCTTGGTGGCAAGTATATAAACAAATATAAAATATACTGAATGTAAGAGAGAAGGTGCAGTATTTTTCAATATTATGTTTTGTTAAGTATTTATGACATTCTCAAAATAATTAGGGAACAGTTTCTGAGGAAAAGGGCATTCTCAATAACAAAGTAGGGTATAATTGACTTGTGCCTGCATCTATATTGTGTACTATGTGTGTATTTGCCCAGTTCGTATACACTTCACTCTGTTTTATTGTCATGAGGAAGGGAATTAAAGAACAAAAAGTCTACCAATATTTAATCAATTCTACTACAGATTCATCCATCTGGGGAGAAAAGGAAAGATATAGTTGCATGATGAAAAAAGGTATGTTTTTAAATTTTATGCAGCAGAAAATAAGCAGACAGCCATTGCTGGTGTAGGGTGAGTGATTTCAGCCTCCTGCTGAAATTTCTTTTGGCCTGTTGAAATCTAATCTACCTGAAATGTCTATGGAACCCTAAGGATTGCTGTATGAAGCTTTCTTAGTGTGAATTGACACTTTTAAGAACTGAGCTAGAGTTCACACTTCCTGATGATCGTTGCCCTTATAACTTCGAGGTAGAGACTTTATTGGGTGTTGTCTGTTTCTACTTTTTAATTAATTAATAAGAGTAATAAGTTTTTGTTAATTATGATATCACCTAACCAGGCTTAACAAATAGATTAAAAAATATAGTGACTCAAAGAAATATAGGAGTTTTTGTTGTACAAGTTTAATATTGGCTACTTCTGTATTTCCCTCATTTACCTAGAATATAATTCCTCTTTGCATAGAAAGAGTTGGATTGTGCCACTGTGTCCTTATTCCAGCCAGAGCTGCTGGAAGAGTGTTGATAAGTGGTGAGGGGAACTTCCTAAATGTACTTCCTGAAACTGCTTACATCACTTGTTTTACATACTTTTCACTGTAACCTAATAGTATGGCTACACATGGCTATAAAGAACTCTGGGAACTGTAGTAGGCTATAGGTAATTAGGTATCGGGCTGAAAATAAGTAGTGTTCTATTATTAAAAAGGAAGGAAAAAGGAATGAATATTCTAGGACAATTAGTGGCCTTTGACAAGGAACTCTAATTCAGATTTCTTTTTAAAAATTTTTTTTAATTTTTAAATATTTTTTAATTTTTTATATTTTAATATTAAATTTTTTATTTTTTTCTTCAAATTTTATTACACCACTTTTAGACATACAATTGCAAAATGCTCATGTTGAGTTTTGGTTCTACAATGTTCAAACACCCATCCCTCCACCCGAACCCATCTCCCATCACCAATGCCCCCCACATCACTCCCCCCACACACACCTCAACTGCTTAGCGGGTTCTGTATGTCTTTTCTCTCCTCTCTATCTCTCCCTCCCGCCTACCTTTCCTACACATCGTAGAATGCAGTACATCAAAGAACACAACTGTTTCCACTAGTTTGAACCGCCACGGCCGCTTGTGGCAGCACAACTTAGGGGCCCCATGGTCAGTGTCCAAACAGTGAATATGGCAGCTAATGTGGTGGGCGAGTCCCATCCAGCTGCTTCCAGGCCCCCCAGAGGTGATGGGCCCACTCCCAAAACCCATCTGTCCACCTGGGGGCCCCATGGTCAGCTGAGCCTAGGGAGAGCCGAGTTCCAGCTTCCCCAGCTGGTCTGAGGCCCGGCATGCTATGGCTGGTCGCCCGAGGGCAGCTCCTGGGTGGGGGGCCACTGGGCTCAGACAAAATGGAGGGGGAAGGGCCGATCCGGCTCCATCTGAGGAATTCCCGGTGATTCCCGCTTCTGGGAGCTGCCTACCTGGGCTCCAACTCGTTTTGCTCTGTTAATCTGGTCTTGAGGTAACATCCCTCCCGGGCGGGTGGGTAGATCTGCAGCAGCATCCGGACAGCGAATATGGTGGCTAATGTGGTGGGCGAGTTTCATCCGGCTGCTTTCGGGAACCCCAGAGGTGATGGGCCAGATTTCTTATTTTCTCATTTTCTATCTCCTTTTCTTCCACTTCATTTTAACATTTTCTTACTGTTTTCTACTCCTTATGCTTTGTTATAGTATTATCAAAGCTAGTATTTATCCTGAATATGTAGTATTCACCAGTAATCCAAACTCTAAAGAAGTAACCCTTACAAAGGAGCCTAAAGTATCACTTAGGGTCTGCCAACTGAAGGTTTACTTTCCCTGTGAAATCTATTGCTCTTATCACCTTTAACCCATCCTTTAGCATGTTGAAAATAGAATGGAGGGAAAAGGAAAAAAGAGAGGGAGAAGGAAAAAATAATTAAAGGAAATGAGAATATATGTTTTATGAAGGCAGAGCTTATTTTTCAAAACTGTAACCCTAACATACCTCCACTCATTATTGGTGCTCAAACAATCATTCATTATTAAATAAATGAGTTATTTTCACACATTTATCTTCTTTGTTTTAAACTTGCACTTCATCAAACATATTAGCTTTTCATTAAAAAATATTCCCTGTGAAGGATAGGTATAGAATGACTCAATTATTTGCAGGATATAAAAAGTAGTATGATACCAATATCCAAGACCAGGCAAAACATGGATCAGGAGGTCTTGTCAGTGGGTAGAATCTACCACAATATGTGGGACTCAGAGGTTAGTCAAGACAGAGAAAGGAACTTGATCACTTGATCACTTGAATCCCGTTATTCATCGATTTGCTCGAGCGGGCGCCAGTAACATTTCCATTGGACCCTATCACGTGCCAATGTAGCCCAATGGCATCTGGTTGAATCAGGAATATGAAGAGCCTCAAACCGTTCCATCAGGGGACTTTACAAGGAAGTCTGACCATCTTGTAGGTGGGCGGCCACGTGATCTTTTGACATCCCATGGGATCCAGTCGGTAATGGCTCTAGTCCAGCAGTCATCTCCAAATCGCATTACATGTCCAGCCCATGTTTGCCAAGGCTTTGTTTTCAAGCAGTGGCAAACGAGACAGTCCCCTGATTCTGGAATAGCGATGGAGGTCATAACTCAGGATTCCTTCTCTCACTTGAGTGAGGCGTGATATTCCAAGCATAGCTCTCTTGATTCCTCTCTGGGAGACCCAAATAGCATTCTCATCCTGCTTTCATAGGGCACAGGTCTCTGAGGCATATGTTAAAGCAGGAAGAATGGTGGAGTAGAAGAGATGTGCCCAGAGCTGGAGGTTCTTTGTCCTTTAAGCTATTTCTTCGATGCCTTTGAAGGCATTCCATGCCGCTCTCTCTTCTTCCTGCGCAGCTCAGGTTTTAGGTTGTTCATCACGTTGACTTCACGACCTAGGTACACATAACTGCTGCATTCAGAGATGTTTGTTCCATTGAGAGTGAATGGGGCCTCTGGAACTAGTTCATTTTTTATAAACGTAGTTTTCTTTAGATTCAGCTGTAGACCTATCTTTCCACATTCTCGGTCAAAGTCAGCCAGCATTTGTGCCGCTTGGCTAATGTTTGGTGTTATTAGAACGATGTCATCAGCGAAGCGGAGGTGGTGTAGTTGCCGACCATCTATCTTCACTCCCATTCCTTCCCATTCTGATTGTCGCATGATGTTGTCCAGGGTGGCGCTGAAGAGTTTTGGTGAAATGGTATCACCCTGTCGAACCCCTCTGTTGACATCAATGATCACTTCTTTGTAGAATGGTGAATTCCTGGTGGTGAATCCGTAATACAGCTCACGAAGGATCTTGATGTATTGGGTTTGAACACCCTGTTTGGCTAGGGCTTCAATGACTGCTTCAGTCTCCACAGAATCAAAGGCTTTCTGTAAATCAATGAACGTGAGACAGAGTGGCATCTTGTACTCCCTACAAACCTCAATGAGCTTGGTTACTGTGTGGATATGGTTGATTGTGCTGAATCCTTTCCAGAAGCCAGCTTGCTCGCATGGTTGTCCTTCATCTAATGTTCACCCCCCAATCCTGTTCAGGATGACTCGTGTAAACAGCTTGTAGATGACGGACAACAGGCAGATGAGGCGATAGTTGCTGATGTTTTGAATGTCTCCCTTCTTGAACAGTAGAACTGTCCTGCTGGTTTTCCATTGGAAGGGTACCTTGCATTCGGACAGGTAGCGTGTGAAGAGCCGAGCTAGTGTATTGATGAGTACTGACGGCAGATTCTTCAGGTGTTTAGATCTGACTTTGTCTGGGCCTGGTGCTGTTCCCTTCTTTACTGGCCGAAAGCATGTCGGATTTCAGAAGGGAGAACGTTGGGAATGACATATCCATCCTGTGGAATTTGGTATGTGGACAGGTAGATGTGGCTATCAAAGAGATTTGAGTAGAAGTCCTGGATAATCTTCTCCATTGCCTTTCTGGAAGATGTGATAGATCCATCAGGGCATCGGATGGCAGTCATCTTGGTTCTATAGTTGGCGAAGGACAGGCGGGCGGTGCGGAATGCTTTTCCTGGCTTCTGCTGCATCTTCCAGTATTTCTGCTCTTCTATCTTTGAGGTCTTCTTTTATCGCTTCTCTGCACCATTTTGCAAGCTTGGACTTAGCATTTGGTCTCCTGAGGCTTCCGCCTTGCCACGTTGGCGAATGAGCTCAAGAGTTTCTGAAGACAGGCGTCCTTTTGTGTCTTTCTCTCTCTCGGCATTCTTCACACAATCATGGAGGTGCTGAACCAGTCAGTTGTATTCTTCATCAATGTCGTCAATGTTGGTATCTTCCCATGTTGCTGTAATGGTGCCAAAAGTGTTCCCAGTTGGTGGTCATTCTGGGAGTTCTCTTCTTAAACTTTGCAGCCTTTTCTCCCTGTTGCGGGAAGTAGAATTTTGCACGAAGGATAGGTGGTCCGATCCTGTTTGGAATTTGGGGACGACAGCAACATCGGTCAGACAAAACTGTCGATTGAAGATGATGTGGTCAATTTCATTGTGGATCTGTCCACCAGGAGATTCCCATGTCCAACGTTTTTGCTTCAGCCTTCTGGAACTGTGAGTTCCCATGAATGATCTTGGTGGACATGATGAACTCAGATAGTCTCTCACCCTGTTCATTCCATTCTAGGCCATGGGTCCCGATGTGGAGTTCTTCAGTCAATCTTCTCGGTCCTATCTTGGCATTAAGATCACCGACTTTCATCTTGTAGAAGCTGTGATCTTTTTTATAGAACTCCTCCAGTTCCATGTAGAATTTCTCAATTTCATCTCCTTTGTATGTGGATGTTGGTGCGTAGACAATGAAGACAGAAATTGCTGGCAGTGGGCTACATCTCTTCAAGTGTAATCGTCCTATCTGGTTTGTTAGGCATTCAAATGAATCAATGTTGACTGCCATGTTCGTGTTGACAAGGACACCAACACCACCGACGCCTCTTTCATATCATGTTTCAAGGGAGCAATTCTTCTCCGTGTCAAATACAGCATGATTCAACTGGCGCCTCCTCATCTCAGTCAGACCAATGGTGTCATACTTGATCTTTTTGTGCTTGCACCATCAGATCCTCAATATATGCTTCTGATGCCAGCGTACGTGCATTGAAAGTACAGACAGTCATTTTAGTCCTTCTTTGTTTTGGCAGCCTAGGATGGCTGTGAAATTTTATCAGGCACTGCTTGTTCGCCTTTCTTACTGCTGCTGATTTACCTCCAAATTGCTGTGAATATTCTACCCATCCCTCTGAGTGAGCCCCACAAAGTTATGAGAGTATAGCACCCGCATGGCAGAGCCTGGCAAGCTGTCCGACGTGTGTTCGATATGCCAAAACCAGTAACAAAAATGTTTATTTTCCTGACCCCAAAAGAGCCCTTAATACAGCAGCAGAGAAAGGAACAGTGTCTAATAATTGTTGGAAATGATAATACTAGCCTAGAACTGAGCATTGAATGTAGTCAAAGGGTTATACATAATAACTTCTAAATGTATGTATTGCAAGCTACAGTGTGTAAGAGGAGGAAGAGAGAGAGAGTAGGGAGGGAGGGAGAGAGAGAAAGAGAGAGAGAGAAAGAAGAGGGCAAATTGCCTGCCATAGAGGCAGGCTGGGAGAGGGACATTGATGGTGGAAAATGGGCAATGGTGGAAGAATGGTGGTGGAACACTATGACCATATTCGAAACATGAGCATCTTTGTAATTGTTTATTTTACAGTTGTATAATAAAAAAAGTTCCTTGCATGCAAATAGCAGTTTATCTGAGCACTTGGCTTGGTAATATCTCATAATAATGGACTTAATGGCTGTGTATAAGAGAAAGTATACAGAAAACAAAAAATTCCTTTATCCTTTGAGGAGAATGAACTGGCATAGATTAGAAATATGGTATTCACTATAATAAAATATTTCAAATTATTCTATTTTTGATTGCTGTAACTTTTCAAAGCAGAGATGAATTATGGCAAAAGAGAAGGGTTTCTGTTTTTGTGGACTATGGGTTCACAAGACTGGGTCAATACCCATTGCTTCATAGCAATGACTTCATTGCTATGAAGCTTGGAAGTACTTCCTGAGAAGTTCTAGGAGAGAGAAAGGAACTGTCTTAACCTTAGCCCCCAGTTATTTGAATCGTTATGATATGGACACTGTCGGGCGCTCCCGGGGTCCCTGACAGTGCCGGGAAGCGAGTTCCCTTCTACCTCCGCCGGCGAGGAATGGATGAACACTCTGGAATCCGATGCAGTTTTAAAGGGCTTTACTTATCACAGGTTCAGGCATACAAATCAGCAAAGGAAAAACCCGATGCTTAGGATTCCAGGCTAGAACCCCAGCCACGTGTAGGCCAAGATGGCGACCACCACATGTAAAAACTTCCAAGGGGAATAAACGCTCACAAGGCGAGATCCCACAGGGAAGAAGCCCAAAAGCCAAAAGCCAAAAGTCGCAGGGAGCCAAAAGCTGAAGGCTGAGGAACCAAAAGGCAAAAGGTGAAGGGGCCTCAAGTCAGCCCCTTATATACACCAAAGTAACCCAATCGGGAGTTTGTCATGCCAACAAAGAACCCTAAACAGAGTGTAGTGCCACACCCTATTGTAGGTATAAACAAAGGTTACACCAAGGACTAATCCCTAGATTATCTCTTATGTAAAACACTGGAGAGAGGGGGCTGATATAAAGTAATACATCTTAACTTCATGAGCTTCATGTAATCTAGATGGTACCCACAAGGCCCTTATTATTATCTGCACCAGGGTGATTCTGAGTATCTTGTTCTCATGTACTGAAAGAGTCATACTCGCCTGCTTAGAGCAAACTAGTATGATCCTTCCTATAGTCTTCCTTTAGTCTCAGCGTAGCCAGGGTGGTAGTCTCCTGGTAAATTCTAACTGTCCCACGTTGGGTGCAGTGGGTATAAAGAGGAGCTCTGCCCAATCTAGAAAACATAGAAGTCTTAGTAGATGTATAAGTCAGAAGTTATTCAATCAAGGTGACTTCTGTAACTGCCACACCCTCTAGAAGTGTTTACATAGAAGAGAGATCTCATTAGAATGAACATTGGCTTAAATAAGATTAAGCTGGGAGTGAGCAAAACAACAAAACTCCCAGATTAGCTAAACATGTCCTCCAACAGGACATGGTCATCAATTTCTTACCTCTATTTCTTTAAACTCTTTTGCAGAGCCTCAAGGCCCACTATCAGTATTTAGAAACTAAGATCTGCTTTGTTTGTTCTTTTTTGTCTCCCAAAGGAACCAAAGAAGATATCTCAGAGAGTCTAAAACTTACTGGTTTATAGTTTGATTGGGGGGGAAAGAGACAGGTAGGTGCCGAGTGAAATCCAATCAAACTTTCTTGTAAACTTTGTTGGAAAACAAAAAAATGGTGGAGATTTTTATTCTAACAAAAGTTAAAAACTTGCTATTGATTTTCTGCCTTGCAAGCTCCAAGGAATAGGAGTTAATCGTTACTTAGGTAATTTCAAAAACAAGACCAGGTCCAGACTTCGTAGTTTCATTCCTCTGAGCTGATCTTCCCACTGCTAAGTATTTATTGGCTCCAAAGTATCCTTATATCAGTGTTTTCATTGTTTTATTTATAGTGTCATATAAACCAAGTTGCATGGTATGTATTTGCTCAAACAGCATTTTTCTCCATTGTTAATTTTACAGATAATTATTGGCAAGCAGTTGTCTGGGAGTCAAATATTTTCATTTCCATAGGTTTAGCAGACCATGATTGATATGGCAGAATCTTTCATGTAACGAATCACAGTCTTGACTAGACACAAAGGACAGACAGCATTTGGAGAACAAAATGGGTCAGGAAGGACCCCATCACCCCTCTCTTGTGCTCTTCTCTCCAAGCAGGCGCTGCCTTCTTTATACCTTTTGTATTTGTTGTTTTTTTTTTCTTTTTGGGTCACACACCTGGCAGTGCTCAGGGGTTTCTCCTGGCTCTGCACTCAGGAATTACTCCTGGTGTGCTTGGGGACCATATGGGATGCCAGGGATCGACTCGGGTTGGCCACGTGCAAGCCAAACAACCTACCTATTGTGCTGTCACTCAGGTCCCCCAGTTTTGGTTTTGTTTATTCCTCCCCCTCCCCCGTGGTGCTCAGGGCTTACTCTACTCTGGCTCTGAACTCAGGGACCACTCCTGTAGGGGCTCAGGGGACCATATGGGATGCTGGGAATCAAACATGGATCAGCTGTGTGCCAGTACATCCCTACCTGCTGTGCTATCTCTCTAGGCCTTTCTTGTATCTTTATTGTAACATTTCCATATATGCTGGTTTTGGTGGGAGAAATAAAACTCCTTCAACTTCATGAAAGACTACATATATTGTATTTAAAATAGATGTGCTGAATTTTCTAAAATTCACCAATATTAACCAGTTCTCTGTATGCCTATTAGGAATTTGAAAACATGTGAAAGTTGCCTTTTTCCCTGCTATTTAGTACCTTATTTTGCATTTAATAATAAAATAGCTTCTCTAGAGACTAGTTTTCTGGCTAACTAATGCCTTTACAAACCAATGTAATTTTTTAACATAAAACATAAGTAATAGAAGTTCAGAGGAAATGAGCTCTTAGAGTCCCTAGAGCATGGTTATAAAGTCTGAAGTTGTGTTCACAAACTATTGTTTTACAGCAATTACACAATTTTTTAACAAGTAAAAAAATATTTTTCATGAAAAACATAGGTCAACTAAAAGTCAGAAACTACGTTTTTGAATACTATAATATTATAAAGAGTGCTAGACTTTTAAAACAATACTCTAGTAATTGTCTTTAATTATACAGTTAAACGGTGCTTTGCTTTTGGACATATGATGCTAATTTTTGCATCTTTTGAGAAATATGACTGACAAAATTATTTAATCAAACTACTTTTCACTTTTTCTTAAAGATTCAAGTGATCTACAAAACAAGGATTAGATAACAGCATGACAAGTTTTAGTGTAAAATTGTTGTAATTGACTTAAGTGTGTAAGTATCTGGCGTTATTCTCATTCTGAATGATGCCTCAACTACCATGATAAGCCCATAACTATAAACAGTTCAAGTGGTGGAGCCATAATGGCCCTTTGAGCTCTCAAGATGTCATATTTTTTAATTTTTTATTTTTACAATTACAAAGATATACAATTAAAAAGTTCATATTTGGGTTTTGGTCATACAGTGTTCCAGCACCCATCCCTGCTACGGGTGCCCATCTCCGACCACCAACATCCCGGTTCCCTCCCCTTCCCCAGCCCTGCTCCATGGCAGGTTCTTTATTTCTTTCCCTTTCTCTCTTTTTCTCTTTTCCTTCCCTCCAGACTATGGATTACAGAACATACATTAAAGGGTTGTCATGTGTATCTTTTTGCTCTATTTAATGCTCAGTTCTAGGTTGGCATTAGTACCCTCGACAATTGTTAGCACATTGTTCCATTATCTGTCTTACCTAGCCTCTGACTCCCACACGTTTGTGATAATTTCCACCTTTGACAAGACCTCCCGATATATATTTCACTTGACCTTGGATATTGGTATCATAATATGTATATATATATATATATATATATATTTATGTTATGCAGATAAGTGCAGGAGAAGATTATGTTGAGCGAAATTAGTCATCTTTTTTGGGGGTGAGAGCACACCGGGCTGTGCAGAGCTCACTCCTGGCTCCTCTGACAAACACCGGGTGTGGCGCCTCCCCACCCCCACTCCTTACAGCACTTGAAATACTTGTTGAAAAGTAAGATTTTTATAATCCAGTTTGGATCCTGTGATGGCTAGGATTCAGGAACCTGCCAAATTTATACGTGTCCTCATGATTCTGGTGCTAATACACCTTTTTTTTTTTTTGAGGGTCATACCGGTATATAGTAGACACATTGTTCCCTCAAATGGACCATGTGATCCTTTTTTTTTTTAAGATCTAAAATTTCCAGAGAATTCACCTAAACACTTCTGAGATTCAAGGAAGGAAAGAACTTCGGTTTTTTGTTTTGTTTTGTTTTAATTTTTGAGCCACACCCGGCAATGCTCAGGGGTTACTCTTGGCTCTGCACTCAGGATTTACTCCTGGTGGTGCTCAGGGGACCACATGGGATGCCGGGGATAGAACCCTACCCGCTGAAATATCGCCTCGGCCCCAGGGATTTAATTTTAAATCTAGTATCCTACACTCAACCTGCACTTAAAAATAAGGAGGATTCAGGGGCCATAGCCATAGCATGACGGGTAGGGCATTTGATCCCCAGCATCCAGTATGGTCCCTCGAGCAACCTCGAGCACCACCAGGAGTGATTCCTGAGTGAAGAGCCAGGGAGTAACCCCTGAGCTGCTGGGTGTGGGGGTTAAAAGCAAAAAAAAAAAAAGATTCAAATTATAACTACAAATTCAGCAGGTAGGAGTGGAGAGAAAATGGAGACATAGGTGGCAGGGAAACTTCCTTGGTGAAGGGACAGGTGTTGGATCATTCAGAACTGCGAGACAATGGTTTAAGGATCGCTTTCTTCTTGTGGCAGGATCTAATATTCGGGAATAATCTTTCCCGGTTTCATCAATACATGCACGAGATGAGAGGCTACTACAAGAGTATCCCACCCGCACAGCAAATCCTGGCAAGCTACCCGTGTCATATTTGATATGCCAAAAATCAGTAACAATTATAGACCTCATTCCCATGTACTGAAGTTTGAGGCTCTTCATGTTCCTGGAGCGAGCAGATGGCCTTGGGCTATACTAGCATGTCACAGGATGCATGAAGATGTTACTGGTGCCTGTTTGAGCAAATCAATGAACAACGGGAAGACAAGTGATACAAGTGATATTTGCTCTTTGGCAGTTAATTAGAAGTAGAAGTAAGTCTAGTACACGGCTCATCTGGTTGCATGAAATCATTTGCTTTCACAACCACTGACAGGTAAATATGAAATATTTTTTCACAGGCCAAAATTTTATGTATGTATTTTAGTCTCTTAACATTCTAATAACTAACGAATCAAGTTTCACTGATGCAATGGGCATGGTATTGAAATTATAAGTATGAGAAACCATCATTAACAGTATTATAAATTATAGAGTCCCAATCAATTCAAATTATACGTTATTCTTTTATTTTATTTTTCATGTGTTTGGTTTTTGAGCCACACCTGGCAGTCCTCAGGGGTTACTCCTGGCTCTGCACTCAGGAATCACTCCTGGTAGTGCTCTGGAGACCATATGCGATGCTGAGGATCAAACCTGAGTCAACTTTATGCAAGGCAAGTGCCTTACCCACTGTACTATCTTTCCAACCTCCATACCTTTTTCTTTTTTAACTATTCTTCCATCTCATGTTTTGATGTTTGTGTGCATGTGACTGAATTTGCAGTTCAATAAGCTAGAACATGAAGAGTGTACCCCCACAAACCATTTTTATAAGAGAAATCACACTTTATAATTCCCGATATATAGCTGATTTTTTCTTTTCTAAATTTCAACCTGGGCGGTTCACCCCTCCTTTAGGCAACCTGGTGGTCCTCCGGCTCCCGGAGGGTCACCATATTGATCGCCGAACTTAGTGCGGACACCCGATCGGCATAGCGCACTACAGCCCAGAACTCCTGGACTCAAGTGATCCTCCAGCCTCAGCCTCCTGAGTAGCTGTGACTACAGGCGCCACGCCACCACGCCCAGCAGAGCCAGCAGAGCCTCGCAACAAGCCAAACAAGCCAAACGACCCCCCCCACTCCATGAGGGCCTCCATTTTCCATATCCGGACTTCTCTCTCGTCAGACCTCTCCCAGCAGACCAGCCTATCAGCGCCTGGCTCATCGAGTTCCACCTTGCAGCAGTCTTTCTTAAATCCGGCTCAGGTATGCCGGTCCAGAGACTTGCAGACATGGGGCAGAGCTGCTACTGGCTCTCCCTGTGACCAGCTGCTCATGAGGTGCCCGGGAGGGATGGTGGAGTTCTAACCCTGGCCCACCACCCCAGCAGAGCCTCACAACAAGCCAGATGACCCCCACTCCATGGGGGCCACCATTTTCCACATCCAGACTTCTTTCTCGTCAGACTCCACCCAGAAGACCAGCCTATCAGCGCCTGGCTCATCGAGTTCCACCCTGCAGCAGTCTTTCTTAAATCCGGCTCAGGTATGCCGGTCCAGAGACTTGTAGACATGGGGCAGAGCTGCTACTGGCTCTCCCTGTGACCAGCTGCTCACGAGGTGCCGGGAGGGATGGTGGGTTCTAGCCCTGGCCCACCACCCCAGCAGAGACTACGCAACAAGCCAAGCGACCCCCCCACTCCATGAGGGCCTCCATTTTCCATATCCGGACTTCTCTCTCGTCAGACCTCACCCAGCAGACCAGCCTATCAGCACCTGGCTCATCGAGTTCCACCTTGCAGCAGTCTTTCTTAAATCCGGCTCAGGTATGCTGGTCCAGAGACTTGCAGACATGGAGCAGAGCTGCTACTGGCTCTCCCTGTGACCAGCTGCTCACGAGGTGCCGGGAGGGATGGTGGGTTCTAGCCCTGGCCCACCACCCCAGCAGAGCCTCGCAACAAGCCAGATGACCCCCACTCCATGAGGGCCTCCATTTTCCACATCGGACTTCTCTCTCGTCAGACTTCCACCCAGCAGACCAGCCTATCAGTGCCGGGTTCACGCAGCCGCAGAGTGGCAGCGTGGTTCATCAATAAATGCTGGACTTAGAGATGCCTACAAGAGTATGCTACCTGCACGGCAGAGCCTGGCAAGCTACCCGTGTTGTATTTGATAAATATATGCCAAATACCAGTAACAATTATAGACCTCATTCGGAATGGATTGAGGCTCTTTATGTTCCTGGAGCAAGCAGATGCCTTGGGCTCTACTAGCATGAGACAGGACATATGGAGATGTTACTGGGGTCCGGTCGAGCAAATCGATGATGAGCGGGAAGACAGTGATACAGTGATAAGAGTGATTTAGTGATTTGTTTGTGCTCTATTCTGATACCAAAGTTTTTATCTCAAGTGTTTATTTTGTGAAAATGAAAAGTCTTTTTGTACTCATAGACAACCAGTTCCTTAGCAAATATAAAGCACCTACCTCCATGTGCTGCACTGGGAGTTGACAGTTAAAGAAGTTCCCTATTCAGTTATGGGGCATTTGTACCATTTTAACAAACCTTACATTATCTCACTTTTGCATCTGGAATGTAGTTTTAAACTTTGGGGGGTAGGGAGAGCCAGACTCTGCTGTACTTAGGGTTTGCTTCTTGTTCTGCATTCAGGGATAAATCCTGACAATGCTTGGGGAAGCATATATGGTATTGGGGATCAAACCCAAGTCAGCCGTGCACAAGACAAGCACCCTACACATAGAGCTATCATTCTGGGCTGGCAGTGTTATTTGTGGAGGCATAAAAATGTGATGATTAGCATTTATATTTTATAGGAAAGAAAATTATGCATAACAAATATTAATTAAGAGTTTTACCCATGACATTAGAGTAGGAAATTTCTAACAAGTGAATTCTGTAATGTATTATCCCAGCTTGAAGACTACTGAGAATGTCAGGAGATGCTATTAATAATTACATGCAAGAGGGAAAAGAGCAATGGATTAGGACTTTCCAGGGAACTGAGCTTTTTGGCTTTTGGACAATGACTCACGATTGGTTTTCACATATTTTCTTTTTTTCTATGATTCTCAGACTTTCCCTTCCATAAGCATATCCAAATGCATATAATTAACTATAAAGGAGGGAATGACAGAATTTGATGCTGGAACCTCTAATTCTTAGTTATGCAGTAGCAGAGGACCAAGCACCTGAAACTTACTTTCTTTTCTTCTTTCTTTCCTTCTTTCTTTCCTTCCTTCCTTCCTTCCTTCCTTCCTTCCTTCCTTCCTTCCTTCCTTCCTTCCTTCCTTCCTTCCTTCCTTCCTTCCTTCCTTCCCTCCTTCCTTCCCTCCCTCCTTCCCTCCCTCCCTCCTTCCTTCCTTCCTTCCTTCCTTCCTTCCTTCCTTCCTTCCTTCCTTCCTTCCTTCCTTCCTTCCTTCCTTCCTTCCTTCCTTCCTTCCTTCCTTCCTTCCTTCCTTCCTTCCTTCCTTCCTTCCTTCCTTCCTTCCTTCCTTCCTTCCTTCCTTCCTTCCTTCCTTCCTTCTTTCTTTGACTCGGCACACATGATTACTTGATTTTAAAAGAAAAAGAAACATTTTTACATAAAACATTCACTCTTAGAGCCAGAGCAATAGTATAGTAGGTAGGACATTTACCTTGCACACAAATGACCTGCTTTCAATCCCTGGCACCTCATATGATCTCCTGAGTACCACTAGAAGTGCTCCAGAGTACAGAACCAGGAGTGTGCCTTGAGCTGAGTGTGGCCCTCAAAACAGGAAAACAAAAAACCCTATTCATTTAAAACTGGAGGGTTGACCCACAAATCTGAGCTTACCTATGGGGAGGAGTAGCTGGAGAGAGTCTTTGAGTCATTGGTGGAGGGAAGGGGGTATTCTAGTGGGTGTGGTCTTGGAATGACTCATGCATGAAACTTATCAGTAGTCTAAATTATGGTCCTTCAGTAGAAAAAAGGGGGTGGCTAGTGAATTTCTCAAGAAAATATAGATGAAATGCATTCTTTTTATATGAGGGCAATTTCTGAATCAATTTATTAGAATATTGCCTAATTTATGGCTTTAAGTATCTGAAATTATTAATATTTGTGTTAATGCTGTTTAGCAACATAATCCTATTATTGTTTTAGTGTGTAAATATTGACATTACATGGTAAGACAGCACTGGTAAGGCAATTCTAATCTTGGAACAAAATGATATTTTTCACCACAATACATTTTCTGATTTTTTAATGGAATAATTTTAATTTTATCCTATTCTGCTAATAGACATTTATGTCATAAGTAAGTCATCTTTAGCTTAAACTCTCTCCTGGTTTGTTTTTAATAACTGTGGATATTGAATTTTTCCTTTGGGGATATATACCAAAAATGTATTCCCATATTAGAGTTAAAATAAAATTAAAAACCACATGCGAATTTGGAAACCTGAAGTTTACTTTGTGATGATTTGATCTCGAGGGCAAAGGACCCACACTTTCAATCCCATTAGAACATTTTAGAATTTTTTCTTTTGTATTCAAGATCAACTACTTTGTTTATTCCTAACTTTTTCCTTTCCACACTCACAGTAAGGCTAACTCTGACTGATAGAAATTCTCACTGATTTGATGCCCAGGTCTATTCATTATCTGCTATATTTAAAAATGAGTGATGTCTAATCTGCTTTCTGTGATTTACAGTTTGATTTTACTTTCAATTATTTAGCTAAAATGATTGCATTCAGTTTTCGATATTTTATTTGATCCCCATTTTATTTATTGCTATCTTTTGTTTTTGCTTTTGTTTGGGGGCCAGATGGGCAGTACTGGGGCAACTACTCCTGGATGGGAATTTTAGTTGGGAGTTCACTCCTGCTGGTGTCCCAGGGAATATCTGATGCCTGTGATCCTGCATGTAAAGCATACATTCCAGACCTCTAAGCCATCTCCCCAGATACACTATATACGGTTTTAAACTACTATGTTTTGCAGTATTATTTCTCAACCTTTTCAGTAATAGCAGTGACAGAAAAATGTTAGATAAAAGTTCTAGGAGAAAGAATCAAGTATTCCATTTAAAAATAATTTTAGATAAATTTTAGGTTCTAACACCTGCGATTCATACAAATAATAAAGTATGTATGAATACTTTATTGTATGTATGAATACATACAATATTGTATTCATATTGTATGAATACATATAATATGAATCATACAAAAACAATGTAATTGTTTTCTAGTAAACATTAGCATCTTGAAACTGTTTCTATATATAACACACATGAAATGATCTCATTTGATATATTTTTGAAGCAGATGCTCTAATCATTTTGCAGATGAGAAAGCTGGAACTTGAAGGAATTTGCATAAGAAATTTAATAGTAAGTCAAAACTAATATGTTAGGGATAGATAAAATGGAATAAGCCATTGTTCATTTTAGTACTCACATATAACCCTTGTTAACATTTTAGTGCATTACTTTATAGTACTTTCTCTCTATATATGTGGATATTTGTATATCATATTTACTATATGCCATATACATATTGATATTTTGCTCTATTAATTTGTCATTATAATACCACTTAAATTTTATTTTGATTTTGGTTTAGGGCCACACCTGGTGATGCTCAGGGGTTACTCCTGGTCCAGCACTTAGGAGTTACTCCTGGAAGTGTATGTGGGACCATATATATGCTGGGGATCAAGCCTGGATCAGCCACATGCAAAGCATCTCCTTCCACACTATACTATCTCTCTGGCCCCCAAATCTTTTCAAGACATCATTTAAAATCCACTGCACAACTATAAGACATATTAGATCATTCTTTTTTAAATGAAAATTAAATTTTTTTTACATTTTTAACAAAACAGCATTTTGATGAATATTTCATATAATACTTTCCAATCAAGCTATTGCATTTTAATAGGTATCTGGGGTTTTAAAACCATAAAGTGATATGCTCATCCACAGATATATCTTATGATGAATAGTTTTTATTAGTAGCATTCACCAAGCTCAGGCTATGTTTTATAAACCATCAAAAATGGTATAATCTGATCTACAGATGAAGCTAATGTTTTTGTCTTTAGCTTTATCAACATTGTGTGCTTATAAAGTGTCAGAAAAGCAAACCTTAGGGGTCTATGACTCTTTTGTGGGTTTTGGTGGGGTTGGGTGGTGGGAGAAGAAGGAGGTAGCGAATCACTTATTTATGGTACCCGAGAAGGACCCAAAGTCTAAATTCTGGGAGGGTGAGTGGCGCTGTTTGTATGGCCTCTTCTCTATGAAGTAATATGTGTAAGGTAAAGGGCAAATAAGTGAAAGTTTCTACATTACAATGGCTAATATTGTTATATTCCAGAATAAAAACTTGGATAAATGTGTTTGAGAAAGCAGAGTGCTCAAATATATGGACTCCAATCCTGAAAAACAGTTAGAACCTCAAAAAAATAAACCTAATTAGAAAACAAAAAAAAATAAAAAGGAAAAGGAAAAAGCAAACATTCCTATGAAAGGAGATAGTGACAGCACCATTGAGACACCTTAGCCTCATCAGAAGAAAAAAGCCAGAGTAGAAATAAGCCCACAGTTGAAAATGAGGAGACTAGGGGCCGGAGAGATAGCCCAGCGGGTAGGGCATTTGCCTTGCACGCGGTCAGCCTGTGCCGGCCTGGGTTCAATCCCGGCATCCCATATGGTCCCCTGAGCACCGCCAGGAGTAATTCCTGAGTGCAGAGCCAGGGAGTAACCCCTGAGTATCGCCGGGTGTGACCCAAAAAGCAAAAAAAAAAAAAAAAAAAAAGAAAAGAAAATGAGGAGACTTGGAATGGACGTTAAAGTATTAAGAGTATTATGGTACTCAGGAGGTGCTACTTAATAATTGCTGGCACTGAAAAGAACTGCAGAATTTTTCACTAGTACTTTAGAAAATCATGATGGCAATTCATGAATAAAGCAGAAGCTTCTCATTTGGGGCTGTATAAGCCAGCATAGCTCTAATTCTAATAAACAAACTCAGCAGGTGTGGTATGCCATATGCCTTGGACATGGGGACAAAGGGTGGCCTGCCAAGATTTCACCATATAATTTGAGAGGTTCTGGCCTCTGAAATTATACAGAAGTTGAGTGCCCAACATTACACTGAAGACTGAAGTACTTTTATCCCTGCCACAACTTCACTGACAACATAGTCTTTATTGTCTGTGTTTCTATGAAATTTCTTATAATTTGCGTAAGTCTTTAGAGTAGAATTCATATTCCTTTTGGCATGGAGATATAAGAGCTGATTCTATCTAGTAAATAAAACCTAGTTATCAACTGCCATGGTTTGAGTTCTTTGGGAAATTTTACTTTAACTTCCACTTCATTCATAAAAGTCTTCTCATTTTCAACTGTGGGCTCATTTATATGCAGACTCTTTTCTTCTGAGATGATGGCAGTACAGTGGAAACCTCAGCCTCCTCAAAAGAACACTTACACTGTTGGGTACCTTGTTACACATTTCTGTTTTTTAGTCCTTTTGGACTAAGAACAGAGGTCCAAAAATTACACTTTTACTTTGAAAATGCTAGCATATAACAGAGTTGAGGTTTGTTTTCTGTTTGAGTTTAAAATCTTAATAAAAGGGGTTATAACTCACCCCTCCCTCTTTTAATTTCAAAGTTTCTAGCAGTGTATTTAGTGATGGGTGATGGAGAGCTATATCATAGTATTTTATTCCCTTGTTGACAAAACTGGTTGTGAATGCTGGTGGTCCTGTTCTGTTGGCACTGTGAGTTTTGGTATTATGTTAATGCTCTGTGACAAGCACTCTGATTACTAGTGCTTCTGTTTGATTCAGTGTATATACCTAACTCATGCACCCATTTGTGCCCTTTTTTATGGTGCTAAGTGCTCACTTTTTGTAGGTCATCCATGTTGTTCTTTAGGCATTTTACTTTTGCTCAGATTTTAGAACAGTGGCTAGTTTCTTTGAGATTATATTAATGCATATTTGCCATAATAGACAAAATATCTGTGTGGCTGCAGTGTCCTTTAAAAGTCATCTTTTAGGAATTGTTTCTGATCATCAATAAACTTTTTTTTGTTTCAAAAAAACCAAACCTAGAAGAAATAATAAAGAAGAAAAAGTAAAAATGTAGAATTTGCATTGTGTTATTTTACGGCCACCCCTGACAGTGGTCCTACTCCTTGCTCTGTGCTTAGAGATCACTCCTCACAATGCTTAGGGGGCCAAATGTGGTGCTGGGGATTGAACCACGGTTGGCAGCACATAAGTACAATCTCTCTGGTCCAGTAAAGATTTTAGAGGTGGAAAGGAGAGCTATATTTGTCTTGATTAGAGATCACAAAAATTAGAAAGTATCTGGTTAATTATTTTGTTTTTTGTTGAGTAGCCACTGGGATCCCCCAACAATATCAGGTAACAAGTTCCCTTTTATCTCAAGGACTGGCATCAGATGGACAAACCACAAGTTCTACATAGTTCCAAAAGGCTTTTATTAATCACCAATAATTAAACAAACTATGCTACTACAATCCAAGATAATAGGATATTGCGATGTTCAGCTCTTGGCTAGACCTTTGACCATGCATTCCAGCCCAGGTCTCCCACCAAAATGGATGGATCTTCCCCAAGTCAGGCCCTGTATATACCCAAAAGCCAAAATCCTTTTTTATGGTGGATTGCATCAACAAAGATCAATGAACCAGCTTTTTAGGTGTAGATATTAGGTGGTACTACACCCCTGATTCAGGTCTAAACAAATTCTAATCCCTTCCTCTGAGATTATCTCTTATATCAAAACACTGGAGAGAGAGATAGAGAGAGAGAACTGGTATAAAGAAATACTTTTTTTTTTTTTTTGCTTGTGTGTGTTTTTTTTTTTAAGTATTTTATTATACCACCGTGAGATATACAAATAAAAGATATACAATTAAAAAGTTCATGTTTGGGTTTTGGTCATACAGTGTTTCAGCACCCGTCCCTCCACCAGTGCCCATCTCCCACCACCAACATCCCGGTTCCCTCCCCCTTCCCCAGCCCTGCTCCATGGCAGGTTCTTTATTTCTTTCCCTTTCTCTCTCTTTCTCTTCTTAATGGATGTATGTTCATGGGGAGAATTGCATCATAATTTCAGGCCAAAGATTTCATGCAATAAAGATGATATCACAAGGTCCTTTTTATTTCTACTCTATACCAGGGTTATTCGGAGAGTCCTGTCCTCTCTTTACTGAAAGGGTCATGTTCACTTACCTGAGAGCAAACTAGCATGATCACTCCTTTGTCTTGGCAGAGTTGATAAATGGTAGTCTCAATTTACTACCCTGGTAGTAGCCAGGGTGGTGGTCTCCTGGTAAATTTTAATTGCCCCATGCTGGGACCTTTGGGTGTAAACAGGAATAGTGCCCAATCTAGCAGTCTAGATAGCATTGAAATCATACTAGAGATTATAATAATATTCCAAGAGTTATTAATTCAGAATCAAAATGACTCCTGTAACTGCCACACCTTCTATCAGTGTTTCCACAAAAGAGAGCTCTCTTTAGCTTGAACCCTGGCTTAAAGACATGTAAATAGCTTAAACTGTAAGTAGCTTGAACAGCAAAGATCCAAAGCTAGCTAGGCAATGTCATTCAACAGTCTTGTAAAAATCTCTCATTCCCATTTTAAATTATTTTTTTTTGGGGAGGGCCAAACCTGACAGTGCTCAGGACTTAGTCCTGGTTCCTTGCTAAGGAAGCAATCCTTGAAGGCTTGGGGACTATATGGGGTGCTGGAGATTGAATCCAGTCTGATGTGTGCAAGATAACACTCTACACACTGTGCTATCTCTCCAGCCCAGCTATTAAATTTGAAAATAGGATTGTATGCATGATAGAAAGCCTAGTGTAAAATGTATGTTTCTGAAATTATTATATAGGGAATTTAAAATTAATTTCTGAAGTTTGTCATGACGGATGCTTAGCAACTAAGTTGGTTAATGATGTTGGAAGAATGACTGGACTGACTGACATAATGACAAGAATAGGTGCTGTGGGACATAAAAGAAAGCTCAAAGGCAAAAGAATCTAAGAGCTAGTTTGTGGAACCAAGCTTCCTCTGGCAATGTGATCGGGTATGTGTGAAATGAAGGGTGTTGAGATTGAGGGAATAAGGGAGACCCCAAGACAATGATGGAGTGAAACTCATAGTCTAAGAAGAAAATGGACATCAAAATAGTAAACTTTTCAATTATATTACAAAGTGGTATGAGAAGGAAGGGTGCATAAAACGGCAGAGTAGAGAGAACACTTGATCTTGGTAGGATAAAGACTGACAAAGAGACAAGGATAAGAGAACATAGTGCCAATGTTTCTAGCTATGGAGGTTGGAGTACTATGCTTTTTGTTGTCTTTTAATTTGATTTCTAAAGAGGATGTTTCTGTATCATGAGTTAATCATACCTATTTCCTTAATGTGAGTTTAGGAAAATTACTCAATACCTCAGCACATTAGTTTCTAAATCCAGAAAGAAGAAGAGAAAATTAAGCTTACCTCAATATGAAGGCAATAGAATGTAAGTTACTTGTTCCATAAAAGTTATGCATCCTACAGAGCCTGCCATTACTGATGCCCAGAAAATAGTAATTTTTAATATCCTGATAATTTAGTGGAAAAATAGTAAAAAAGCATGTCAGAACAGAGAGGGATAAGTATAGCAAATTCTGCAGAGTAAGTGAGAAATAACAAGGATTCAGAGTTTGCCTGAAGTTCAGGTTTCACTTATGACTGCTAAACTTGGATTCCTAAGAATAAAAGGTCTTAAAAAAGACTCAAGAGGATTTTTTGAGTCTTGGAACAACTATTGACTGTTACAATGGAATATTTTGATGTATTAAGTGTAAATTACTCAGAAGCATATGGATCAAATTCCATCTAAGCAATGCATGAGTTTAAACATTACATGGAA
>JAJIBD010002035.1:0-115000 GCA_021461705.1 Cryptotis parvus
TTTTGGGTCACACCGCATTGCTCAGGGGTTACTCCTGGCTCTGCACTCAGGAATTACTCCTGGTGGTGCTCGGGGACCATAGGGATGCCGGAGATCGAACCTGGGCCAGCAGAGGCCCGCCACGCAGGGCAAACGCCCACCCCCTGGGCTATGGCTCCACCCCTCTTTCTTAAGGACTTTTGAGGCACACCCAGTCATGCTCAGGGCTACTCCCCGCTCGTGCTCAGGAAACCAGGTAGATCCCAGAGCCGTGCAGGTGCTCTGGGACTTGGCCTTGTCTCCTCCAGCCCGCAGCCGCACTCTCCACCCACAGCGGGAAGTGGTGCTGGCAACCCCACGAGCAGCTCAGGTGCCAGTGCAGCCGAGCGGCCTGAAGGGAGGGCAGCTACTCTGCCCCATACTTCAGACTCCCCCAGGAGTCACTCCGACTGAAATTACTCATGCCAGGCACAGCCTGACGTCCAGCGAGTGGGCTCTACTGAAATAGCGCTCCTTTGCTCCCCAGAGTATTTACTGCACGGGGGCACCGCCAAGGCCCTGCTGTGGTTCATTAGCCAATTAAAGAGTCACCGTGAAGAGGAAATTCTAGCCAGAGGGAATAACAGGGAGTCCAGTGATAGGTCATTGCCCTGTTTGGGAGGGAAAAGCAGGATAAAGAGAAGGGGCGGGAGTGTAGACAGGAGAATAGGGGCCTGGGAGATGGGCCTGGAAGGACAGACCCGGGTTAGCAGGCCCCCAACCTACAGACCCTTCTTAGGCCATGGCAGGGGCTTCTAAGGATGATGGGACATTCCTACAGAGCTTGAAGACCATTTTGCTTCCATCTCACAGGGGTTTTCAAATGCCATGGCCTCTAAAATAAAAGCCCTTCCTTAGCATGACACTTGACCAGCTTCTCCTACCCTAATCCACCTCCATCTCCTCATTCAACCCCTAACGCTCTGTTGATAACCTTGTCTCAGCCCAACAAGCTCATACCTAGCCTTCAAGACCCATCCCATTTTGCCCTATTAGACAAGGCCTTCTAAAGAAGCTCCCTGGCCACCCTTGATTGGATAGTCTGGTGGGGAGGAGCCTGGTTCTCCCCCTAAGTCACAGTGAATGGAGTCAGCCTAGAAAGTTCTCAGTGGGCAAAGAAGTGAGGAAGGTAAAGCATGAGCCCCATGTCAGCCGTGTCGGACCCCCCCTACCCCCCATCTGCTGCCGTGAGAAGGAAGCCAGCTGGGCACCGGGCTGCTGGGTTTGCATTCAGCCTCGCCCAGTCATTCTCCTGAGGACCTGGCCTCATGCCGAAGCCTTGTGGTCCCCATTTATAATACAGGGTCCAGTAAGGCCAGCCAGCGAGAGGAGTAAGTTAGAGAGTGCATGGAGATAGGCAGGTGGCCCTGGGCACGGCCGTCATGTCACTGTCTCACAGAGGGGCTGTAGGAGCCGGGGAGGGTTTCGGGGGAGGCAAATGCTCCCCACCTTCCTCCTCCGTCTGCAGAGCAGTTCTGAAGCCCAAGTTTCACAGAAGACCATGTCAGAGGTGCGTGAGACCACCAGTTTCTTTCTCTGTTAATCTCCCTGGAATGCCAAAGTCAAAATTGCTGTTCCATGGCAGCACATGGCTGTCCACAGGGCTTACCCTGGCTCTGTGCTCAGGAGACACTCACGTGGTGGTGCTTGGGGGACCATACAGGATACAGGAGATAAAGTTGGCCACACGCAATACCAGAGCCTTAACTATCTCTCTGGCTCCCAGAAATGCTGTTTTCCTTTGTTTGGGGTCATACCCAGTGATGCTCAGGAGTTACTCCTGGCTTTGCACTCCTAGGAATTGCTCCTGGTGGTACTTGGTGGACTATATGGGATGTGGGGATTGAACCGGGACCAGTCATATACAAGGCAAACTCGCTACCCTCTATTCTGTCACTCTGGCCCCCCAGAAATGCTTTTATGGTCCCAATGCCCTGCCTTCTTGATGCCGTTTCTCTGGGTGTGCCGGAAGAAGCCATTGCAGGGAGACAGATGTGAAGTCAGGTTCTTTGGGGCACACCACCTTCTATTCTGCCTCCCATCCTGCCTCCTGGGTATCACTGTATCACTGTATCTGTCTTCCCGTTCATCATAGATTTGCTTGAGCGGGCACCAGTAACATCTCCATATGACCTGTCTCATGCAAGTAGAGCCTAAGGACACCTGCTTGCTCCAGGAACATAAAGAGCCTCAAACCATTCCATCAGGTCATGGGAATGAGGTCTATAATTGTTACTGGTATCTGGCATATCAAATACGACACGGGTAGCTTGCCAGGTTCTGCCACGTGTAGCATACTCTTGTAGCCTCCTGGGTACCTGGGAAATATTTGTGTATGCTAGGCACCAGAAGACATTTCCCAGTCAATATGAGGATTCAGGCCATGGATGTATATATATATGCATGTATGAGATATATGATATACATGACTGGGATGAATATCAGTGGTAGAGCATTTACCTTGCACATGTGAGATTCTGGGTTAGATCACACACACACACATACTGCATCACGCAGACATATACCACCTCACACACACAGCCACCATGATACACCACACAGACAATATACGTACACTCCACCACCGTCACCCCACGTACCACCACATACACACCACACCACCCCACACTCATACACACACACACACAGCACCCCACATACAGCATCACACAAACACACACACAACACACGCACCACCACCACTAAGAAATGCCACTCCATGCCGTGTGTACATCTGCTGTGTAATCAAATCCTTCTCCTCTAGGGACCTATGAAGAGAAAAAGGCTGAATTTTACATTTCTAGCAAGTGCAGAGGCTCTGAGCTCCTCTGTGTCTGTGGTAGAGACCAACATGTTTAATTCTCGCTCTGCGGATGGGGCAAAGCCCAGAGGAGCAGAGCAGAAGGTGTTTCCTGGTCACGCTCAAGGAGGAGGGAAGCCGATGCTTAATAGATTTCCTCGTTACAGTCCTGGTGACACATCGCTGCTTCCCACCAGCAGCTGAGAGGGATGTGTTGCCCTGTGGAGCACTCCATGGCTTTGCAGGCAACTCCTGATAATGTCATAAAATCAGTAGGCACGGCAGGCCAGGTGGTATCGGTGATGCAAGGCAGGGCAAGTTGTGGGCACAGAGTTGGCCCCACATCTGTCTCTCCAATAGCTGCTGCCACTGGGTACTCCAGGCCCTTCCGGTTAGGACTTCAAATCAAGGTCATCCTAGACTCTTCCGTGAAGGAAGTCAATCCTACCTCTGAGACTCCCTCGCCTTTCATCCCACATTAGGGGCATTGCTCTTGGGTGCAAGCAACAGACGGGGAAACAGTGGCTTACCCGAGACAGCTAGCTGCTTGTTTCTCTCACACATAAAACCCCAAATTAGGAAGCTGGAGAGATAGTACAGCAGGTGGATGCTTGCTTTTACATCAGCTGACTCAGGTTTGATCTCCGGCACCACATATGGCATCCTGAGTCCCACCAGGAGTGATCCCAAAGCACAGTGCTCAGGGTAAACCCTGAGCACTGCTAGAGTGTGGCCCAAAAAGCCAAAAAATAGATTTTAAAAAGAATCATAAAAATTCTGAGCTGATGGGGTGCTGAACCAGGACCCCAGGAACCTGGCTGCTTTCTCCAACTTCCCCAGTCAGAATCGTCTCTGGGGAATGGGGTCACAGTTGGGCTGCAACCATGCCGCTGTTTCCGGGAGGCGGATAAAGGAAGGTCTGAAAACAAGAATGTCTGTCCGTCCCTTTCACAGAGGCATGCCAAAGAGCCACGGGACAATTCTGCTTCCATCCCACTGGTCACACACAGGGGAAGGAAACACCACTCTTTACCTCAGGCTGACCAGGTTTCAGAAAAGAATTGTGGGATCCACTTTTTGGAATTGAAACAAATAGTTTCAGGAGTTTATTTAATATAAATATCAATGGCAACCACACCTCACCACCACCAAATTTTTTCAACAGAAGAAGGGAAATATTTTCTGGGGCTGGAAAGGTAGTACAATGGGTAGGGAGCTTGCCTTGCACACAGCTGACTCAAGTTGGGTCCCTGGCATCCCATATGGTCCCTAAGCACTGCCAGGAGTGATTCCTGAGTGCAGAGTTAGGAATAAGCCCTGAACCAAGTGTGGCCCCAAAACAAACAAAATATAGAAAAGAAAGAAAAGAAATGAACGTTTTGGGGGCAATGTTGCTAAATTGGCAAGGCAGGACTGCACAGCTATCTATGTTAGCAGGCAGGACTGCACAGCTATCTATGTTAGCTAGCCCAAACATTTTTCACTGAAGGAAAAAATGCAGCTTGGTAGGTCATTGCAGGGCTTCTAATCCTTTCTTAGTCATGGACAAATAGGGCAAATAGGTTTTCGATGTAGAAGTAGCCTTGAGGATTAAATCATGGGGTCAGTGTGGGCATGTCCCTGGCTTTCTGAGCCTTGGATTAGGCTTGGATTTATCCTCATCAAAAAAATAAAAGTCAGCTGCCATGAGAATTAAATGATCAAGGAACATAAAGTATTTCGCACAATGCTTAGCTCTTTGCAACAGAGGTGGCCATGCTAGAGACTTTCCAAATGCCCTCCAAAATGTTAGCATAGCTCTTTTGGATAGTTGAGGACCTAAGAGATAACACAGGAGGTAAGGAAACTTGACTTGCATGGTGCTGACCAGAGTTCAATCACTGGAACCATATATGATGCCCCTGCCCCAAGAGCCGGTGCTCACTGCTAGGGATCACTTCCGAGCACAGAACCAAGAATAGTCTCTGAGCACCCTGGGTGTGGCACAAACCTCCATATCTACATCCCTACTGCCACTGCCAGAAAACAGAAATAGAACTTCAGAAAATATCAAATAGACTCCAATCTTATTCAACTTGTTGAATATTGAAGCAACCCAGAGGATAAAAAGGTTGATGTAGAGACTGTCTATATGCATGAGAAAAGAAAGGAAAAGACAGTCAGTGCAAGACACTGGGTGGTGTACTATGGGGCCATAAAGCCATAGTTATCTTTCCTGCTTGGAGGAAATCTTCCCCCCCCACCCCCCCGCCATAGGTCACCCTGACCCACTGTCAGTCTCCGCTTAGGGGAAACTAAGAAAGCCGTGAGACAGTGGACTCTGTGCAGCCTGTTCTCACCCTTCCGACCTTTGGGGCTGGAAACAGGTGTGTTGACCTCTCTGGGAAACACCAAGGCACGCTTCATGGGCCGCACTCGTGGTGGCCACCCCCAGCCTCATCTCTGCCATTCTCAGGGATCGTGTGGGTGGGAAGGCCCTTCCTTTGCCCTCCCGACTCCTCATTCTGCCTCCTCACGTGACTGCCCACGGCTGGAGGTCAAGTCTGTACATTCAGCTTGTTACTGAGCCGCTCCACTGCTGTCCTCACTGGCCCCCTCTGCAGTTCCTGGGCATCTGAGGGCCTTCTCGGGGACTTGCTTGGAAGGCAGGTCCTTAAGGCATTCAGCCTCCAGCAGACTCCTGCCACCTGGGGTTGAGGGCATGGCCTCAGTTCCATCCCGTGTGCAGGGACTGTCATCACTTCCTGGCACTGGGAGAAGGTCCCTCCCGCCCCCCCGGGGTTTTTCTGCATGACACATTATCTGTTTAAACGAGGATAAAATCAAAGGCATTTCCCAGAAAAGTGGATTGTAAAAGAACAAGAGAGACGGAAGCAGAAGATCTGGCCAGGGCTTGTTCCAACATTCCATAGAACTGAGTCAAGAATGGGAATGGATTCTGGGGCCCCCCAGCAGCCTCCAAGTTCTCGGTGGAAATGTCCCCACCACATGCTGAAATGAAATTGTATAAGTAGATGCAGCATCATGGCCCCATCAAGATTAGATCCTCAGTAGTTGGAGCTGGTCTTAAGAGGTTTGGAACCCAGAAGGCGAGTCAGCTATCTGCTATAAGCAAACAGTAAATTGTTGGGTACTATACCAACTAGAACTGATTAAATGAGGCAAAAAGATAAAACACCCTTAATCGAAATACTGAGGGGAAAAAGAGAAAAGAAAATAAAGAACCCTCCATAAGGGTGGGAGGGAACCGGTGTTGGTGGGAGATGGACTGGGGCGGGATGGGCTGCAAACAATTCAGTATGATTTTTGGAAAGTGTACCACTCAAGAAACAATTATGTTTTAACTGAACTAAAATAAATACTTTTAATCACTAAAAAAAATTAAACTCCAACTTTATCACCCAAAAAAAAAAGCATCTGCCCTCAGAGAGAGGCTGAGAGTCCCAATCCTGGTTGAACCCACCAGTACTGAGCATACCCTGACAGGTCGATCCCAGAAATTCCAGCAGAAACCACCCTGAAAGAAAGCTCAGTGGCTTATGAAATGTCCTCAGGAAGCATGAGGTTCTGAGCTTAGTCCCCGGTGCCTCACATACAACCAGGCAATCCTGATTGACCCTTTTCTTGGGAGGAAGGAAGGAAGGAAGGAAGGAAGGAAGGAAGGAAGGAGGAAGGAAGGAAGGGAAGGAAGGAAGGAAGGAAGGAAGGGAAGGAAGGAAGGAAGGAAGGAAGGAGGGAGGAAGGAAGGAAGGAGAGGAAGGAGAGGAAGGAAGGAAGGAAGGAGGAGAGGGAGGGGAGGGAGGGGAGGGAGGGAGGGGAGGGAGGGAGGGAGGGAGGGAGAGAGAGAGGGAGGGAGGGAGGGAGGGGAGGGAAGAGGAAGGAAGGAAGGAAGGAAGGAAGGAAGGAAGGAAGGAAGGAAGGAAGGAAAGGAAGGAAGGAAGGAAGGAAGGAAGGAAGGAAGGAAGGAAGGAAGGAAGGAAGGAAAAAAGGAAGGAAGGAAGGGAGGGAGGGAGGAAGGAAGGGAGAAGGAAGGAAGGAAGGAAGGAAGGAAGGAAGGAAGGAAGGAAGGAAGGAAAGAAGGAAGGAAGGAAGGAAGGAAGGAAGGAAGAAAGGAAGGAAGGAAGGAAGGAAGGAAGGAAGGAAGGAAGGAAGGAAGGAAGGAAGGAAGGAAGGGAAGGAAGGAAGGAAGGAAGAAGCCTGGGGGCTGGAGTAAAAGTACAAAGGGAGGGCATTTGTTTTGTATGACAACCGACCAGGATTCAATCCCCAGCATCCCATATGGTCCCCTGAGCACTGCCAGGAGTAATTCCTGAGTGAAAAACCAGGAGTAACACCTGATCATCACTGGGTGTGACCCAAAAGAAAAAAAAAACCAGAAAGTCATTAGCCCACTGGAAGAAAGTGAGATGGGTGCCCTCTTGGCAATCCATTTTTTGTAGCCATAATACTAAGAAGCTTTTAGAGAGACTAGAGCCTTAAGATGAGCAGAGATGAGCTCTATTCTAAAGCGGATCAAGGTGCTTCCTGCTCAAGATGAGGACTGGACCGGGTCCCAGAGAGAACTCTGAGCTGAAAGCCCTTCCCCTGATGACTCCCTAGCAACCACCCTTAGCCCAAGGCAGGGCAGCTTGTGAAGAGGGGCGGGAACTAGTGGCTACAGAGCATTCGGATGTGGGGTCGCCTGCTCCCAACATGGGGGCGGGGTGCATTCTGCATATTCTCTCTTATAATGCGGGTGCATTCTGCATATTCTCTCTTCCACAAGCCTGGCACCTGGATGGAGCCCTGAATTTCTCTACAGTGGCAGTTTCCCGTATAACTAGGTAGCTGGGCTTTCTCTCTCTCTCTCTCTCTCTCTCTCTCTCTCTCTCTCTCTCTCTCTGTCTCACCCCCTTAGATGAGAATCCTTCCCTTCACACCTTCTATGTTATCATTTTCATCCTTTTCATGATGAAAGACGAAGTGCCTCAGAATCAGGATCAGAGTTGAGTCCAGCACTGACTTCTCCTTTTCTGACAAAGTGCTTAACCTCGCCTCTGCCTGAGAACTGCATGGCTCCAACTCTGGGCTGGCAAGGCCCAGCTCCCAGGCCATAACAATCCAGCCAAACTCATGTACAGCTAGACTCAAGGTGCAGTGGGTCTCAGGTGCAGTGGGTCCTCAAGTGCAGTGGGTCTCAAGTGCAGTGGGTCTCAGGTGCAGTGGGTCTCAGGTGCAGTGGGGTCTCAGGTGCAGTGGGTCTCAGGTGCAGTGGGACTCAGGTGTGATGAGACTCAGGTGCAGTTGGATTCAGGTGTGGTGGGACTCCAGGTGCGGTGGGACTCAGGTGCGGTGGGACCTCAGATGTGGTGCTACTCAGGTGTGGTGGGATTCAGGCGCAGTGGGACTCAGGTGCGGTGGGACAGCTGGCCTAGTGATGGGGGCAGAACTTCAGAGTGGGCCCCCTGGCAGACTGAAGCTCCCTGCAGAGATATGCCCATCCTGACCTCACCAGCACTAGCTTCAAGGCTAATATTTTAGCAAACAGGTGGGGGTGTAGAATTCTATTATTTCTACCCGCTTTGCTTTCTGGCACCTTTACAGGCTGCAGGAACACCAGAGATTTGGAGACAGTGGGACCTGAGTTTGCATCCTGCTTCCTCGCCTCTGGGCTGTGACTGCTCCAAACTCAGAGGCCCTGGGACTGCCCTCCAAGGCCAGGTACTCCCATCTTGGGCTCTACATCACTTCCCAAGCACCCCTGTGCAGAGCACAGCTCAACACAGAACCTGAGACCATGGTAGTCCTTACTAGGATTATTCTTATTTACTCCAGGGCCCTGGCAGAAACTCTGCATAGGGCTTTCCTGCCAGTTTTCAAATCTCCCCCACCCCTGCCTCTCCGCAAACATCTGTTAGCGCATTCTTTGCTACAATTAAGTGCCTGCTGGTGAGGAAGCACCCTTTGTTGAGATGTTCTCCCAGTTTGCAGACAGGGTGCAGCACACAGCAGTGCTCGTCCTGGGCTCTGGGGCTGATCCAACCCTACTTGGGAGCTCTGAAGATGCCTAAGAGGGCATCACAGCCTTAAGGAAATGACTTGCCCTGCAGTGAACTTGCCATTAAAGGGGAGGTTTATACTTGCACCTTCCTAAGTTTCCTTCCAACCTTCTCAAGTTTCCTCTGGGAGGTGGGTGCAGTGATGAGGAGGAGGAAGAGGAAGACCACAGCCCTGAGAAAATAAGGAAAATGATTCTGATGATGGTGAGGAGAAGCTCTGGACCTCCCCTCAGCAGTGCTCACAAGATACTTTATAAGAAGATACCCTGGAGTGATAGTACAGTTGGTGGTGTGTCTGCTTTGCACGTGGCTGACCCAGCAGGCTTCGATCCCCATATGGACCCCCGAGCCCACTAGGAGTGATCCTGAGCATAGTCAAGTGTGGCCACAAAACCAAACAAACAAGAAAGACATCCTAATGGACAGCAGGTTTTTGGTAATGAGCAGTTATGAATGAAACTCCCATCCTCCAGTTAAATCCTACATTGCCCTCCTCAAATGTTTTCCCTTTCCATCTCAATCCACCCAGAACACCAGTCCCAATTCTGGGATGACAGGGAACTTCACGGCACGTTGATGCAGGGCCCCACCATGGGAGGGGTGATGTGAGGCAGGGAGGAGAGAGATCAGTCACTTTCTCCCCATCCACCCCTGCTGTCCTGGGGCCCACTGGGAAGACTAGGCCTTACCCAGGCCTTGCAGATTCTTGTCTTTGCCTCTCTGAAGAATTCAGGGGAGACAAGAGTGAAGTAAAACAGATTTTATTTGGAGATTTTTAGGAAGGGAAGGAGGAGAGAAAGAGAGAGAGAGAGAGAGAGAGAGAGAGAGAGAGAGAGAGAGAGAGAGTACACATCTCAAGAAGGGGGATAGCCACACATGTGCTTGGGGCCACATGTACCCGAACACGTGGGCTCAACCAGCACATGAGTTTGGGCAGCATATGTCCACACTTCCTTTGTTCAAGGAGACTTTTATAGGGTTTTCCAAAGCTGCCCCCCCATGTGGGGCTTCTACCCGGTAAGAGTCCACTGTTAAGGTGTTGTCAAGGGATGTATTGGGAGTGGTGTATGGTCGCCTTTGAAATTCCCTTCCTGTCCTTTTTCCTGCCAGGTTTCGGGCGGGGGAGGGGTTCTTCCCTGGGTGTCTTGGATCCAGGTGAAGCCTTTTTCAGGCCTTAGTTCTTATTTCTGCAAAATGGGCTTTTTTGAAGCTTTGGAGCTGTTAGTTTTATTACGCCTTAGAAATTCCATTGCTGTGGACTCTCTCCTTTTATGTCAATGTAACCTGTGGTCAGGCCCCAGCCCCACAAGCAACCCGAAGCTGTGCAAGTCTCCATCTTGAAGTTCCTTGGCACTTTTTTTTTTTGCTTTTTGGGTCACACCCGGCAATGCTCAGGGGTTACTCCTGGCTCTGCACTCAGGAATTACTCCTGGCGGTGCTCGGGGACCATATGGGATGCCGGGATCAAACCCGGCCGGCATGAGCCGGCCTCGCGGTAAGGCAAACGCCCTACCTGCTGGGCTATCGCCTCCGGGCCCCCTTGGCACTTTTCAACCTGGGCCCCAGCAGTCCATCTGGTGCCTGGGCCCCTCCAGTGGCACCTGCCTGGAACGTTAGCCACCTGTTTGACATCTCCCCTTCGTGTTTGAGCAGTTAACCAGCTTCTCCTCACTCCTTGCCCGCTGCCTCAGGAGAGTTGGCGCCCCAAGGTTCAGTGATTCCATTCATTTCTTCTCTGCTCTCCATTCACTTCTCCCTGCAGCTGGTCTCAGATCTGTTCCTGCCTGTCCCAAATCATGCTCAGCAGGTTGGGGGACGCTTCCTTATCTCACTTGACCATGGGAAGGCAGCATCCATCACCACCATTATCAGCAGCATAACTTGCCAGGGTGCAGAAGAACACTGTCTTTGCCTGGGCCACACCCAGCTGACTCCTGGCTCTGTGCTCAGGGATCACCCTAGTGGGGCTCAGGGAACCACATGGGGTGCCTGGGATCAAACCTGGGTTGACAGTGTGAAAAAAAGTTTTTACCCACACTGTACTATGGCTGTGTCCTGAGACAGTCTTTGAGAATCACAGCTGCCATCATAAACACGTAATGAATAGAGAATAAGAATCCAGTTTTCCGTGGATCAGGAGGTCTTACCAAAAGTGGAAATTACCATAAACGTGTGGAAGTCAGAGGTTAGGTAAGACAGAAAAGGGAACATGTGTGAATAAATGTCGAAAAAGGCTAATACCAACCTAGAACTGAGCACTAAATACAGGCAAAAAACGCACATTATGGCCTCTAAGTGTATGAAGTGCAACCCACAATGTGTAAGAGAAGGAAAAGAGAGAGAGGGAGAGAGAAAAGAGATAAAGAACCTGCCATTCAGGCAGGCTATGGGAGGGGGAGGGAATTGGGGACATTGGTGGTGGGAAATGGGCACTGGTGGAGGACGGGTGCTGGAACACTATGTGACCGAAACCTCCAAACATGAACAACGTTGTAATTGTATATCTCACGGTGGTATAATAAAATATTAATTAAAAAATCAAATTTAGCAATTATACTCCAAGTAAACAACCCCCCCCCCACACACACACACACAAAAGAATGCAGTTTTCTAGCCGGGAGGTGGGATGTTGGAGTGAGCAAAGGCAGCCTGTCTGAGGTCACGCTTGAATAAAGGGTCTGTGAGGCTGGAGCTAATCACAGAGCGAAGTAAAGATGACCCTTGGGGTGCAGGAATCAGGACCAGAGATCACCCCATTTCCCAGGGGCATTTTCTGGGGGGGGGGGAGCATGTCCACAGTCCTCTCAGTTCTCTGATTTGTAAGAAGAAAACTAACCCCTGAAAAGCGCAAAGGGTAAAGGGTGCCGAGATGGGTCCTGTGAGCTGAGCAGAGAGCTGGAACTGTGTAAGAAAACTAGGCTGGTTCTTCAGCCTGCATGGTGGCTCCTAAGAATGGTGTGGGGCGGGTCTTGTTGCTACTTCGGGATCTCCCAGCTAGTGAAAGCTACCGGGACCTGGTGAACAAAGGATGAAACAAAGCAGCCTGTGGTTTTAGATGCAGAAATATTGCTGAGAAGACTCACCTCCCACCACCAGGCTCTCCTGAAGGCTGAGACCGACAAGGTGAGGGGAGGAGCCATCTGCATTTCTATTTGATGGGAAGGAAATGGCCCCGGGGCTGTTAGGGATGAGAAGGGGGCACTACCCACTCCCCCTGCTCAAACACACACGCTGCCTGAGGCTTGAACGAGGGGCGCCCTAAAACTCTGAGCCTCTGGCTCAGTAAAGTGGGAAAATAAATTTCAGGGATTCCAATCATGCCACTGAAAAGCAAGCTCCCCGCCCTGCCCCCCAACTCCTGCAATCAGGCACGGAGCCCAAGTCTCCTGAAAAACAGCAGATGGGGTGCTGGGATAATCCTCCCATTTCACACCAAGCGAATTGGTTTTCGGCAGGAAGAACATTCCCCAAGGAACTCTGGGCTCTGACTCCTCTAATCTCTATGTGGCCAAAGCCTCCCCCAGGTTCCCCTGGTAACCGGAGACTCCTGCAGAGGGCTGGAGGTGGCTCCGAAGGGCATCTCCAAGAGGTCTTGTCACTGGCAGGGCAGCGTCTGGGACCCCTGGGGCCTTTACCAACTTGTCAAGTCTGAAAACTTAAGACTCGGGAGGAGGTCTTTGTGCACTTATGAGCAAAAGGTTTCCTTGTTCCTCTGGGCAGCAGCTCTTGAGGAAGTCCTGTTGCTGGATTGTTTGCTCAGCCCCCAAGTCATTGCCACTTAGAGCACTGGAGGCAGCTGGACTCCCCCCCACACCATACCCAGGGATGCCAAACCAGGCTGGATCCAGGAGGAGGAAGAAAGCCATGTCCCTTTCATTGGCCACACCAGGACCGTGCTAGTGAAAGCCGCGGAGACCTGGTCCTATATCTGAAAGGTGTGGAAGAAGGGAGCCCCAATTCCCTGCAAGGTCTGGGTCTGGGTCACACATCAAGACATACACCTTGTCTTGCCAGCCCCGGGAGGACTCCAGGCAAGTATTTCCTCCCTGTTGTCCTGGCTCCCCCTTGTACCTCAAAGGGCCGCAGGGGCTGCCTCTGGAACCTTCCAGCTGAAAATTGATTTTGATGACTGGCACGGCCCGTGCCCTAAGCTTGGCACATAGCATGTGAAGAATAGGAAAGCCAGAGAACTGAATGATTTCCCTGGAGTCACGACCATAGTGGGAAGTTTGGGTGGAGGTGGAAGGAGACAGCCCGGCCCCACATGGCAGCTGGCAGGGGGAGAATTAGCTGATATTTTGCCAGAGGAAGCAAGATGAGCACCTTCCATTCACCTGTGTAAATCTGTGCCTTTCACAGCTGAGCATCCCAGGGAGGGGCACCCTGAGAGCCCAGCTCAACGGGCCAAGAAGCCTGAACCTGAAGGCCGGCCTGACACTGAAATGAGTCCGGAGCAGCATATTTAATGGTGTGGAAAACTGTTTAGTGATAAGGTGGAAAATGGAGGTTATAAAAAGCAGCAGCATATGTAGGACAATTCTTTGATTAGGAGGAAGAAATATTTCCCTGTCCATGTAGACACACGCGTGAAGGAGAGGCCCCGGCACAGGGAGAGATTTTTCTCCCAGAGTTGGGTTTCTGTGTCTGTTCTTCTCTTCTTTGTGTTTTTCTCTGTATTTCAAGTATTTTGTAATCTTTTTTCCTTTCACCAAAATATTAGGGTGCTAACTTGTCAAATACACTGACATACTCAGCATTTTCCCAGTGAATGTCTTACCTGGCCAAGGAACCAATTCTTCAAGGACCCTAACTTAATTTATACACACCCCTGGGTACTTCTAAATTTCAATAATGGAGAAACTCAGGGAAAAACTTATTGGGAGGGAGAAGACTTTCGGGTAGAATTTCCATATGATCCTGCAATTCCATTCCCAAGAGCACAGAAACATTAATCTGAAAAGACACAGATTAATATGGACACCTTCATTCATCTATATACTATATATAATACTATACACAATATATATAAATCAGGAAACACAAATGCCCAAAAACTGATGATTAGATAAAGAAATGGTATACTAGCACACAACAGAACACTGTTTGGCTATGAAAAAAAGATGAAATTCTGCACTTGACTACAACTGGGATGGAATTAGAGGGTGTTGGCTAAGTGAAGTGAGCCATAAATTAAAAGATAAATACCAGATCATTGTGTTCATATGTGAAGTATAAAGAAACAAGGAAAGGGGTTAGACAGTCCCTGATGGCAACACATTCTGAGATATAATCAATAAAACTAGATCTGAGGAGACTGAGGGAGAGAGTAATGGGGGATAAGACAGGGGGTGGTAATGGTAGAGGGACAGGTATAGTAGAGATGAATCTATAAAATAATCTCAGTACTAGAACTTCTACCATCCTCTTCCTGGTCATTAAACTCTCTGACACCTTTTTTTTAGATTATTAAAATCTATGTTTTATTTTCAACCCTAATAAAGGTCTTGATTTTCAAAGATATCAACATATACACTCATTTGATTCATTCATTAGGACATAAACAATCTTAGAACATTGTCACCCTCATTATTACTTGTATGAAATTTATATTTTGAGGTTCTAGCCATTTTCTCGCCTGTTTCCCCATCAAGAATATGTAGTCAATTAACTGTGGTTTTAAGTCATTTAAGATACTTTTAAGGCTATCATTTTACCAAAATTTTAAAAAGATGTTTAATTTTAATAGGTAGGACTTGCTATATATATATAGATATATATTGATCAGTAATCAAACATAGGACTTCACACATACAAGTCTCTTCTACTGAGCAATATCCCTGGTCTAAAGTTCTCTGTCACTTGTCACTTGTCTTCCCATTGTTCATTGATTTGCTCGAGCAGGCCCAGTAACGTCTCCATTCGTTGGGAATGAGGTCCCTTATTGTTACTGTTTTTGGCTTATCAAATACACCAGAGATAGCTTGCCAGGCTCTGCCGTGGCTCTGGGTTCATCCAGTTCACCCAGGGGGCCCAGTCTTTTTTTTTTTAACTTCTCTGACCCCCTCTTATTCCATCTCCTTCTTCTGTCACAGTTGACTGGACCAGCTATAAGCCTTTGACCCTACACATCCAATCTGTGGGTTAACCTATATGCAAAAATAATAATAAAAGGATGAGCTGAGCCATCCAATCCCCTCTCCATGGATTTGACCTGAGAAATTAGAAAAGTGGGATGCAGTTCCCAATGGGAAAAGTCAATGAAAGGGAATTATGACTGACTACACATGGCAGCGCCAGGGTAAGTTACAGAAGGTATATGCTATGAGAAAGTAGAGATGTTATTTAAGTGAGTGAGCAAAAAGATAACAACAACAGCAACATCAAAAAAGCAGAGCTTAAGGTTTTAACAGTTTCCAGAGATGAAAGGGAAGGCTAAGTCAGATGGTAATGAGAACAGAGCCTAAATTCAGAGAAACAGAGCTGCCAAATGTGATTACCCTCAGAAGTGGAGTTGGAGATTTGAGGTACAAATTTTCAACTCAACTATTTGTGCCTCAGAAGCCTTCAGAAGAGTGGAGGGAAAGTGACCCTTCCAGGGAAGGCTGTCCTAAATGGTGCTTATCAACTCAGACACAGAAGCTGGTAACTGGAACTTAATCCTGGGGTAAGCTGGAATCTGCACACTTCAGAGTCACTGGGGAAGCAGGAGAGGAAGACATAGCTATCGGCTTAAAATACAGATAAGGAGCACTTCCTGCTTTATCAGTAAGGCAACCAACTCCAACCCTACTTCCTCTGTAGATACCACATATGAATTCTAGAAATATTTATTGGAGAGATCCAGGCAACCACTCTAGCCTACCTCCAGCATAGGCAACAAATAAAAATTCTAGGAAAAAAGATCACTAGAGGTTTTGGACACCAGGAAGCTAAGTGCAGAGGAAGGTAGAGCTTGGATGCTGAGTGGAAAACAGAAATAAAACAAAAAAAATCTGTTAAATGGTGATGTCCTTAATTCCCCTTCTCTTACCCATTGTCATAAAAGGCCTGTATATACGGGACATGAGGGATTCTCCAATAAATCATCAGCTAGTCCCTAATCGCCTACGTGTTGAGTCCACCAACCAACAAGGACATCTGCTTTGCAAACACATTCTAGTCAACGTAAAAAAAGAGTTATTAAGAAGTTGTTCATCTGGGGCCAGAGCGATAGTCCAGCAGGTAGGGCATTTGCCTTGCATGAGGCCGGCCTATGCTGGCCCGTGTCTGATCCCTGGCATCCCATATGATCCCCTGAGCACCGCCAGGGGTAATTCCTGAGAGCAGAGCCAGGAGTAGCACATGAGCGCGCCAGGGTGTGACCCAAAAAAGCAAAAAAATAAAAGGAAGTTGTTCATGATGATTTGTTACAGACATTCAATACACCAATCCCACCACTGCTGCACCTTCCCACCACTATTATCTCCAATTGTCCCAACCCCCACTTAAACCTGCCCCTATAGCAGACCCTCAATAATGTATCTTCTATTGCTTGTTATAAGTGATTTGCTAAAAGAATTATCAAAAATATTTCCTGAAAGAAAGTTGGTGGAGATTGCTGTATCTCATCATGGAGGCATTAAGCCCTTGTATAAGCTATTACTAAGATGTTGTTACAGGTAAAGCTCCTGTGTTTATTAATTTGTTTGTTAATTGAGATTGGTTTAATCCTACATTAAATCCCATGCAATCAGTTGTGCTATTCCTGACATATGACCTTTCATTCAACTTTTGAGGTAGAGGCTAATATTGCCCATAAAATTAGGTGGTGTGGCATCATAGCATTTAAGAGGAGGCACGGCAGGGGAGAACAGTGGGTCATTCACAAGAATGAGAACTAAGGATAGTACTTAACAGCAACATAAAGAATGTGACAATGATAAAGCACTGTCTTTAGTACTTTGAGAAAAAATAATTTTCAACCTAGAATTCTATACCCCAGCCAAAGTATCAACTATGAATATGCTTCCTTAAAGAGGTTTTCAGATATCAGAAATCTCATAAAAGTTATCTCCATGTTGGGGTCAGAGTGGTACCATAGTGGATAGGGCTTTTACCTTGCATGCGGCTAGCCTGGGTTCGCTCTTCAGCATCCCATGTGGTCCTTTAAGCCCTGCCAGGAGTAACTCCCGAGGGCAGAGCCAGGGAGTAATCCCTGAGCATCGCCAGGTATGATCAGAAAAGAAAAGAAAAAGAAAAGAAAAGAAAAGAAAAGAAAAAGAAAAGAAAAAGAAAAGAAAAGAAAAGAAAAGAAAAAGAAAAGAAAAGAAGAAAAGCCAAACAAACAAAAAGTTATCTCCAAGTACCTTGTATTTGGAAGCACTGGAAGCTATTTTTCAGTCAAAATGAGGATGCAGGTCAGAGATGAATATCAGTAGTAGAGTTTTTACCTTGCATGTGTGAGACCCTGGGTTTGATTACACACACACACACACACACACACACACACACACAGTGCAAGAAGAAAAATGGGATCAAATTCATGAGAGAGAATGCATAATGGAGGAAAAGTGGACTCCTGGGACAAATGATAAAGATTGCAGGTGTAGAGTTGGGCAGTATATTGAGGGAACAAGAGGAGAGAGAACTGCTAAATGGGAAGGAAAGTGCAATGGACTGGATGTGTCTTTTTTGTTCACCATGACCTCAATTTGTATGATGAAATCCAAACCTCCAATATGACGGTGTTTAGAGATGGATGCCCAGGTAGTAATTAGGTCAGGTAATTTTCTCCTGAAAAGCAAAAGTGTTCTATAGGGCAAGAGGAGAGTTGCTTCTCCCTCTCACTCCGCTTTCCATGTGTGGATGCAATGAAAAATCTGTTGCAGGTTCACCTGGAGGTGGGTCCTGCCCAGACACCGGAAGTGCCCACACCTGGTGTGTGATCTCCACAACCTCCAGAACCGTGAGAAATGAACGTCTGTTGTTTGAGCCATCCATTTTATGGTAATTTATTATAGCAACTTGAACTAAGACAGGTGGGAAATGACAACAATAAATTATATGACAGCTATAACCAAGTGGAAAATTGTGTGAGAACACACTGCACAGAGCTGTGACTGGAGACAGGGAACCTAGCCATAGGTTTAAAGAAGGGTGATCAAAGGGTGCGATTATTAAACAGAAAAAAAAATTATTATTGTGGGGGGTCCATACTCTGTGGTGCTTGGGGGATTATGTAGTGACAAAGAGCAAACCCAGGCTTTGCACATGCAACACATGTGTACTGCCACTTAAATGAAGTTCCTTGACCCAGTCAAAAAAAAAAAAAAAGAAAGTAAAGGTTTTAATGCATAAAAGTAAATATATTATCTGGAACACTGTGCATCTCTGCAGTGGGTAGGATTAATATAATAATCACCCCAGAAATGGAGGAGATGGATAATTAATGTAGAGGAAGAAACTCTTGGGAAGAGAATATAAAAACAAAATTGGGGCCGGAGCGATAGCACAGCGGGTAGGGCATTTGCCTTGCACACGGCCGGCCTCTGCCAGCCTGGGTTCGATCCCTGGCATCCCATATGGTCCTCCGAGCACCACCAAGAGTAATTCCTGAGTGCAGAGCCAGGAGAAACCCCTGAGCATTGCCGGGTGTGACCCAAAAAAGCAAATAATAATAATAATAATAATAATTAATAAATAAATAAAAACAAAATTGTCTGGGGATCTTGAGATAGTTGAGCAGATGAGGCTATACCCAATCCAGGTTCAATTCCCTACACACTTGGTCCCCTAAGTTGGGGTGACCTGGGTAACCCCAGCACCATGACTCAGAGTAGCAGCCTCGGTCCCTGTGTTAACTGCTCAGTGCCCCCTGAGCACTACTTGACTGGCTCCAAAACAAATAACTGAAACAAGAACAAAAGAACAAAGAAAAATAGTCTGGACTCAAAGGCTTTTTTTTTTTTTTTTTTTTTGCTTTTTTTTGGGTCATACCCGGAAATGCTCAGGGGTTTCTCTTGGTTCTGCACTCAGGAATCACTCCTAGCGGTGCTCGGGGACCATATGGGATGCCATATGGGATGCCAGGGATCGAACCCAGGCTGGCAGAGGCTGACCGCGTGCAAGGCAAACGCCCCTACCCGCTGGGCTATCGCTCCAACCCCAACATGTGTTTCTTAATTGGACACATTTAATACTGAAAATACCAAGCACTGGTTCAACCTAAAATTGTGATGCAGCTACATTTACTGAAATGACCAAGGAATGGAAAGAAAGAGTGTTTTCAGGTCGGACAGGGCAGAAGAGGGACAGCTCCCGGGCAGGCTGACAGTATGGACGGTGAACTCCAATCCCATGTAGCCAATAAAGGCCATGAGAGAATAGTCATAAGAGACGTCAGTTGTGTAGATCGAGGTGAGAGTCTCCAATTGTAAAATGCAGACAAATGGTCTGGGAGCTGATGAGACGCAGATGCCTTCACAAGGATGCTGCATTAATGTGGGTTTGGGGTTCACACCCAGCTGTGCGCAGGGATCACTGGTGGGTGAGTTTATGGAGGACAAGAGAAGTAGCTTTGCCCAAGAATACCCAAAAGGGGGCTAGAATTCAGCCAGACCTTCTGTTCCCAGCCTCCAGTCCCCTAAGAAGCAGTAGTCAGGCAAACAGTGAAATTGCATCATGTATGAAGTTTTAGGTCTATGTAATGAGAGTGGAAAAAAGAAACCATTTCAAAAGTGCAGGCAATTGCCTGACAATCTTCTCAATTGGCTGTGTGCCCTAGAGGATGTGATATCCAGGAGTCATAAATCTGGGGTTCCCTTGGACCATCAGATGTCTCAGACTCCAATGGTGCAACATCTTGATAGGCTGAATTTCATTCCAGTATAAAGATATATTTTTTCATGCAGTACAAAACCTTAGATGCAAGCCTAAGCTGTACTCAGTGAAGAAAGTAGTTCTTCGTTCTAATGCTGGAAGGAGGGTTTATTGAGTGATGACATGACTCCACACATAATTTCTATTGTGGTCCTTTGCGAAAGGGTGGTATTTCAGGTCCACACAGGATTGCATGAGCTAACCAGGGCACCTAACCATCCTTTACACCTCAGCTTGCTCTCCTTCACCCTCTCTGCCTTTGTGCTGGCTGGTCAGTCTTCTTGGCTTGCCCTGAACTTTTTTTTGATGGGATACCGCCATATCCTTTCAAATCCAGCTCAGGCAGCACCAACTTTTCTGGAAGTTCCCCTTTGTCCTTTTGGCTGAAACTGAATCCTTGGGAAATGCATTATACTGTCAAGAGCTCCTGCTGTGTCTGGAATCCTCACATTGAAGGTTAATTTCTTAAGGAGACAGTGGCCATTAGATCCCCACAACCCCAAAGGATAAGCTATACTGGTTCCTAAGGAAACTTGGGTAAATGAGGAGGTTGTTTGCTTGTTGTTTTAAAGCCATGTCCAGCAGTGCTCAGGGCTTACTCATGGCTCTGTCACAGGGATCACTCCTGGAGGCATTCAGGGGACCATATAGGGTGCTGGGGACTGAGCCCAGTTGAGACACATGTGTGGCAAACACCTTTTTTAAAAAAATTTTTTATTATACCACCGTGAGACATACAATTACAAAGGTGTTCATAATTGGTTCTTGGTAATACAGTATTCCAGCACCCATCCCTCCACCAGTGCCCCATTTCCATTACCAAGGTGCCCCATCCCCTCCCGCCCACCCTCAGGCTGCCTCAATAGCAGGTACCCCCTTTTCCTCTCTTTGTCTCTGTCTCTGCATCTCTCTCCCTCTTCTTTTACACATTGTGGCTAGCCCTGCAGATATTTAGAGTTTATCACTTAAGTCTCTTTGTGTATATTCAATGGTGAGTTTTAATCTGCCATTACCATTACCCACACTTAGTAAAACACTGGTATCTATTTATATCCTATTAATGAATGCAGTCATTCTATATCTATCCTTTTCCTTCTGACTAATTTCACTCAGCATGATAGTCTCCATGTCCATCCATTTGCAGGTAAATTTCATAATTTCATCTTTTCTGACAGCCGCATAGTATTCCATAGTGCAGATGAACCAGAGTTTCTTTAGCCAGTCCTCTGTTCTCAGGCATTTAGGTTGTTTCCAGATTCTAGCTATAGTGAATAGCGCAGAGATGAATAAAGAAGTACAGATAGTGTTTCTGCTATGTGTTTTTCGGTCTCTCAGGTACACCTTAACCCCTAAACTGTTTCTCTGGCCCTCCTAAGGTACTTTGAATAAGATTTTATTGAGTGGATACTGAAAATGTTTAGTATCACCTTATGAAGCCTTACTCTTCTCCAGAATGCTCGTTCTTCTCTCTATCCGCACTGCTCTTGCAATTCAAATTATGTTCCTCCATATCATCTGTAATGGGATTCCCTCACCGCCCTTGCCAGTCCCCTTGGCCATGGATCATACTTCCCCTTCTCTAAGCCACATCCCTCAATGATTGTTTTTCCCACGTTACTCTTCCTGGTCAGGTTGTGGGCTCAGAGGAATAGAACCTTTATCTGTTCATGCCCTGCCTGCAAAAATCCCTAATTTCAATCCCCACCGCTGCAAACTAGCACACAACAGTCCTGATCTCAGCAGTCTCTCTCTCTCTCTCTCTCTCTCTCTCTCTCTCTCTCTCTCTTTTTTTTTGGTGACACCCAGTGATGCTCAGGGGTTACTCCTGGCTCTTTGCTCAGGAATTACTCCTGGCGGTGCTCAGGAGATCATGTGGGATGCCGGGGATCAAACCTGGGCCCGCTGCGTGCAAGGCAAATGCTCTACCCGCTGTGCTATCGCTCTGGCCCCTCAGCAGTCTCTTTGTACCTCGGTTGGGTGTTGGTCCTTGAGCCAATGCCTTGCCTATGTGAGAGGTTCTGAGTTCAATCCCTAGCTCTGCAAGGAGGTTGGAGGAGTGTTGGGGTGGGGAGACTGAAGCCTCCATCTCTGCAGAGGGTTATTCTTCATCTAGGGGCAATTTTGATCTCCTGGTGACATGTGTCCATACAGAGACATTGCCATAAGGAAATACCGCTGTAAAGTGGTGAGGTGCTGCCGGTTTGTTGTGGGAAGAGGCCAGTGATGCTGCTAAACACCTTACTAGGCCCAACAGCGCCCCTCCCCGCCCAAGAAAGAACCAACAATCCAAACACTGGATGAAACTGAAAGTTTAAAAATGTTCTAGGATGGGTGTAGGAACATTGTGTGACTGAAACCTGATCATGAACAGCCTTCTAACTCTATGGCATGGAGACATGAAAATATAAATTTAAATTTATAAAATTACACTGGTGGAGGGATGGGTGCTGGAACACTGTATGACTGAAACCCAAATATGAAACTTTTGTAACTGTATATCTCATGGTGGTATAATAAATTTTTTAAAATTAAAACATTAAATTAATTAAAATTTTTAATTTAAAAAATAAAAAAGTATGTAATTCTAAAGGGAGACTCTGAGATACGGGGTCAATGCATTTATGTGCCACCTTGGCGGGGTTCCAGGGGCCCAGAGGTTCATCCCTGTTTGGGGTGTATCTGCTGGGATGTTCATGATGAGGCAGACATGTGCACCGGGCCCCTCCTTGGAAGGCAGGTGGATCTGAGTCCACTCTTGGGCCATGCTAGAGCACATGCATTGGCGGGGGCCTTTCTTCCCCACACTCAAACAGGCCATGGGTCTGGCCCCACCTTTTCACTCAGATGAGAACATGGGGACATCTCAAGTTCCCAGACCACCTGGGTTGGGACTGGACATGTGGCAGCAGCTCCTCCAGTCCTTAGGCCTCGTAGCCGAGTCAGCCTTCCTGGGACTCCAGCTTGCTGGCCGCAGTCTTCATAACAGAACAAACCAACGTCCTGATCATAAATTCTTTTTTGTTTGGTCTTGTTGTTGTTGTTCTGGCGCCATACCTGATGGTGCTCAGAGATTACTCCCTGCTCTCTATTCAGGGATCACTCCTGGCTGGATCAGGGGACCATAGTGGGTGCCAGGGATCAAACCCGGGTTGGTTGCATGCCAGGCAAACACCCTACCCACTTTACTATCTCTCTTGTCCCAGATCATAAGTCTTTTGACCCCAAACAAATACACTGATACACTCTCTGAGGGTGGGATATAGCTACACACACAGCAGGTCCTTGATGTTCATTCAATGTTATTTCACTCTGACCCCGATGAAATACGGGGTCTGTATTGGCCCAAACCATGTCTGTGCAGAACCTGAGTCTTCTCTTCATACCGGCGGGTTTGTTTGATGGCTCTGCTGCCTCCTGTACCCCACACGTGTGTACATTAGGCTCATCACTAGTCCTTGACAAGTGAGCGACAGAAAAGGGGCTGGCGATGGGAAGGTGTCCTGTCCACAGTGGCCTGCCTCAGCATCCCCCTACTGTGTTCTGAGTTGCTGGGAGCAGTTCCAGTCACTGGAGACCCTGAAATGGAATTGACAGGCTGGAAAATGAATGAATGAATGAATGAATGAATGAGTGAATGAATGAATGCTTAAATGTAAAGAGTTGTTTAATATTTAACATTGTGGGGTCGTTATTGGGAAGTCTGGGGATGTTTCTGTGATCCGCCACATGCCCCAGAACTTAGCTCTAGTTTAGACCGATTCACCTGTGGTCAGATTGGCTTTGATTGGTTTTGTTTCACCTTGAGCCACAGTTTTGAGGGTTTTGTTTTGTTTGGTTAGTTTTTTGTTGCTGTTGTTTTGGGTGATACTAGAGGTGTTCATGTTTACTCCTGTCTGTGCTCAGGGATCACTCCTGGTGGTGCTTAGAGGGGGTGTGGGGAATTCATCCCAGGTTAGCTGTGTGCAAGGTAAAAGCTATACCTGCTGTACTGTGGCTCTGGACCCCTTAAATCAGTTTCTAAGAACAATCCACAACTCTGTGAGACAGCTAGGCAGATAGATAGACAGGCAGATAGACAGACATGCAGATAGATGAGCAGGCAGATAGACAGGCAGATAGATAGACAGGGGTATGTACACATAATTTCCTGTTGATCTGGAGAACCTCTACCAATGCCATGCTATGAGATTCTTCTTGAGCAACTGGACATAATATGCTGCCTTGCTGTGCATTCGGGCGGGCGAGTGACCAGCAGCCTAGTCCCCCATGGCCTTGTTGTCCAAGAGACCATCTTTGGTGCTGTCTCCTTGGTCATGGTGTTAACCCATCCCACTGGCAGAGAAGCCCATGAACCCTGCCAGGGGTGGGCAGTGCAAAGTGCCTGGGCTCCTCAAACACCAGGGAGTAAATGCAACCTTGAGGGTGGAGGGGCTGGGAGACAAAGGAGTGGCTGGCTGGCCTTCAGAGGCACAGCAGGACATGGGGGGACTCAGCAGGACCATTCCGTCACACGTAGAGCTGCCTGGTGCCTGGAGACTCTTCCTTCTCCGCAGAGACACTAGTGTTGGAGGAGTCGGGAGAGCTCGGCCTTCTCCTGTCTACCTCTCACTGCACCCGTCCTGGGCCCAGAGGTTGTCAGAGAAGAATCAAGTCGTGTCTCTGAGAGGACACAGAGGCATGGGCTCCACCCCGATTCAGTCCTGGAAGCCTGTTTCTTCCTCTGACATTGGGACTGGTGGTATAGCTCAGAAGCAGAGCACTCGCCTTGCATGTGTGAAGCCCTGGGTTCTATCCCCTCTGTGGAAAGAAAAACACAATTAGATTCTGAGCCATATGTCTTGCCTGAGTTGGCTTCTGGGCCACAGAGCCCAGCTAGATTGGCTGATTACCTCTGGGAGTGGTCCCTGGGCCTTCTGAGCACTGTTTGGAGCCCCCTACATAGGCCGTGGTGTGTCTGTCTCCATGATGGTCAAAGATGATCGGAGCACCTATGGCCTGGTGCTCCATAGGTGCCCAGTAGTTACCCTAAACCATCTGGGTAGAGTGAGAATGGCCAGTCTGTGTGGGAGAGGAGCAAGGGGCCCTTCCTTCCAGAATAAACTTCAAAGAGTGGGAGACACTCCAGGACTTAATCAAACTGGGTGACCAGAGCTCACCCCAACCCCCATCTGAGTTTCTAAGTTGAAAAGTTCTGGAATGAGCCTGAGAATCTGCATTTCTTCAAGAGTTCACAGCCAGGTTTGCTGAGGGTCTAGGGAACATGGACCAGTGCCTGGCTGTAGGACAGAACAGCCCTGGGCAATCCCCACCCTCCACAACCCCCTTGAAGGGTGTTGGGGGTGGCCTCCCTGAAGCCTGGTTCTCCCGGCTGGTGAGACCAAACTAGAACTCCCAGGGTCCCGTGGGGTAAAACTTGTGTCCCATTGACCCTTCCAGAAACTCTTTAGTTCAGCTCCCACACTCAGAGATGTCCCTTCCCTGGGGTCCCTCTGCCCGGTCCCCCCCACCTCCTCCCCCCCTTTCTGCGTCCTCCCACCTCACATGTAAAATTGTCGCCTTGTCTGAGCCCCAGGTCCTACTGGCAGGACCCAGAGTAAGAATTTCTGGTGTGGGGAGAGACAGGTGTGGGGCTTCCAGGTCCAGCCCCCCACATTCCCCTGTGCCCCCAGACTGCCTCCCAGCTCTCTAGCCTCCCACCTCTGGCACTGCCAGGGGCGGGCCCCCTCTGCCTGCATCTGGCCTTCTGCTTCCTCTGTGGAGCCTGTGATGTTCTAGGCATTAATTTAAAACACCCGCAAGAGGTAAAGCCTCACATTTAAATTTTAGACGGGGACTCCTCCTTCCCTTTTGATGTTCAACACAAACAGATCTTCAAAGGGTATAATACTTACCTCAGCACTTTGGCTCCTTAAAAGCAAAAAAAAAAAAAGTTCAATTGCTGAAATGCATCATTTCTAATTAGAGCCCAGGCCAGGCTCCAGAGCAGGGGGCCCCCCACTCAGCCGCTCCCTCAACTTCCCCACCCCCGTAGGCCCAGATCCTGCCTGACCACCCACCTTTCTCTTCACTGGGGTCTCCATTGCCTCTGTCCCCAATCTTTCCACCCTCTCCTCATACAGTTTCTTCTTTCTTTTCTCTTCGGGGAGGGGTTGGAGCACACACACACACACACACACACATCCCACACACACACACATCCCAAACACACACACACATCCCAAACACAAACACACATACACACATCCCAAACACACACACACATCCCAAACACACATACACACACACATCCCAAACACACACACACATCCCAAACACACATACACCACAACACATCCCAAACACACATACACACACATCCCAAACACACACACACATCCCAAACACACACACACACACACACACACGGACACACACCTGTTGGTGCTCAAAGGCTTATTCCTGCCTCAGACTCTGCTAGGGATCACTCCTGGCTGGATTCGGGCTCATAGGTGGTGCTGGGGTTTGAACCCCAGTCAGTCTCCCGAATGGCACAGCACCTTCATTGCTGCCCTGTCTCTCGGTTCCATGGCACAGTTCTTTCAGAAACTGGCTTCAGCTTGCAGCCAGGCGCCAGGGATGGAGGCAGTACCTGGGGTGTTGTGCTTTTGTTCCATTTGTTTCCCATTAGCCAGATCAATTGAATCTTCCAGTCTCCATGGGGCCTGTAGCTCCACTGCTCAGGGCATCTGCCAGCCTGAGCCAACTGCGAAAGTCAGCCTGGGTCAAACCTAGAGATCATAACTGACACATTGAGCAACTTCTCCTCCTCTATTCCTGCAAAAAAACATTATTAGTATTATTTAAAATAATACTAATAACTGATAACTGACACCTCAGGGGCCTCCGAGAGCTTGGGCCAAGCCCACCTTTAGAATAACCAACTTGAAAAATCACCACTTCCTTCCTCTCCTTTTGCTTTTTTTTTTTTTGTTCAAATAAAAATAAAAACCCAACTACCGATCCTCTGGATCCAAGCATCGCCAAGAGTTTACAACATTCATTTTGTCCCCCTAAAGGTTCTCTTTCTTTCTTTGTTTTTTGGCTGATATATTCCAGAGCCAAATGAATGAGTTCAACAGAGTTTTGCCCTGACATGCATCATGACACAGCTTTACCATGCGGTGGTTCTGTTTTCACAAAGCCAATGGAAGTTCACGGCTCACTTAATAAAGATTCATTCCCCCATCTTGTCTTATGCTCAGCCCAGAAGCAAAGTTTTCCAGCTGCCTTAAATGTTTATAGCTGCTTGTTATTTTCGCTCTATAAAGATCCATATGTGGGGCCGGAATGATAGTCCAGCGGGTAGGGCATTTGCCTTTCACGCAGCTGACCTGGGTTGGATCCCCAGCATTCCATATGGTCTCCTGAGCTCTGCCAGGAGTAATTCCTGAGTGCAGAGGCCAGAAGTAACCCCCTGAGTATTGCAAGGTGTGACCCAAAAAAATTAAAAAAAAAATAATAATCCATATGTTACAAAGAAGGCCTCATCTCTGCCTTTCTTTTCCTCTTGAACACTCCCCTCTGACATTTTTCATTCACGCCTGAACTTAGAGCATTGGGTTAGTTACTTGCAAGGTGATGCCCATCAGGGCCTGTCTTCTTGTGTGAACAACTGAAATGATTTGTCTTGCTCCCCTAGTCCCCTGTAAATCCTTTAAATGTGAGTTACCTCTAGGGGGGACATGCCTGGTTTGGCAGCCAGGAGCACCTGGTGGTACCAAGGGTCATGCGCGCACACACACACACACACACACACACACACACACACAGAGTGTCCTGCACTCTATGACACCAGGAAAGCTTATAAGCTTAGGGAACGGCAGCCACATCCTGCCAGGACAAGTTGCCATCAATCTTTCCTCTAATAAGCTCATCCATTGATGAACGTTGTCAGAATCGATGATTTCCCCAGGAAATACAGGACGATGGTTTTCTAAATCTCATTCCTTCCACATTCATCAACCAGAAAGCTGCTGCCTGTCTCTAAATAGCCAGGGACTCTGCGTTATACACAAGTCTTGCTCAGAATGACTTAAGGCTATTCCCCAAACTCGCATTCACTCCTAAAAGGCCTCATTTCTTGACCATGATGCAGATTCCAAAGATGATGACTGCAATGCTGAAGTCTGCGAGGCAGGCTGTGAAAATTACTTTCCTTGGGACCCGGAGGACAGGCATTGCTAGGCTAAGGAGTTGGCTATTCCTGGTGCCTTATCATTTGGCCTTAGAACATCTAAAAATTGTGCTTGAAGACAGAAATAAATCGCATTCTTTTACTACCATACCTTCCTACACATACTCACAGCAAACCAAGTCAAAAATTCAATCCATGGACATGGAGAGTATCATGCTGAGTGAAATGAGGCAGAAGAAGGATACAGAATGACTGCATTCCTTTGTGAGTTTTAAAGAAAAAATAGTACGAGACTACTATCCAAGGCCTGGAAAAGCAGGGGCCAGGAAGACGTGTCAATGATTGGATTCTGGGGCCAAAGTGATAGTACATCAGGTAAGGCATTTGCCTTGCAAGTTTTTGACCCAGGTTTGATCCCCAGCATTCTATATGATCCCCAAGCACTGCTAGGAGAAATTCCTGAGAGCAGAGCCAGGAATAAGCCCCGAGCATTTCCAGAGTGACTCTAAAAGAAAATAATAATACAGAAACACTATCTGTACTTCTTTGTTCATCTCTGCGCTATTCACTATAGCTAGAATCTGGAAACAACCTAAATGCCCGAGAACAGAGGACTGGCTAAAGAAACTGTGGTTCGTCTACACTATGGAATACTATGCGGCTGTCAGAAAAGATGAAATTATGAAATTTACCTGCAAATGGATGGACATGGAGACTATCATGCTGAGTGAAATTATTCAGAAGGAAAAGGACAGATATAGAATGACTGCATTCATTAATAGGATATAAATAGATACCAGTGTTTTACTAAATATGGGAAATGGTAATGGCAGATTAAAACTCACCACTGAATATACACAAAGAGACTTAAGTGATAAACTCTAAATATCTGCAGGGCTAGCCACAATGTGTAAAATAAGAGGGAGAGAGATGCAGAGACAGAGAGAGAGATAGAGAGAGAAAGAGAGGAAACTGGGGTACCTGCTATTAAGGCAGCCTGGGGGGGGGAGGGGGGTACATTGGTGGTGGAAATGGGGCACTGGTGGAGGGATGGGTGCTGGAATACTGTATTACCAAGAACCAATTATGAACACCTTTGTAATTGTATGTTTCACGGTGGTATAATAAAAAATTAAAAAATAATAAAATAATAATAATAATAATAAATAAAGGTTGGATTCTACCATGTGTATGTGTATGTGGGGAGCTATTATCTACCCTGTGCCCAGCTGCTCATGAAGCGCCTGGGAAGCATGCCGGGTTCTAGCCCTGGCCTGCCACCCCAGCACCTCACAACAAGCCAGACCACCCTCCCCTACTTCATGGGGCCCGCCATTTTCCACATCCGGACTTCCCTCTAGTCACAACTCCACCCAGCAGACCAGACTATCACAGCCCAGAGCATCAACAGCCACCCTGCAGCAGTTTTTTTTTTTTTTCAATCCGGCCCAGGTATGCTGAACCAGAGACTCTCAGACATGGAGCAGAGCTTCTACTTGCTCTCCCTGTGCCCAGCTGCTCATGAAGCGCCTGGGAGGCATGCCGGGTTCTAGCCCTGGCCTGCCACCCCAGCACCTCACAACAAGCCAGACCACCCTCCCCTACTTCATGGGGCCCGCCATTTTCCACATCCGGACTTCCCTCTCGTCACAACTCCACCCAGCAGACCAGACTATTACAGCCTGGCTCACGTGGCCACTAGCAGCCACGCGGTTCATCAAAAAAAAATGCTTTATTTAGAGGTGACTACAAGAGTATGCCACCCGCACGGCAAGCCTGGCAAGCTGCTCGTGTAGCATTTGATATGCCAAATACCAGTAACATTTATATTAGGTCATTCCGTGACCTAATATAATGGTTTGAGGCTCTTTATGTTCCTGGAGCAAACAGATGCCTTTGGGTTCTACTAGCATGAGACAGGACATATGGAGATATTACTGGTGCCCGCTCTAGCAAATAGATGATTAACAGGAAGATAGTGATAGTGATAGTGATTATCTACCCTCTGGTAGATAATGTAGAGAAGAGACCAGTTTAACAATAACAGCTGGAAATAATAATGCTAGTCTGTAACTGAGTATTGAAAGTAGATTAAGGGACATACATGATAACCTTTCAGTATCTGTATTGCAAACCAGCACCGCCAGGAATAATTCCTGAATGCAGAGCCAGGAATAACCCCTGAGCATTCCTGGGTGTGGTGGAGAGATGGGTGTTGGAACACTGTATGACTGAAACTCAATCATGAACGGCTTTGTTATTGTCTATCTCATGGTGATTCAATTAAAAGAGCGAGAGACACACACAGAGATACAGAGAGAGAGAGAGAGAGAGAGAGAGAGAATTCAATCTTGGAGCTGGAGCTCAGTGGTAGGATATTGCATGGATTCGTGAGAACCTGAGTCAGTACCTGGCACCACACACACACCCAAATAACACCTGGGGCTGTTCTGAGCATCCCTGAAGGCTCCTCCCTACCCAAAGAGGCCAGGCCAAGAGAGCACGACCTCCTGCTAACAGTTCTGTGGTAGCTAACGATTAGGAAGAAGGCAATTGCATGTTCTGCATGCAGGAGGCCTGGGTTTTCCCCTCACAATGCACAATTCCCTTGCACCATGCAGGTATGGTCCCAATCCAAATGAAGTCAGACAAAAGGAATCAAAAGGAATGGATGAACAAGACGGAGGGAAACCCACACTCTGGCTCACAGCCTTTCCCAGACTTGTCCACTAATGTCTCTGGCCTTGCCTTCATCTGCTATCACATGGAAAAGAGCAATTGTCCCATGACCACCTTCGGCCTAAAAGGAAGCAGGACCCGTCCACCCCCCCACCCACCCCTGCCAACTCCTGCTGAGGCTGGTGCCCTCACTTCTGCTTCTCCTTGACACTTCTTTGCTCATTTCAGAGATGCTTGTTTGGGATTAGCCTGACTGAGGGAAGGTGTCATTTTATTTTCACTTGGGTTTAAAAAAAAATCAATCTCAGAAACAAATCAATCCTAAATCCAATAAAATCAGAAACTGTGAGAGTTGGAATCGCAATGTGGGGGACAGACCAGACCTTCAGACTCCGAATTTCTGAGTTAAAGGACTCTGGAGAGCTTGTGATCAATGCTCTCTTTACACGGATGCCTTTTGGGTATTTTTTGGTTTGGGGTTTTGGGTTTTGTTTTTGGAGCACACCTGGCAGTGCTCAGGAAGCCATCTGCGATGCCAGGGATTGAAGCAGGTTGGCTGCATGTGAGGCAAGCAGCGCCTTACCCCTGTGCTCTCCCTCCAGCACTGCTTACTTGTAGAGGGAGAAACTGAGGCATGGACGGACACAGCAATCACCCAGCATCCCATCACAGATCTTAAATTTGAAACCATCCCTCACCGCTAGATAATGAAATCCTCCACCCTACATATTCTGGTGGGGTAGAAGCGACTGCCCAAGCAGCGATGGGGGCCAGGGGTCATTCCTGGAGATTCTTGGCCAACTGGACTGGATGGTTGAGTGCTAAGGCCCAGTGCCATAGCATTGCACAAGCACCATTAGAGCTACCTGGTGGTGCTCAGGGGTCACCAAGGCTATAGCTGGCACTGCTGGGGACGAGGGTGGGAGGCAGCAGGGGTGGGGGTAGGTGGTTCTGAGGATCACGCCACACACCAGGGATGGGCACATGTACTAACCCCTGTACTGTCTCCACAACCCAAGTCTCCCCATATTTTTACACCATAAGAGAGGTCTGAAGAGGTCACTCTGCTTATCCAGGGAGAAGGGGTTGGCTGTGGAGCTGACAGGTGGCGACCACACTGCTGGTGGCAAGGCTACAGCGTTCCTGCAGCTAACAGTCCTGTGTGTGCAGCTGTTTCCCACGGAGACGCTCATTTGATGTTGGAAACATTCAGCATTTTTTTGTCATCGCGGCTAATTTATCTCCCAGTGGCTCAAATGCACTTACTGTGCTTTTTAAAGAAAATTTTGACTCTCAAAATGCTCTCCAGATGGGAGGACCAGCCCAGATTCTTGAAAGTAAGCTGATCCCTTCCTGTAGGCTGTAGGCTGCCAGAAGACTGTGGAGCAAAACCAGAAGCCCTTCACCTCTGCCGAAGTGACCTTGGCCCAGTCCCGGTCTCTGATGCCTCCTGTGGAAAACCAGGGGGCAGAATTCGTTAAGTGGCCTCTGTTTTTGTACTCAGTGCCAGACCAAATAGAGTTAAGGACGTGGATGCTGATACTCAGTACCATATCCCTCTGCTTTATTTTTTTTTGTGTGTTAAAAATTTTTTAGAAAGAGTCCTTCAAACTAGAACCAAGGATGAATTAATAAAGGCCTCTTCTCTTGGTAAAAATCAGTCACAAACACGTAACTGTAATTGCTTTTGATCAGAATAATATGCTGGTGAAGAGGCACCATGCTTCTGGCCCCCACAGAAGGTTACAGGGGTTTTATCTTGAGAAAGTTTCTCCCAGACGAACCCAATGTAAAAGCAGTTCTGACCTCCACTACCTTGGACACTCTCTCCCTGCAAATCTGGGAGTCTAATTACTGAGTCAAAAGCTTCTGGAGTCTTCTGGCCCTAAAGGGAATGAATTCTATCCTCTTCCTCCAGATTATCTGAGCTCATATCTGCTGGTCAGTGGATATAGAATGTGACTTCCACTCTTATTTCAGACTGGGGAGACTTACATAGTCTAGGTTCCATGGCTAAAGACAAACCCTAAAACAAGGAGTTAGAGACACGCAGTCCATCTGGGAAGTGATATGAGCAGAGGGATCAGGAAAAGAAGAACAAGGGGTGCAAGTTAGCAAAGTGCCACCATGCACAACTGCAGTCATGTCCTGGGGAATAGGGTGGGCACAAGGCTGCTTCCCTTGGGCTCCCAGCCCTTGACGTTGAACACTGCTCCCTGGGATTCGCTTCACAGCAATTCCGCTCTGCAAGTGCCCCCATCAGAGACCAGGGCATGTGCTCCTTGGGGACTGTCCCTAGTCGACCTCTAGGGTATGTGGCAGGGGATATTGGGGGGAACATTAGTAGTTTCTCCTTTTTAGTGAGAGAGGAGACATAGAAAGTCTCTCACTGTTCAAACTCACAACGAGGGGCTGGAGCAATAGTCCACTGGGTAAGACCCTTGCTTTGCATGTAGGTCAACCGGGTTTGATCCCTGACATCCCATCTGGTTTCCTGAGCCCGTCAGGAGTGATCCCTGAACACAGAGTCAGGAATAAGCCCTGAGCAACAAACAAACAGGATAAAAATCACAACTGATTAACTGCACTGAGTGTCGCTGTATGAATGTCACCATTCACATATTCAACAGGCCTTCACTGGCCTTGTTGAGGAAGGTGCTAGACTCACAACAGGCTGTCAAAGGAGGAGTCTGAGTTAAGGGATCTCAAAGAGGGATGCCTCCTGCTCCCCAAAGCTGGCAAATTCAGAATATCCTCAGGGTGGAGGGGACAAACTCCAAATCACTGCAGAGTGGCCCTGTGTGAAGGGAAGCTGGTGTGTGTGCCACAGGGCTTGAGGGAGAGCAGGGCGACTGAGAGGGGAGGCACTGGCGGTGTTCTGGGGGGTCTGAACAGGCTGCAAGGGTGACACACACTGGGAGCCTGCAGAGAAAATTGGCTTCCAGCAAAGGCCCATAATCCTACAAGGACAGAGAGATGTGGTGGGGAAATAATTACAGCAGATGCTAGACCAGCCTCGGGCTGCCATGGGTCATGCACTGCTGTATGAAGAACAGAAAGGCCACGGCACCCAGCGTGAGCAGATAACTCCAAGGTTCCTGGAGTTCATAGTTCTAGACCGTCATCTTCTTTCCTGCTCTGTTGTCTGTGCGTCCTTCCCCGAGGGTTAGTGTCCTCACCTCTGCCAGACTCTGATCTTAATCGCCTCTCAAAAGACCCCATCTCCAAACACCATCTCTGCAGGAGGCTCCGACTTAGGACCTGCTTTTAAACTGAAGAAACTCACTTCAAGCCCTGCTGGCATCAGGTATTTGAGACTCTAGAGGTGGTCGTCTTTGCTGACTGCCCGCTCCTCGACCCAAATCGGCTGGGAGGCCAGTGTCCACTCTTCTCGCTCCTTCCTCCCTCCCTTACACACTCCCTCGTTTACTCCTTCCACTCTCTTTCTTTTACTTCCTTTCTCTCATTCTCTCCTTCCCTCACTCACTTTTCACTCCCTCCCTCCCTCCCTCCCTTCATCACCGCAATTACTCTACTCTTCCCTGAAAACCATTTGCTAAAAGCTGGTACTCAGTTAATGTGAGCTGAAAAAAAGACTGAGGAGCCCCATAGTAAGTTAGTGAAGAAGAGAGGGGTGGGGTAGGGAAGAGGCCCTGGGGAATTCTTAGTCTATTATTTAATTGTTCCCCCAAAGTCCCAGCCCTAATTTTATGAAGTCAGGGAGCAGCAAAAACCAGCCCAGCTCTTGATTACAAAAACTCAAGAATTTTTTTTCCCCTTTTGGCAGTTGAGTATTTTCTGTCTTGGGTATTGTGTGTGAGTGGGAACAGATAAGAATAGTTGAAAATAGTCACTGTCAGAGGCAGAGTGCGCTGGTCCCACAGGGCAAAGCCCCAAAGCCGCCATGTTTCCAGTCATTCCAAAGCCAGACCTGGCTGATTTCTCGTCCAGATGCAACTGTCTGCATCGGAGCCTCTCAAAGGGGCTGTGCCCCTGTGGGCCTTCACGTGCTCACAAGGGCAGCAAGCCGCGTGCCCCTCGCACTTGTTTACCCAATATTCCAGCATCGTATTGATGAGGCTTAAGTGGCCACAGTGTATTCCAGGGCACATGGGCTGGGCAGAGAAGACCAGAACCTGTGATTCACTGTTGCCCACACTGATTCCCACGGACCTGAGCAATATATATGAGCCCGCATGTGTATGCCTCTCTGTAAGCCTCCCAGTCAGTGGCAGCCATCAGGGGTTGAAAACAAAGAAGTTATTTCAGAAAAGAAGAGAAACAAGTGCAAGACAACCCTAGGACGCAGAATCCGATGGTGGGGACTCCCTCTCTGAGGAAAACTAGCGCTGCTGAACCATGGAGCATTGCCACCTCGAGCACTTGCTCACACACAGGATCCAATTCAGCGGGAAGTTTTGTTACAAAAAAAAAGCCCAGCTGGCAGGAACAATGCAGGAAACAAAGCAAATAACCCTCCTAACCTCGGGGTGACCCAAATGTCACAAAGCCCTCACAATATATTTATACCAATGTCACTAAGCCCACAGAAAAGGCATTTACTTTTCACTGGATGCCAGGTCCCAGAACTGCCGCCAACAGCTTCCCAATCTCACTGAGATGAGAGGGAGCAAACCCAGGAGGGGGCCAGTTCCCACGCCTCGCAGCTGCCAGGCAGGGCAGAGATAAGAAAAAGAGGAAGCCAGAAATCTCAGGAGCACAGCAGGCAGACAGCACATCCCAGCCAGCAGTCCCTCAGGTGTGATAACAAAAAACCCGATCCAAGGTGGGGCCAAACCTTGTTGAACCGTGTTCTTTCAACCGGTCATAACACATGGCATACGAAGTGAACGGACCCCTGGGCGTGTACTTCCCGATTTGCAAATGGAAGACGACCCTCCCACCAATAAACACCAACCTACGATTCTAGACTCATGTCATAACATCAGGGATGGGGGAAATGACTAAAAGACAAAACGGAAACGCAGGTGCGCACGAGCGGGGGGTGGGGGGGGGTGGTGGTGGTGTTATAAACAGGGGTGATTAATGCAGCGGTGGGGGTGCCTTTTGCTGCAGACACAGGTGGGTGCAGACTGGGGGTGGGCGGGAAGCTGCTGTTTGTTTCTACGAGCCCATCTACCAGCTGTCTCCGGGCCTGGAGAGTAAAAGACTTTCCTGCATATACGGACACAAGTTCACAGGCAAGTGACCTCTACTGGATCTGCTGACCAGGTCTGAGCCACCCCCGGCCATTGTATGATGCCCTGATTGGCCACTTGCATGCCCCACCCCTGCACCCCCGGAAGCTGGGAAAAGAAGGGAGAGAGCACAGCCAGGTGGAGGTGGGCGAGGGACTAGATGTCCCCATATCAGGAGGAAGGTGATGGGCAGAGCAGCCAGCAAGCAGGAGAGGGAAAGCGCAGGAGTTGCCATGATTTGAGAGTACTGGGTGAAATGACCCCATACCGTTGACTATCTGCCTGAGACCTTCGTATTCAGAAAATAAAGGTAATGCTGGGCGTGTGTAAGTGGGAGAGCTCCTGCTTCCTGTCGCGAGACCATAGTCCGATCCTGGCACCATCCCTCCTGCTGACTGAGGGCTCAGTCATCCCTGGTCCCTGAAACCAAGAACGCAGCCCCCAGACATGGCAGCCATGACAACAAAGGAGTAAGTTGGCAGGGCAGGTGCAGGGGCATGCAGATCCTCGCTCTCTTCTTTTATTGAATCACCCGAGTTACGCGGTTACAAAGCTGCTCATGATCAGGTTTCTGGCATACACTGTTCCAACACCTATCTCTCCACCAGTGCACGTTGCCCAACACCAATGTCCTCAGTTTCCCTCCCACCAACACTGCCCCTCCCCCACAGCCTGCCTCTATGGCAGACTCCCCCATTATGGGCATTATAGTTTGCCCCCCATTATGGGCATTATAGTTTGCAATACAGATACTGAGATGTTAGCAGATTCTCTTTCAAACAGGACAGCATCTCTATAAAATGGTTGTGACTTAGGTTTTCCATGACATGGCTTTGAAACCCACCTTTTGTATCATTTGGCATTTGTTGACTGTGTGCCCAGGAGTTTGGACAAGGTCTCTTGCTCTTTCAAGCCCACGTTCTCCCTTAATCACGTTCTCTCTCTCTTTCTGCTCTTTCCACTCAGGAGAAGCACATGTTCTCTCTTGAACACACATTCTTCTCTTTCTCTCCCCTCATGTCTTCCAAAGTGAATTTCATTCAACAAAAACTACCTTGCTTCACTTAAAAAAAAAGTACACAAGGCATTCCATTGCTCTGCAAGTTCTTTCTTTCATCGTGTTTGACCACGGGAAGAGCCCAGGGAAGAGGAGACTGCTGTGGACTGCTCCCCCAATCTTATGGGGACCTCACGCTGTTGAGGATCTGGGCATGGGATTGACTAGTTGACTCAGCAGAATCAAAGAAAGGAGGGCACCCAGTGTCTCGCAGTGCTGAGATCCCAAGTAGGGTGATCTAGCTGGCTGACCCCTGCTGGCTGACTCTCGGCTCGGCTCTAGAAGAGATAACACCCCTCTGCAGGCTTCCAGGATAGTGGAACACCATTCAGGGGTGCAGGGTGGAGGCAGATTCAAAGTCAACATGTTCTGTATCCTGCACCCAGATTAAGTGTCTTCAAGACCCTGGGCCCCTCCCCTCAGTGCCTCTCCCCTTGCCTGTCCTGGCAGTAACGTGTGGCTTCCTCGACCCTGACTTTTTACCTTTATCTAAATAAAATCTGAACAGCGTGTGCTGTGGTAACTGCTCTGTAAGGCATGCACGATTCACTGCACAGCACTCACTCTCTCACGCTTGGACCAAGTCCCCTGGCTGATATCTCAGAGCTCATTTCTGCCTTGTACTGTTGATGGGTGTTTGGGTTGTTTCCAGGGACACTCTGCACATTCTAACGCCACTGAAGATATCCTAGTGCAGGTCTTTGGTGGCCCTATGGAAGCAAGTCTGCTGCAAAAACACCCAGACGTCAGAACAGGCTACCAAAACCAGGAGCTAAAGCAACAGAAAGGGATTAGCAGATGGCTAGCGTCTGGAGATACCCTCAACTTTCGTAAAGACACTTTTGTTTTGGGGGTCACATTCAGTGCTGTTTGTGGCCTGGCCTATACCCAGAGGTGTTTAGGGACCCCTGCAGTGCTGGGCTCTGAGCCAGGCAAACCCTCACAGGAATAATCTGCGCTCCATTTTAAAGGCAATTTTAATATTCTGTATTATTTTCATTTCACCTATGAATTCACATTTCCCTTACAAGATTTTACATGGTTGTTTATAATGGTTTGCTTTTTGTTTTTTTTTTTTTTTTTTTTTGGTGGAAGGGTTTGGGGGGAGTTGGGTGGGCAGTGGGTTATATCTGGCTGTGCTCAGGGATCACTCGTGGCAATATTCGGGGACCACATGTGGTCCTGGGGATGGAGGTGGAGTCAGCTGCACCCAAGGCAAGCACCTTACCCACTTTACTATCTCTCAGGTCCTAAGTAAGTAAGTAGACAGAAGTAAATTTTCAACTGAATCCGCCCTATTGTATCCCGCTTCTTTTTAAAAACAAAGGGACAGAGAATTAAAGATGGGAAACAATACATCTTGAATTCAGATAAGAAAATACATAAGGGCCTGGGCTAAAAGGGGGATGAAGGGACTGTACTGACCCAAATGACACGGAGCAGAGTGATGGAACAGCTGGCCCACAGGTGTGGTTAAACTTCCCATCAGTCAATACAGAGATGGAAAATCCAGTCACACAATTGAACTTCCACAGAATGAGAATGGGGATCAGCTCGGCCTCTGCTTCTGAAGTTTTTTTAACCGTCAACGAAGGCTGGGGCCAGAGATATAGTCCAGCAGGTAGGGTGCCTTCCGTGGGCGCAGGAGGTTCAATCCCTGGCACCCCATATGGTCCTTTGCGCATTGCCATGGTACGGCCCCCAAATCCAAAATAAATGTCAACCAAAGCTTCCTAAAGAGGTTACTGCCTGACACAGGAAATGAAAGATCCAACCAACTCATTTTGACGCAAGTACAAGAAATTGTGTCCATTTATTTCTCTTTTGTTTCCCACCCTATGGACACCAAAGTTGCTCATCTATTCTAGCAATTAGCAAAGCGCTAGTTCACTCTAGCAACTCTGGGAGAACCAATGCAGAGAACCCATTCCTGAGGCCTCGGCAACTGATGAGGCAACCCGAGGCCACAGAAGCAGATGAGAACCTCGCTGTTGTGTAAGCTGGCCTTTAAAGAAACTGCTAACCAACTTTATGATCTTGGAAAATGAGCTTTCACACAGAAATGTCTAGCGGGCCCGCAGTGTTTATTACTGACATTCTCAAGTTCATATTGTAAGACCTTCTATTTTCTAAGACCTCATTCAGGTAGCAAGGTGGGGTGGGGGGGGACAGAACTTTAGAGACATTGGTGGAAAGACCTGGGAGCTGGAATTGAGTGTGGAGTTGGAACACTGTATGCCTGAAATTATTCATAGCATAGTAAATCAAGGCAAATACAAATATTTCATTAAAAATACACTGCTGAGACAGAGTGCAGTGGGTAAAGTGCTTGCCTTGCATACAGTCAGCCTGATGTGATTCCCGGCACTATGGTCCCCCGAGCTCTGCCATGAGTGATCTCTGTGCAGAGCCAGAAGTCCTGAGCAGTGTTGGGTGTAGACAAAAACAAAACTTGCTTTGGTGCTCTCAAACATTTGTACAAGTCATAAAGGGACTTCGCAGGCCAGGGAGATAGTATACAGCCGGTGAGGTGCATGTTTTGCATACTACTGACCAGGTTTGATCTCAGGAACCTCACCGGTTCCCCAAGCCTGCCAGGAGCGATCCCTGAATGCAGAGCAAGAGTAAGCCCTGAGCACCACCAGATGTAGCCCCTCCAAAATGATGACAAAACGGGGTCCTGGACCCTCTTCATTGGGGGAACTAACCTAGACCCGGCGTCACCTCTCCTTTTCACTAAAGCGACAACCCGGTGAGCCCTGCCAGAGACAATGGCGCTGCATTATGCACTCGGTTTGAAGTTCATCTTTGTTCATTGCTCACCCTGAAGCTCTTGTTGCCAAAATTCTTGCACCCCACGCGTTGTTTGGTGGCCCACAGTTTAGAAAGCTCCGTAGAGCCTGATCCTGTCTCCACAAAGGAAGCTGCTGGTCATTAGTCCCACAAGAAAACCTGGGGGGAAAGTTCTGGGATCAAATATGAAGAAAACGGCCTGCCTCTGAGGAAACCATCCAGTTCAAAGCAACAAACCCATCAGTTTGATCTCCCAGCTTCCTGATTGTATCTGACCTAGATCCCTGCTTTGGAGCCCTTTCAGCACTACCCTCAGGCACCGCTGGGAACTGAGGGCTCACAAGCTGCAAGAATCACCTCCTGACAGCAAGCAGCAGGAAGTCCAGCCCCTGGTCTCCACCAAGCACTGGGTGGAGGGCAGTGTCAAGGCCCGGACATGAAATAGGAAACTGAGCTTCCCAGTCAACAGGTTCCTCTACAGGGTGGGGGAGAGCTCCCCCAAGCTCCCCACACTGACACATACACTTCACCTGGACACCTTCCCGCAGATGGCATGCACGCTGGCCTCCATTATAAAGAAATCTCCATCAGGCACCCACAGACCACCTTTATAATACAACTTCCTGCTACTCCCTCTGGAAAAACTGCAGTCGAATGTAGCAGGGGCGAGACAACTTCTTTTTATGAGGTTGCTAAGAGTCATCAGTTCAACACTAGGGAATACCCTTGCCCGCCACAAGTGCTCACACGGGTTTGAGAAGGAGCCATCTTATTTCTTGGTTGACAGTAATGACATGATTGGTCGGTTTTCTCTTAAGCCCACCCCCCAGTCCTCAATAAGATGAGGTCACTGGGCAGTTCATCTAAAGGCAGCCAAGAGTCGTGTGCAGGGAGAGCTCACATGAAAACAAGGGGGTGTCTTCAAAAGCACAGGACCAGGGAGTGCACTGGAGACAGGGAGAAACGCTTCCACACTTACCCACAGCAGTGGGCTGAGACTCAGCACGCACTCAATACTTGTCTCCACACAGTTGCTATTTAACTTTAAAAAGGCCTTGTTGGGGCTGGAGTGAGAACACAGCAGGTAAGGCACTTGCTTTGCCCACGGCTGACCTGGATTTTTCTCTGGTATCTCCCGAGTACCACAAGGAGTAATTCCTGAGTGCAGAGGCAGGAGTAACCCCTGAGCATCACCCAAACAATGTGGCCCCAAACTAAAAAATTTCTTAAAGAACAAAACAAAGCCTTGTTTACAAACTGGCAAATACCACCTAAGTATGGAGTCAAATGCAGCCTAGTCAAATAAGACTTCCTGGTCTAATTTAATATGCTCATTTTTTAAAAAAGGATCTTTTCCCTCCTCCCCCAAAGGAGCACACACAACAGGGAGAAAGTAAAAGATATCGATCATTTTAATCTACACGTTTCCGCTGGTGAATTCATCTTGATTTCAACTGAGCATGCACCCCATCAACTTCCACCGCTTCCTATGTACTTTCCAACTTGTAGCAAGCACCTTTGATGAGACAGTTAAGCTGGACTGTTTATTCTTAAAAGGTACCATGTACTTGTCCTCAAAGAGTTTTATCGATGCTCACATTTCAAAGAGCCCTGTGAGGCTGCTCCGCCTGGTGAGTCCCGGTGGAGAATTCCTAGCTCAAAGACGGGAGCACCACGGACTTGGATCTCTCCGAGATGGCTGGCTGCATGTCTCCACGTTCCAGGCTGAGTTGGGAAAGCAAGAAAGCTGGAATGATAAGCAGGACCCCCTGCGAAGCCAGCAGCAGGTGGGGAGTCATCATTTTGGGGAGTCAAAGGAACCAAGAAATTCTCCCACAGCGTGATCTGCAGTGGGGCCTGATTAATCCTTGGGCACAGGGCATCTATCCAGGACTTTGTCATTTTCTTCTTGTACCACTGCCTTGAGCGAGGTCAGTGGTGTCCTTGCTGCAGAATGGAAAGCACAAATGAAGGGGGGGCGTCTCTTGCGGAGCAGAGCTGATGGCAGCCTTCTCACTTCCTGCCAAACGGATCGGACCACACTTTCAACCCTATGGAGAGAGGAAAATGGGAGGTAGAAATGGATCTAGAATTTCAAACTCCCGTCCCACCAGTAAATACAGTGACACCAACAGAGAGGTGGGTGATGGACCCGGGTCTGAGACGGTGCAGGCTGATGGCAGGGACCCAGACCGGAGCCACTCAGAAGCCAGTGGGTCAAGGATCTTCTTATTTATTTATTTATTTATTTATTTTTGCTTTTTTTGGGTCATACCCAGCGACGCTCAGGGGTTACTCCTGGCACTGCACTCAGGAATTACTCTTGGCGGTGCTCAGGGAACCATATAGGATGCCGGGATCGAACCCATGCCAGCAGAGGCCGGCCTCTTGCAAGGCAAATGGCCTACCCACAGGGCTATCGCTCCGGCCCCCAAGGATCTTTGATAGAACCAGCCAGCCCTCACAGGACGCTTTGTTTAAGTCAAAAAAAGAAGGAAAAGGCTGCTGCAAATGATACGAAGTTTTATAGTTAACAAGCCTGGAAATTTTTTCCCTCTCAGCCAACTTGGATCATCGTAGGGTAACTAAGCACTCAGGCAGAAAGGGAACTTTGGGGCTTCTGAATAAAGCAGAATCCTGCCCTCCGCGAAGCCGGCTCCGAGGCACACAATATTCTCCCATGAGGGGAGCAGTTAAGTAGGTGCCTGGAATATCAGTCTGCAAAACAGCCATTCACACTTCATATCTAATTGCACACTTGTTACACACTTATGCCCACTTATCGAATGCAAAGACAGGAACGTGTAAACTCGCAGAAAAGGAGTCCGCAGCGAAGTACTGAAACACAGTCTGGGGTGGCACTTCAAAAAATGGCAAAGGCCGTGAAATAAACAGTGATCTCATCATCAGGGCCCCAAGCCAAGCAGCTTTCTCTCACCACAGCAAGGCTCGCATGGATACCACCGTGGCACAAGTGAGACATGGGTGTTTAAGTACCTGGTGGTTGCACATCTTCTTGAATAATTCCAGCTCGGTTTATGGCTTGTTCCTTCTCTGTGAAAGACAACCGTAAAGTGGCTTTTAGCAAGGGATGAGGGGTGTCAGGAGAGCAGGGGTGCCAGTGAAAATCTTTATGTTTACATGGAAATGGGGCAATTCGAAAGCCAGGGGACACTCCGAGACACCCTAACCAAGCCCTCTTGGATATAAAAGTGAGAACCTATAAAGCAGACCAGCTGGGTAATTTCAGTACAAGTAAGCCAGCCAGGCTTCCAAAGAAAAGTATGCAGCTCACATCACTTCTTGGTGATCTTAGCATTTTGAAAAGGCAACAAAACAAGAGAAGAAGGTTTGCGAAGGCATGGGTAGGCGTGATTTTATGAGGGGAAGACTGGTGCCATGAAGGAACAAGTACAATTAACAAGAAAACGATGTCATTTCTCTGTCTGAAATGCACTCCGCAGAAGGACTAGACCCACAGCTAAAGCTGCTATGTTTTTGATAGGAAATAGAGCAGAAAATTAATCTTTGGGTGGGTGGCTTCAGTTTGGATAATTGAAGCTTCCCTAATTGATCGCAGGTGCTGTGCCAATTAGCAAGCGCGGTTTTAGCTCCAGCAGCTTGTGCTGGGGCCAGGCCCAATAGGCAGGGCCCAGAGAAACGGGGCATTTTCTGTCTGCGGGCTTCAGGCATGCGATGCCATCTCTAAAAGTGGTTGAGAATAAAGACAAGGTCTGTGAAAACAAGGATGCATTATTTTAAGTCCCTGACAACAAATGGCAGCTTCTCCAGGGGCAAGATTTGGAGTCAAAGGATGTTTACTTCAAAATTATAGTCATTGAACATCGCATAATCAGCCCTTTGCTGGAATCAGGCCGGCGGTGTTTCTTTAAATCCCCACTTAGTGCTTAGTTCATATTAGGCACCTACTTTTTTTTTTTTTAACTTTTTGGGTCACACTGCTAATGCTCAGGGATTACTCCTGGGGGTGCTGGGGGGACCGTATGGGATGCTGGGGACTGAACCTGGGTTGGCTGCACTAAGGCAAAAGCCATCCCTGCTATCACTTTGGCCCCAGGCCCCTGAAGCCTCAGAAAAAAATCACACCAGCATCAAGTTTCAAGACACAGGGGGCGTTGAAGTCTGCTGAGGCAGTGGCACCACAACGGAAAATCAATCCTAAACGACAGCCCAGAATTTCATCAATGCTAAGTTCTGCCTTGGCAAATGAAACACCAGGCAACGGGGGCCGAGGAGCATCCTGTGAGCCCATCTGAAGGAGAAGCCGCAGCATAACGAAGCTCACTCTGGGAAAAGGAGCAAGTGAAAGGCCACCGAGGGCACCTGGACATGACAATGACCCTCTGAGGAAAAACTGCCCATCTCGGCGGGATGACCACGCGCCTCCAAGGCATCAGCCCTAAAGGAGCTCGGCACAACCCAGGATGAGTTCCTGAAGGACCGAACCAGGCCCGACCCTCAGTGCAGATCCCAAACGGCGACACTCTCACAGTCCATCCGGTCAGTCGCACGGATGGACTGTCCCAGACCCTGTCCCACCATACACGCCAGTGTCGTGGAAGACACAATGTGGACATTTTAAAGACGGGTGCCAGGACTCGGAGCTGTGACTGATGGTGGCTGGAGTTCAACCCCTGGCACCAAAACAGGAAGAACAGAACATGGGGAGTCTTGGGACTTAAGGGACTCCGATCCCCGGGTGCCAAGCACATTCACCAAGAGGCAAAGACTGGGGGGTGGGGGAGGCAGCAAAGGCAGTGAGTGGGCGGCAGGAGAGGGAGGTGAAGCCCCCATCAGCTGGGCTGCAGCGGGCTGAGAGAGGAATCCCTCCGCCTTCCCACTTCCTGCTGATGGCTAATGAGGCTGGAGGGAGGCCGGGATTTATTTAAATAGACCATAATCTCTTTATCATCCTTGTCCTTATGCAACCACCTTTATTTTTTTTTCTCCTCTTTTTCTTTTTTGGCTTGGACAAGGCAGCAAAACGGGATCTCTGGACTCAGCACCCAGCCAGTGATGACCGGGTAGATCCACACCCCCTCTGGGGCCCTCTGCCCCATCCATCCACCCATGTTTCATAAATACTTTAGCCCAAGCAGTCTTAGATAAATTCATGATAGGACACAAAGATGCTTTATTTGCGAGCCCGGAATCTGCTGGAAGGAAAACCCATGGGGTGCGGGGACTCAGCAGTACATCTCGATGGGCTGACAAAGGCTTCGATTTTCCTATCATCAGGGAAATAACAAATGTCTCTAAACCTCAGGAAAAGAGCAACAGAGAAGTCAGGGTTTAACTCTGGGAACAAATCAGGCTCCGCTAATTAGTGACTTTTTCCGAGCTGAGCCCGTCTTCAGAAGAGAAATGACTCAGACGCGAGGCTGTGCGCAGTGGGTCGGCTGGGGAGGGCCCACTCAGCCAGCCTGACTGCCCCCTGGTGCTAAAGCAGTGGCGAGATTCCTCGTTTTAATTGAGGATCGTTATCTCTGGTCAAGGGGTCAAGGTGCATCATTAAAACGGGGATCAGCAGGGCAGATGAGTTCCTTCTTCTCCAGCGGTGGAAGACCCACTAATAACTGTCCAGTCTCTGGAAAGCAGAGCCGAGAGCCAGCGGCCACATGTGGACCAGACCTGCGGCACAGCTGGTACTCAGCTAGACATTCACAGCTCTGCAAAGAGTCTGGCCCTAGACGGGGCTCAAGTGGTGTTTCCCAGGACAGTCCACAGGGTCACAAGTGAAGGTCACATAAAGGGGAGGGGGAGTCACTGCAAAAAAGTAGGGGCCTACCAGTAGCACGGGGGGGGGAGCATAGGAAGGAAATGGGCTGGAAGGGGACCAAGGTAGGGGAAAGGCTGGAAGTACTGCAGGTGGGGTGGGAGCGGCGAAGCTTCAACTCTGGACCAGCTCTGTCCCGTATGGCAGCCCCCAGTCCCGGCGGTGCCATGAAGACCACGGCTCTAGGCGAAGATGGCCCAGAGCTGTTCTCAGCAGAACACGGACTCAGAGTCCTCCCGGTGGGATCACCACCTCAGGGTGCTCCCTCCCCACTCCCACACAGCCCCAATCGCTTGCCAAAGAACCACTGCGATGAAAGTCATTCCCACCTGGGGTCACTGCCAAGAGCCCCAGCAGATGGCCCGCAGACTGGGATGGGGGCAACAGTGCAGTGCCTGGATGTGAGCGCAGGGCCGAGCCAGCCCAGGTGCTCTCAAAGCTGGCCAGAATGGAAGCTTGGCTGCAAAATAACAGTTGTGGCTGCAAAGGGCATAAAGGCAATCTGGGTGTACATGTACACGCCTGTGTGTGTGGCGCACAGATATCTAACACATCCACAGAGGGAAGGAGAGAAGGCAGGCAGACAGGGTGAGCCGTAACAGGTAAGTGAAGGGGCGGGTGATACAGAAGTGTATTGTACAGTCCCGCATCTTTTCTGCTGGTTGGTCTTATTTTTTAATAACAAGATACACAACCACAATGTGGTACTCATTTTGAAAAATCCACTCATCTGCTGTTGGGCACTTGAGTTGTTTCCAAGTTGTTGGCTGCTACAAAATAATGCTGTGAAGAACATAAGCTTCATATGTCCTATCAGATGTGTAATTTAATGTTTGGGTGTGTGTCCAGAAGTGGAATTACAGGGTCAAAGAGAAGCGTTATTCTTATTTTTCAGAGAGAAAATTTTTTCCCAAAGAAATTGAATCGAGCAACAGTCCCATTAGCTGTAGAAGAGAATTGTTTGGATGGATCTGGAGATTATCATGCTGAGTGAAGTTAGATGAAGAGGACAGATACAGAATGATTTCCCTCTTATGTGGGATATAAAGACACACAGTAAACAAATAACAAATTCCCAAAGGTAATAGAAACTGAGCTAGTCTTCAGCAGGAAGCCTACCAAGACAAGGAGATGGGGGAATGAGTGAGGAGGTACACTGGGACAGTGGTGGAGAGAGGCTGACACTGGTGGGGGACAAGGAGATGGGGAATGAGTGAGGAGGTACACTGGGACAGTGGTGGAGAGAGGCTGACACTGGTGGGGGACAAGGAGATGGGGAATGAGTGAGGAGGTACACTGGGACAGTGGTGGAGAGAGGCTGACACTGGTGGGGGGGGGGAATTCGGGACATCTATGTGTGACGCCAAACCATACACAGCACTGTAAATCACAATGCCTCAAATGAAAAAAAAAAAACTGATTTAAAGATAAAGCAAAATACACAACCAAAAAATGTACAGCAGGCAGGATGCTTGCCTTGCACACAGGCAACCTGGGTTCAATCCCCAGAGTCCTAAAAAGGTCCCCTGAGCTCACCAGGAGTGATTTCCTGAGTTCAGAGCCAGGAGTAACTCCTGAGCACTGCTGGACGAGGCCCTAAAACAAAAATAAAAAAAAAGAAAGTCCACTAGCTCTGAAGGTCTTGTGGGCCTTGTCGCCTGAAGACGTAAAGTATCAGAGTGACTCCACAGCGCCCAGTTCTCGCCAAGATGCGTCTGTACATCATCTGCCCCTGAGGCCATCGAGAAGCAGATGGGCACAGGGGCAGGGGACACCAGCGATCCGGGCAGGCAGGCTCCCCAAACACTGCCAACACTTGTGTCCTCGCCCTGTGACGCTGCTCAGCCTGCCATGCTGCACCCCGAGTCCAGAGCCCTGAAGAGTAAGTGAGAGAACGTCCTTCCACCGGGCAAAACGCCATTTCCTGTCCAGTGACTCTGACGCCACACAACACACTTTCCTGGGGAGATACAACAGGAGCAGGAGCCAGCACAGAGGGGAGTGACACAAGCCAGCGGGTCCCCTTCTCATGGGGCAGTGGCCCTCAGCAGCAGGCAAGGTCAGGCGTAAGGCCCAGTGTCCACTAAGCAGCTAATGGCTATGTGACCTCGGCCGAATCCCTCCAGGAGGGGACTGTCCCATCCATGTGTTTCTGGCAAAACCCCCACCCCACCCCATGTCGAACTCCACCCTCCTGGTTCAAGCTCACCATGAACTGGATCACAGGAAATGCGTCTGCTTGTCCACGGCACAGGCCGGCCCCAGACCCAGCGTTACTTTTAAGAAGCAGATTCAGACTCCGCCTGGCACCAACTCAGAGACAGCTTGGGCTTCGGGACACGGCACCTGTACTCTCCCCACAGCGTGAGCTTCTCACGCTCACCCCGCTGTTCTGAAAGGACAGAGCCAAAGAAAACAACTGGGACTTCCTCCAGGAGCTGGCGCAAGGGTCCCTAAGCCTAGGGCCTGGGATGGATAACTGCCACGTGTGCCCAGAGCTGACCTTGGGCTCCGCACAGTCCAGCGTGGCCGAGGGAGGGAAAGCTCTGAAGACCAGGCTGACTGCCAAAATGAAATGGATGGCAGTAGAGCCCGCGAGAAGGTACAGTAGGGTCAGGCGGCTGCCTTGTGCCCAGCTGACCTGGGTTTGACCCCCGGCACTCTATCTATGGTCGCATGAGTGCAGAGCCAGGAGAATGCCCCAACCACGGCAGGGGTGCCCCAACCCCAAGACAAACACAAACAGAAGGCACAGAAGCATCCCTGGGCTTTAATGACCAAAGCAGCGTCCGTGCTCTGCTGCCGCTGAGAGTGAATTCCGGCAGAGGTGCTGGACTTGCTGCACCCCAGACCCAGGCGGGTGCAGCTGAAGGACCCTCCCGGCTTGGCCCTTGGGCTCTGCCCAGCATGGGCTGCTCCCAGCCACGCAGCTGCCAGCTCCACTGCTCAAGCACTGGGCTTCTGTTCTTCCCAAGAACTCAGGACCCCCTCAGTCCCCACAGAAACCTGGGAAATAAAAGTTTGTGACGGACGATCAGAAGCCCCAACAAGAGGCAAGAGGGAGCAGCTGAAGGCAGAAGCAAGAGAGCGGAGCCAGAGCACTGCAGAGGGAGAGAGTCTGGCCTCGGCTTGGCCATAGGGCACCTGACCCCCGCACCTACCTGGAGAGCCCTGGCGTGCCTGCCATTTTCAGCCAGCAGTGACACTTGCGTCCTTGCCTGCCACCCCACCTTTCCTGAGGCAGGTTTCAGCAGTTCCCAGCTGCAGTGCTCCCTGGAGTAATTCTCGCTGGGCCACTGTCCCCTGAGGGCCTTCAGATCTCCACAGATCCATCGCTGTCTTTCGCCCACCCAATGGCTCCGGCCCATGTGAATGGTGTAGCTGGGCTACACCAGCTGGGCTGGAACATCGTCCAGAGTACCCCTGAAATGACGCATGTGGAACAAACAGAACAAACCTGCCCTCTCAGCCACAAAGGTCACTCCTTCCTGTGTGTGTACCCTAATGACCAAGGGGCAGGAGCCATGGAGCCCAGGCCCTGCTCGCTGTCCGCCCCGCCTTCATCCGTGCAGCAGATGGACCCACAGAGCCCGTGGTTAACATCACTCCCGATTCAGTCCTGGTCTCCGGCTCCTTAACCACCCTTTCCCCTGGGGGTCCAGGAGGCTGTGCTCCTGGCTCTGCAGAGACCCTCTGCTGTGCCGGGACCGAACCCAAGACCTCACAGCTGCCAGCCAGGCGCTCTACCCCTGAGCTACATCCCCGCCTCCCAGCCCTGGTACCTCCTCTCACACAGTTCGAGAGACTTTGAAGAATGAAGCTCCTATTAAAATACTTCAATGAAAGCTCCCTATTAACATACTTCAATGCCCCTCCAAGCTGTACTCGGCGGCAGAGGCTTATTGAACTATTTTCATCAAGGAAGCGAGATGATCCAGCAAATAGCACCACAGTGGACTCCAAGCGAGGGGGAGACCTGCAGTGCTATATACATTTTCAAAAAGCCAACGACAACTTTATTTTTTTTACTTACAAATCCTCACCAATATCTCTTAACAGATATATTTCAGAATGAAGAAATCTGAAACTAGAAAGGAGGCAGATAAAAGAAGGATGGGAGTAAGGAACGCAAGTGAAAGAGAGGCAGTCAGTGACCGCATGAAAGGCAGAGGCGGCCAGAGTTGTGGCGGAAAGAGCCCCAGCAGGACGGAGCGATGTTTCCCAGGCAGCGGAGAGGCGCACCACTGTGGAGGCTGCGTCTATTTTCAAAGGAGGGGAAGATATTGACTGAACTTTCAACAATATCACAAAAGAATGACAGCATATAAAACTTTCAAGCTAGCAGAATGGGAGAAAATTAAAGAGGCCTTAAAGGCAGATGAGGAAGAAGAAAATGGAAAACAAGTAAGATTATGAAAAACTGTAAACATATTAATAAACATATAAAAAATCCACTCCACAGTTAAAAGATTATTAGAATGGGGGGGGGTGCCACCTCTGGCCATACTCAGGGGCTTACTCCTGGTGTGTGCTCAGGGATCACTCCTGGCTGGGCTTTGGGTCCGTGCGTGGTGCGGGGATGGACCCTGGATGGGCTACATGCAAGGTAACTGCCTTACCTGGCTGCATTTTCTCTCTGGCCACTAGAATGAACTTTAAAATTTTTTAAAATTTTGTATCAGGTTTTGGGCGATACCCGGCAGTGCTCAGGGCTTACTCTGACAGGCTCGGGGGACCAAATGGGGTGTCAGGGACTGAACCTGGGTCAGCCACATGCAAGGCAAGCACCCTATCCACTGTACTGTCCCCACAAATGGGTTTTAAAGCCCAGCTGAGGCCCAGGTGCTTGGCCCTGAGTTCAATCCTCAGCACAACATGCACCCACCCCAGCACTAATGGGTGTAGCCCTGGTGACCCCAAGTACCACAGACCACAAACACCGTAATGTGGGGCCCAAGCACTGTCCAGCTGGGCCACACTGCTGGGCTAGTGTGCTCCAGAGAGTCCGCAGCCCCCTCACACACCTCTGGGAGTGGCCCCTATGAAAAAAAACAATCCCAGTGGTGGCTGGTTATGAGACTCAGGAGAAAAAAGGGCTGCATATAAGAGGATGGCCAAGCCAGGGAAATAGTAAACACAGGATCATAACAGCTGGGGGGATACTAGCCTTACAGAGGGCGCTGGCAAAACGATGCTCTTTCTAACCCCCCAGCTTATTCTTGGGGACCTGACTCAGCTCTCGTGGAGTGAAAGCCTTGCATGTGAGAAGCCCTGGGTGTTCTCAACTAAAACCCAGTTCCAAAGAGCAGAGTATTTTAGCGTTGTTACTTCATTCGATACCCAAGATACCCAGGTACCAGAGCCTGGTTGGCATCAACATACAAAGAACTCTTCACCCAACAATGAGAACAAACGTCACTCCAAAGCATGGGATTTATTAAAAAAAAAAAAAAAGATTGATACCAAGCCACCAAGCAAATAAATCTTGGACCAGAACCAAGAGTGGGCCTGGGATGTAGCTTGGTGGGAGATGGCATGCCTTGCACGTGGGAGGCCCTGAATTCGACCCCCTGCACCAACAGCAGAAGCACTGCCACTAAAAATAACCACTGCAGTTGCACTGAGTTGACGAGGACTAAATGGGTCACAGAGACACAGAGCTTACGAGAGTGCCAGGCAGGGAAGAAAACGTCGATAAACTGATCAGCCGTTACCCGCATGAAGAATCATGGCTTTCCCGTAATGGTTGGCCAAATGATTTAGAATGGAAGCAGAGAGTGAACATCTCTGGACTGTCAGACATTCTTAGCAGAAATTTTTTTTAGAAAGTCATTCTTTGTCTTTCTATGTCTCTGACTCTCTTTTTTTTGTCTCTTCCTCCCCCACCGATATCATTTTGCTTTGTTTTCAAAACAAAGTTTAAGCTCTTTTAATATTGCATTACCTTGAAATGTAAAAAAAAAAAAAATGCAAAAGACAGGGGTCAGAGAGATAACACAGAGGGCAGGACATTTGCCTTGATGCGCCTACCCAGGATCAATGCTCTGTATAATCTGTAAACCCAAGCATTGGCAAGAGTAATTCCTGAGCACAGAACCAGGAGTAACCACTGAGCATCACTGGGTGTGACCCAAAAAGTCAAAAAAAAAAAAAGCAAAGACGGGGTCCGAGAGATTGCACAGAGGGCAGGGCGTTTGCCTTGCACATGCCACTCCAGGATCAATCCCCGGAACGCTGTGTGGTCCCCAAACATCACCAGAAGTAATTTCTGGAGAGCAGAGCTCAGAGTGACCGTGGGGCGCCACTGCGTGTGGCCCCAGAGATAAGTGTTTATCAGAAGAGGCCCCTTTGCCTGTGGAAGGCAACCTACTCCTCTGGGGCCTCCCAAGGAGACTGATGGGATTCGGGCCCATGTCCACACCTCCCAATCATCTGGCCTAGAGCAAGGGTTCTTGGGCTGAGGGGGACCGTGTCACCAGGGGCCTGTGCCCTGGGCATCGCGGAGGCTGAGTATCGCCCTGGCTTCTGCCCAGTAGGATACCACTGACACACACCTCTCTACCTTATTCTTAGCTGTGACTAACAGCTCCCCAGTAGAACCCAATGTCCGCTGGGAATAGCATGGCCATCCCACCAGCTGGGAGGCTCTAGTCTTCACCACATGAATGGAACTTTTCTAGTGGGATCCCAAACAGCCCCCTCTCCCCAGTAAAGTTGCCTGGAACAAGGAATAGTGGGGACAGATGGATTCAGCGGCTCCCCAGTGTCCCACGGAAACCTCAGCTAGAAGGCACAGAGGCTACTTCCGTGTGGGAGGATGGACAGAAGCTAAGGGAAACCTGAATGTGAAGTGGAACGCCGTACTGCGGGACACCAAAGGTTGCAGCATTCATAAGGGCAGAGAGTTTACAGCGAGCTCTCGCCTCGGCCTGCCGTGAACACTCTCAAGGGGCAGGGCTGGCCCTTTCCATCTTCAAGATGACGCTGGTTTCCTGAAGCACAAAATGAGCCTCCTAATGCCTAATATTTTCTCCCTGACAGATGGTTTCTGATGTATCAAAGTGCTAATCCTTGCTGAGGTATAGGTCTCTGGGAAGGAGAGTTTGGCTTTTAAAATGATGGGACTTGAATGATTAAAGGGAGAATCACTCCCTGGGTATTCACCACTGTCATGTGGGCAACCAGCTTAAAATGAAGGAGAGAAAACAAATCCCCACAAACAAAAAAAAAAAGAGGAGAAAGGAAAGAACTGCAGAACCCAGGGTAACTGGTTAGCTTTGAAACATTTTCGCTCCAGACATCGGTGGGCGTGGAAATGAAACACAAATAAATGCACCTTCAAGCTCGGGCACCATTAGGGGGTCCACCTCCCGCCCACTCCACATCACAGTTCCTCCTGTCAGCCCCCAAAAAGCTGCTCTGGGAGAGAGTACTAGGCTGCACTATCTCCTTTGCCCCGTACTAGTTGTGTGTGCGGCCTGGACATGTCATACAACACCCCTGAGCCTCAGTCTTGCCTTCTGCAAAAGGGTCTTGGCACCAGCCTGGAAGCGGGGTTGTGTGAATTCAGAGCCCAATCGAGCACGAACAGAGACCCAAGACACGTTCGGTGAGTGCTGACGGTGAATATTACCGTGCATTTCGCGGCGACCTACTACGTGCACGCCCCATTCACTGTCACCTGGATTTGCGTGGGGACCCGAAAGGTTTTATTTGAGACGCTACCAAGAACAGCTCGTTCTCGAGTGCACGCCGGGAGCTTCGGGAGTCATTGGTCGGCGCTCACGGAAGTGCACACGGCGGGATCCCAACCCACCGACTCAAGCTCTTCCCACTGCGGCGAGGCTCCCGGAGGGGAAGGTTCAGGGGTCAGAGGTCACTCACGGTACTCCTCCGGCAGCATTAGGGGCCGGAAGTAGATGGGGTAGAAAGCGGCTCCGATCGCAGTGATGAAGCCGCCAAAAATGAGCGCGGTGCGCAGATTCCGGGACATGGCGCCGGGCAGGGGGCTGACCAGATCCGCCGCAAGCCCCTCACCCGCTGTTTCCCGCAGACCGGGTCGTGACCCCGCTCGGAAGGGCTTTTGCTTCCGGGCCTTGGGGGCGGGGGTTATGGACAGGGCTGTGGGTGTGGGCGGGCATGTGTGTGGGCGGAGCCAGTGGGGCGGAATCAGCGTCCGCGCCCCGTCTCCAGCCCCCCGTGGCTCCAGCCCAGCCCCTGGGGCCAGCAGATCCTCCAAGGTGATGTGTAGGTGACACTTTGGTCGTGCGGTGCCCTGCAAGGTTTCTTTCCCTTCTATTGCTTCGATGTTAGTGACTGTCTGCAAAATAAGAGATGTCTTCTTAGACACGTCTTCTAAGAGGTGCCCATTTTCCCCATGAAGGGAGCCCACGTGATTTGGGGGCCAGTTTCTTGGACTTCTTAAGGACCATGTGAGGGGATTACAGAGGATACAGTAAATCTCGCTAGAAATAGTTTGCAGGGGAGTAGGGAAACCAGCCGCACTCGGTGTCTGTGGACCAGTACTATCCTGGGAAGAAAGTTGTTTTAACATCCAAAGTACACATAAAGTTTTTTTTAATTGAGTCACTGGGAGACACACAGTTACAAAATTGTTCATGATTGGGTTTCAGTCATACAGTGTTCCAACACCCAGCCCTTTACCAGTGTAGTTCCCACTACCAGTGTCCCCCTTTCCCTACACCATCCCAGCCTGCCTCTAGAGCAGACTCTCTCTCCTCTCTTTCTCTTTCCCCTCTCTCTCCATCTCCTCTCTCTGTCTCTCTCCCTCTCTCTCTGCCTCTCCTCTCTCTCCTCTCTCCTCTCTGTCTCTCTCTCCTCTCTCTCTCTCTCTCCTCTCTCTCTCTCTCTCCTCTCTCTCCTTCTCTCTCTCTCTCTCTCTCTCTCTCTCTCTCTCTCTCTCTTCCCCTCTTTGGGCATCATGGTTTGCAGCACAGGCACTGCACTGTTGCAGTATATATCCCTTCGCCTCCTTTCAGTGCTCAGTTCTTGTCCAAAGTGGCCATTTCCAACCATCATTGTCTCAGTGTCCCTTCTCTGTCCTAACTGCCCTCTCCCCACTCCCACTTGTGACAAATTTCCATGGACTAGTCTCCTTACCCATGTTCCTGTTGTGCTTGGGTATTAGTTTCATACTATATTTCTTTATATCCCCATAATGTTTTCAACTTGGTCTTTCCACTCCTCCCTTGTTCCCGGTACCTTTTGCTGGGATGTTACAAATGAGGATGAAGTTCAGCACAGAGCCCAGGCCAATGGTCAGCTTAGGGGGCTGTGGGACTCTGCAATACTGCTTGTGTGGGGCCGCAAACAGTAACTGCTTCCTCTTACCGCCATTGCTGTTCACCATCACACATCATCACACTGAGCATTTAAGAACCAGCCCCCAGAGCACCAGCAACTGAGACTGACATTCCTCGGTCTTTTACTCAGTCCTTTCTAAATAAGAATGATACCAGCTGCTCAGAGCCGGGGAGCAAAGAGGACATATTTATCTTGACACGGAAGTATTATTTAGCCCATGAAAGATCTATGATCTTTCAGAAATGGTGTTGAGGGCACACATTTCCTCTTCTTAGTGTTGTAGTTGAATCCAGCTACCTTCCACCTCTGTCGCTCCTGAAACTCATAAATCAGTAGTTCGATCTCCCCACAGATTTATGGACTATCTTCCATGCCCCAAACGCCAAGCAGGGCGCTACCGGGGACACAAAAAATGAGTAAGAAATGACCTGTGCTCTCCAGGAGCCTGGCATGCGGATAAAGAGACAGGACATATACATAAAGAGGTAACGAATGGTCTGACGTAGCTCATTGCCAGTGAGGGATATGTTCCTGCTGGCTGCAGACTTTCAGAGGGGGTGACGGATGGCTGCGGACCAGGCAGCAGCTCCTCGGGCCCTCACAGGAGCTTGTTAGGGTGAGGACAGAAAGACTCCAACAGAGGGAAGCCGTGGTGCCTGCCTATGTTGTGTGGATGCCAGAGAGCCAGGCGGGAGCACATTGTCATTTCAGCAACGCGCATCCACTTTGCTTCTTTCTATTAATAGTGCCCCGAATTGCTTCTGGAGAACCATACTTCTCTCGTGCTCAGTCCGCGAGGGAATTCTTACACTTTCCAAACTCCATGAGTTCAGTGTTCAGTCAAACCTGGGCCTCTTTCCCCAGCAAAGGGAATGCGTGTCCCTGGCTGTACTCCAGCCTGATCTCCCAGTATAGCTGCATCCATTGGGCCACCTGACACAAGCAGGGCCAGCCATAGTCTCTCCCAGCCATTGGAATGCTACATCTAAAGTGGAGAGAAGGAGACTGTAGCCACCAGGACTAGAGACTCCATGTGAAGGCAATACAGCAGAAGGTGAGGTCAGAGATGGAGAAGTATCAATGTTGCCATTACCTTTGAGTTCCTGGAGTCATCTGTGCCTGAAATCCATAGACTTCTCAGTAACAGGAGCCAATAACCCCCCCATCCTACATCAAAGCCTATTTGAGTTGTTTTGATTTTTTTTTCTTTTTTGCTTTTTGGGTCACACCCGACAATGCTCAGGGGTTAGTCCTGGCTCTGCACTCAGGAATTACTCCTGGCGGTGTTCGGGGACCATATGGGATGCCGGGAATCAAACCCGGGCTGGCACAGGCCGGCCGCGGCAAGACAAACACCCTACCTGCTAGGCTATTACTCCGGCCCATTTTGATTTTTTTTTTATAACAGAAAATGTTCCAAATGAAATCTCCCTGTTGATGTGGGTGGAGCAAGAGTTTTTCATCCCCTCCAAAAGCTGTACATCAGAGACTACCTGACTCATACATAGTTACTAGCCGAGTCCAAGTGCTGAGTCCGACCGAGGCTGCACACCATTGACTGAGCCAGGTTGTTCTCTCGCAGTCCCTAAGCTGACATGCTCTTCCATGTTGCTGTTTCCATGGGCAAACTTGGCAGGATGGCAGGCAGGGTCCCACCCACAGAACCAATGAAAGCCCATATGGAAGGTGTCAGGAGAATGGGATACAGTATCAGCAATGCCTCTAAGACCAGGCCAGAGCAAGTGTAGGGGCTGATGAGACATTTTCCTATCCAGGTGGCATGGCAAGTAGCTAGAGGTACCCTCCTGCTGAGCTCTGAGGCAGCAAGCATGGGAAAGCGCTCAGCTATACCAACAGTGTAATACATCTCTACCATTTGAATCATCTACGGAGCATCTCCACAAAACAATCAGGCATCATGAACATGCCATCAGGCCCTAATGAATGCAAGTGTTCCCTCTGATTCCAGTGTCCTCCCGTTTCTGAAACCACTGTCCTGTGCAGCTGGCTGAGCTCACTGATTCCAGGCAAAACACCACACGCGATTGGCATGAGTCACTGAACTATGTTCACTGAACCCTGTGCCAGGCACTTTGAAAGATGCAAAAGGGAATTAAGAGCTGAGTGTGGTGTCTGCGTGGCACCTCAGTCTCAGCCAAGACGTGACAGTGGATGGTATCTGCTTTCCGCCACTCAGCTTCCCCTAATAATAGCTCCTCATTCCTCCTGGAGAATGACAGCTCATCTTGGCACTCTTGGTGGGATGGCTAGTCCAAAGACCTAGTGTATCCCTCCCCATGCCAAGAGCAAAACTTTAGAACACTTGCCAGGAGCCAGTCACTACCATAGACTTATCCACTGAGTATCCACCAATCAGCGGAGGGAGAGGAGAGGGTCCTGTTTTCAGAGGCATCGTGAAAATGACTAGCTCCAGAGTATGTGGTTCAAATCCAGCCTTAAATCCAGCCTGTCTGGCTTCAGAGACCTGACCAGCACCACCCATATACACTGTCTGGCCAACTCAGGGAGCTTACCGTAATTTGAGTGGGTGCAGTTTCAACCCGGGCCCTACTGTTCTTTTCCTTGGGAGTAGGAATTGGTGAGCACAGTGGAAGCCTGTAGTCGGGAACGCAACAGTGGTTTCCTTCCATTGCTAAAGGTACAGTTGGGCTGCTTCTACCCAACTGGCCATAGTCCTAAAGCTTCCTCCAATCTGATCTCCAATTGGTCATTGTCTTCTGCAAGCCAGCCCCCGCCACCCACCCCAGCTCCAGTCAACTCTTTTTTGGACTTAAATTAATGAGAGTCAGTGTGGTTTGTGGTTCCACCAACAGCCTGCACAAATCACACAGTCCCCACAGTTCCCTCCTGCATAGGACATCACTTTCACAACTCAGCTTATACTGATTGTGAAAGCCAAGCCTGCATCTGGGCTTGGGAGCGGAGGGGGCGGGCTGGTGCTCTGGGAGAGGTTGCTGGGGGGCAGATAGGATGCAAGTCAAATATGTTGGGAGTCCTAGTGTGTATTTTCATCTCAATCATTGAGGGAAAAAAAATTGGTTTGGGCTTCTAGCTGGGCCCTCCTGCCTCTCGCCTTGGATGCGAAGATTGAATGTTTGCAGGGAGCAGACCCCCAGTGGCGTCTCTCTCGGGGTTCAGACAGACATCAAAGTTAATCCGCTCTCTGATCTAAGCAAAATGGTGACGAGGCTTTCCTGGGACAGCAGCCTCACTAATTGTGCCACTGCAGCCCGGCGGAGGTATTTTTAGAAATCTTGTGGATTCTCAAGGAGTATCATTACTTTCTGCAGGAAAACAGTCAGAAGCGTGGGCTCTGGAACCAAATGGAAGCTCAAGCCCATCTTAGGGTCCTGTGTGTTTGCGTGGGCGGGGGGGGCTGCTTCCTTAGCCCTAGGGGGCTTTGTGGCTCTCTATTTATACAGGTGAGTACCTACTCCGCTGCATAAATATAACTGATTTTTATAATTTGTGAAGTGTTTTTTTCCTTCATCTGTACTTTACTTGAAATAGATTTACCCTAATATCCAACTTGTTTTATTTCTTACTACATAGTGTACTTCCCAGTTTATTTCTTTGCCCAGCCAGCGTTTAAACGTGGGTTCTCAGATACGCAAGACTAAGGTACTCCACCTCACAGATCTTTTGTTTTGTTATTATTGTTGTTTTGGCCCATACCGGCAGTGCTCAGGGCTTACTCCTGACTCTGCTCAAAGGTCATTCTAGGCAGTGCACAGGGCACCAGACACAGTGCCCAGTGCCAGAAATAAATGGAGGTCAGTAAGGCCAGTGCCTTATTGCTGAAACACCTGTTCTGCCCCCATCTCACAGTTTCAACTGGGATCTTTAGGATTTCCTGAATGAGGTTTCCACACCCAAGTTTTCTGAAGCTCTCCAGCCTCATGCATCAGACTGAAGACATCCTTGCTTGGGCTAGAGAGCCCAAAAGGGGCATTAAGGTACTTGCCTGGAATGATGCCAATAGGGAGGAGACCCCCCAATACTGCCTGGTCCACTGAGCACTGGACTCACTGAGTGACTCCTGAGCATAAAGCCCACTGTCACTGCCAAGCACCTCTGGATGTGATCTCGACCCTCCAGCCCCCCAAAGAGGCTCCCCTACTTCTGCTTCCCTCCTTTCTCACTGCCCTTGACTCCCCCGACCTTGACTTCCTAACTCACTTGGTCCAAACCACCTCTTCTCTGCCTGCCTGGCCTCCCTCCTGGCATCAGGTGGCATTGTCTTCTGAAACCACAGTGTGGCTCTGTCCCTGCTCTCAAGAGGCTCCAGTGAGCCTTGTGGGATGAAATCAGCCGTTATCCTGGGAGCCAGACGTGGTCACTTAGTTGCTCCTGGGGTTCCCTTGTTTTCCTCCAGGCAGAAACTACCCAAGGACAGATCCCTGAGACAGCCTGTTGGTAAAACTGGCTGGAATAGAGCATGTTTGATGCCTAGTTCAAGGCTTTATATGTATTTTTTGGGTGTGTGGGGGCTGGTATGCAAAGGGACAAAACCTCATCGATTGAAGATTCTGCCTGCTCATGAGGAGAGCATTGCTCTTTTCCTGCTTCTTTTCTCATGTTCATTATTTCTTTTTGATTTGGGGAGTATCCGCATCTGGTCATGCTCAGAGCTTGCTCCTAGCTCTGTATACAGGGATTACCCTTGACAAGGCTCGGGGGACCTTATGCATTTCTGGAAATTAAAAAGGGGTTGGCTGTGTGCAAGGCAAGTGCTTAAACCCTGCCAGGATCTTTCTGGACCTTCTTTTTGTCCCCAGTGCTCTTAGGGGAGATTTAGATGACAGGATTGGACCCTAGCACTCCCCCAGTACCTATAATTCTGTTGGCCCTCGGGCTCTGCTCAACAGGTCATCTAAGCCACAACCACATCCAAGGGTTGCTGCGAGTTCTTGATATCTAGGTCATCGTATTCCAGCAGATGGAATCAGTGGGGCCATCGGATCTAGAACACATCGAAGGTCTAAACCCTCTGCCCTGATGCAGACAGGACTGACCCCTTCATTGTCCTTCTTGCGGGCTTTCCACAGGAAAGGTCCAGAGAGTCGGGAGTGGGGTAGAGGGAGTAGAGGATGGCTGCTGAATGGGGGAACAGTGCTGACAGGGGCTAGGAGGGCTGTGAACAACCGCAGGTGATGAGTCACCTTCTGCTGCAAGGAACAAGAATTGCTGGGGAATCTCAGGAAGCCGAGAGCAATGGACCGGAATGAAAATGAAGATCCACGCATCCCGGCTGCAGAGAGGCTGTAGATGCTGAAGCCCAGCACAGCATGGCCTTCAGGCAGTCACTCATTTTTTTCCTTAAATTCCTACTCTATGGCAGACACTGTTCTAAGCATTTACCCAAGCACTTGACCTCATGAATCTTCCGGTCTTCTTGGGGAGGAAACTAAGAAATAGAGTTTTCTTGGATGACACCGACTGGTGTTTTCTTACAGAAACTTACCACATGGGGCTGCCCAAGGTCCTGTTCCTGGCATTGCTTCATACCCAGAGAACCTGAAAACTGGAACAGCCCCAAAACTTGCACATGGATATTGGTGGTTCTTCTGTTTTTAATTGTCAAAAATTGACACCACCAAAAGAACCTTCAGTGGGGGGTGAGGGGGGGAGTCTTTGGAGGGATGGATAAACTGGTACATTCAAATGATGGAATAGTATTTAATGATTAGGAAAATGAGCTATGGAGAAGAGGTTGAGAAGTCTTTGGATTATATGACTAAGAGAAAGAAGCCAATCTGGAAAGACCATATATGGTCTGAATCCAACAATCTGCTTTTCTAGAAAAGGCAAGACTGTGGAGACCAATGTAAGACTTGTTTGCTAGATGCTAGAGAATAGGAAAGGACAGTGTAGTAGATCATAGAAGACGTTTAGTGAAGGTGCTCTGTGTGAAACAGGGATGATGGACACACATCACACCACATTTATCCAAAACCATACAATGTACCACATCAAGAAAGAAGCCTAATGGAAACAATGGTCTTTGGATGACAATTATGTATTAATTGGTTCTTGGTTTGTAAAGTTGTCCCACACTGGTGGAGGGTTATATAGTGTAAGGGCGCTATACGCCTAGAAACGGCAATATCTGCTCACATTTTATGGGAACCTAAAACTACCCTAGAAAATAGTCTGTTTTTCCAAGGATGTTCATCATAATAAAAAAGCTACCAAAGCGATTACTGTAGTTTAAAGAACTTAAGGAGGGGCTGAGAGAGAGTAGTGAATAGTACAGAGGTTGAGGCACTTGTCTTCAGCAGACCTGAACCTCTGAAAGTACAGAGGTTGATTTTTTCATGCAGCCGACCTGAGTTCAATCCCCAACACCACCACGGAGGGTCCCCTGAGCACACTGGGTATGACTTAAGTACCTACCAACCCCCTAAAAATTAAAAGTCAAATAATGTTAGGAGACATGGCCTGAATGACTGGGTGAAGGGAGGGCTGAGTGTTGGAAAGAATCACAGAGCAGGTAAGGAATGTGGTGGTCCAAGGACAGCTCTGTGAACTCTGAGAAGTGGGCAGAGCCCTGACTGGAGAGAAGGGGGTCTCTGGACCATTTGGACGGTAACCTATGAGGGTCACCTCTCCTGAGCCCCCATATGCTCTTTTGAGAATAATAAGGACACTTCTGGATATGGCAGAGGGTGAGCTAAGGAGACGCTGAAAACAAAGTCAGTAGTCAGGACAAGATCGATGGGCAGTGAGATTCTCGGGCCTCAAAGGATGAGGGTTTTGCTGTGCATGATAGGATGCCACCAGGATGAGGAAGTCTGTGAGCAAACTTCCAGGCCCCGGCTCTCCTGGATTGTGGCCCAGAGAGTTCTGTCTCTCTTCTTCATAGAACCTGGTGGCTTCCCACAGAGCCTCTAGACTCAGAAGAGCAGGAATGTGTTTCCTTTCTGGCAACCCAACTACAGGACAGAAGGGGTTGACTATGACCTTGTGCCTGAGCTGCCATACTAGGCCAGAGCCACCCTCTCAGCTTCTCTTACTCTTCCTCCCGCCTCCTCTCTGAGAGGCCTGCTCCAGGAGGGTGTGCCATCTGGGCCTGCCTGCCTGCCCCCCCCTACTCTGGGCTCTCTGTTCCAGCTCTGGTCTCTCTCTGAGGAACGACTTCCTGCTGAGAGCCTGTGGTCCACGTCCTCCCTTAGGACCCTCTCCTGATCCTACTCCACCACCACTTTATTGGTAATGGCTCTACTCAGCTTCTCTCTGGGTGCTTTTCTGCTGGCAAGTGAACCCCCCCCCCCACCCCTGACTTCTTATTTGAAAAACAAACACATGATTATCTCTCCAAATGCTGTGGGGTGTAGACTGCATTCCAGGGGTGCTGGGACAGCTGAAGGCCCCTGGAGTGCTAGCTGGACTGCATGGTGGGGTTGGGGGACAGTTGGTGCTCAGCTGAGGTTGTTGCTGGGGGGCACAGAGAGGCGACACCTCCCAGCATGATGGCTCTGAGAGGGAGCATCCTTCATGCCCCCAAACCAGGAGGAAGCCAAAAGGCTTCTGATAAATGGCTGGTACCATAGATGGTATACAGCGCTCCAGGGAGATACAGGTTCCATACAGGCCTGGGTTCCATGTGTTCCCTCGAGTACCACCAAGAGTGATCCTTGAACACTGCTAAGTGTGTCCGCATCTTACCCCCTCCAAACTAAGAAGGCACCAGAATGATTTCAGCTACCTCCACTGATCAAGGAATAGGCTGTGGGGACCAGAGCCATAGTACAGCAGTAAAGCACTTGCCTTGCCTGCAGCTAACTCCAGGCTTGATCCCTGCCTCCTCTTATGATCTCCTGTCTCTCACCAAGAGTGACCCTGAGCACAGAGCCAGGAGTAAGCCCTGAGCACAACCCTCTGAGCACCTTCCCCAACCAAAAAAAAAAGCAAAACAAACCAAAACCAGGTCACGGGTCAGTTTAGTGGTTGGGGGAGAGAGACCTGCAGTTCATGATGGCAGCAGTGTCTGGGGTTCCCAGGGAGCCTCTAATCTCATCCACATCCAGGTGTTTCTCCACAAGCGGACTGCAGTGTAGTTCACCCTGGGTCCCAAGTACTGTGATTTATTCATGTTTTTTTTTTTGTTTGGGGGCATACCAGTGGTGCTCAGGGCTCACTCCTGGTTCTGGATTCAGGAATCACTCCTGGCGTGCTCAGAAGACCATATGGATACTGGGAATTGAACCTGGGCTGGCTGTGTGCAAGGCAAACGTCCTACCAGCTGTACTATAGCTCCCACTCTGGTTTATTCCTTGTGCTCTTATTATACCTTATTTAATCCAAATATTTCAGTGAAATAACCTATAAAAACAGCAACAAATGCACTTGGTGGCTACTGTGAGTTGATGTGATCTAGTCAGTTACACACAGGAGCTGGGGGGTGTAGGTTACCCTAGCTACTCAATTGAACCCTGGGTTCAATTCCTGGTGCTGAAAAAAAATGTGTTTGTGTGCATGTGTGTGTGTGTGTCAGATCAAGCATGTGGTCTTATTTCATCTTTACTTGGATAGAGCTTATCCCCATTTTATAGATTAGAAAACGAAGGCAAGAGAGGTTCACTCTTGCCCAGTGTTACCTAAACAGTAAATGGCTGATCCTGGAAAGGGAGTTCATTTAACAGCCTGTACTCTCGATCATCTTCTGCCATCTCTCCGTCTTCCCACGAAGAAAATGTGCTGAAGTAAATGTGTGCCGTGGCCATTACTCAACTATTGGGTACAAGGCTTGAGAGGAAGGAAAAAGGGAGAACAGACCAGAATGAGTGGCTAGACTCCAAGCATCCCAATCACACAGCACCTCGAGGCTTTCACAGCTGGACAGAGCACCTTGCACTCAGAAACACAGCAAGGACAGGAGAATGAATTGGGTCTGAGTGGCCGATGCGAAACTTTCCAGCTAAATTCCACTTCCTCTCTGCCAAGATAAGTGATGGAGGTTTATGGTTCATGTTCCAGCATATCCGCCCAGGCCAGGGACCTACGTACTAGTCAGAATTTCTGGTCCGCTTCTTTGCAACTGGCAGGGATAGAGATTTACTCGCTCATCAAGAACAACCATCATCTCCCTGCTTGGCAAGATCCTCATTTAGAAGACACAGCAGTTAGTTGGTGAATATCAATCTTGGTGCTCAAGGCCCCTCTCTGTGGTGAAGGAGACACGAAACTTAAAATCTGGGGCAGCTTCATGTCTCTGGAGATGGCAAAGGAAAATTCAATATTTCCACACTCCAACGTCTCCATCCTCTGCTCCTCTTTTGTTCCTTTCAGATGACTATAACAAAACGCTGTGGATGGCTGACTAGTCCTCAATTTATAACCCAGTTTTAAAACCTCAATTTTCATCCAGTTTCAGAGACTTGGGAGATCAAGACCAGATCTTCAGCACAGCTGGACCTTTGTTCTGGTTTGCAGTCTGTCCCTCCTCACATGGTAGAAAGAACTAGGAAGCTCTCTGGAATCCCAATTATAAGACACAAGGCCAATTAATGAGGGCTCTCCCTCCTGACTTAACTCCCAGAGACACCTGCTCCCCCATACCAATGCTGTTACCTGTTACCTCTGAGGGATAGGATGTCAACTCACGGATGGGGTGAGGGACACACACAGTTAGATCTTGCAGTTCCTCCTGGTGATGTGGAACAGCTGGTGCAAAGCTATAAATTCTTCAACTTCTCTATTCTGTAGCCCCACACAAATAAAGGTGACCCATCCTAAGCCTGACACCCTATATTCAAAGGACACCCTCCTCCTGCCAAGGCTGGCCATATGTTTGTTATTGCATGGCCAATATTTCTTTGCTACTTCAAGGACACAATTTTGCCGCCATAAAAAAGGTGGTCAGCCTGGGCAGTGGACACAGGCATTCTACTAAACTCATACCGGTTAACTCACCTGCTCCAAAGGGCACATCACCTTCTGAAAATACCAATTTGGTGCCGGAGCCATAGTACAGCAGGTAGGACATTTGCCTTGCTTGTGGCCGAACCCGGTTTGATCCCCAACAACCTTCAGCATCCCCAACATCATTCAGCAGTGATTCCTGAGTGCAGAACCAGAAGTGATCTGTGAGCATTGCCAGGTGTAACCAACAAGTAAAAAAATAAATAAGTAGATAAATAAGTATACCACCTTAAGAGCCTAGGGATGGCTGAGAGAGGAAGGAACACCAAGAATGGGAAAATCCCTTCAGAAAATACCAGCGACTTGGGTGGCAAAGTCTATCTAAAATGTCATTGTGCTGGGGCCGGAGCGATAGCCCAGCGGGTAGGGTGTTTGCCTTGCACGGGGCCGGCCCATGCCGTCCCGGGTTCAATTCCCGGCATCCCATATGGTCCCCCGAGCACCGCCAGGAGTAATTCCTGAGTGCAGAGCCAGGAGTAACCCCTGAGCATTGCCGGGTGTGACCCAAAAAGCAAAAAATAAAATAAAATAAAATAAAATAAAATGTCATTGTGCTATGTGAAAGACAGCACAGGTTCAATCCAAGTCTGAAAAGGCAACTCTCCCATATCAGACCAGTTTCTATGTTGGACCCCTAATATTGGTACCTTACCTTCCACCATTGATCCACTTTCTGGTTCCCAGCATGTAAGTTTCCTACCAGTTCTTGAACAGTAACATATGATCTAGGACTTCGCACTTTAGGACACAGCCAGGAACATAGTGTTTCTGTCCATTCATCCCCTCCTTTATGTTCTCAACCTCCCTACTCACACTTTCATCACAGCCCTCACTCTGCAGATGCTGTATGTTGTGGGAGTGCTTTATCTCCTCTCTGCTGAGTCTCTAGAACCTTCAGGATTACTTAGCTCATAGTAAATGCTCAATAAATATTCGTTGAGCAGTGGGAGGTATTCATTTCCTATGTTGTTCTCCAGGTATTTGAGAGATGGGATTTTCTAGGGAATGTAGCCAGGCATGAAAGGTACCTCTTTGGGGAAGTTCAGGGAAAGTCTTGCTTCTCATTCATTATTTAATTACATTCCAAGCTTGGGATTTCAGGAAGATTAAAAAAAAATCACCCTTGGGTGAATCTTCTTTCCCATTCTGTGTACTGTCTTTCTATCTTGGACACTGTTTCTTTCGAGGTGCAGTAGCTCTTTAGTTTCATATAGTCCCATATGTTTATATATTCTTCTAGTTGCTTTGTTAATGGTGTTTCACCTTTGAAGATGCCTTTAGCTTCAATGTCGTGGAGGGTTTTTTCTATATTTTCTTCAACATACTTTATGGATTCAGGTCTTATATTGAGATCCAATATTCATCTAATAAGGGCTTAATATCCAGGATATATCAGGCACTGGTACAGCTATAGAAAGAAGAAAACAGCCAACTCCATTAAACAATGGGGAGAAAAGATTAACAGAAACTTTGACAAGAAAGAAATTCGAATGGCCAAAAGGCATATGAAAAATGCTCATCATCACTAATCATCAGAGAGATGCAAATCAAAACAACAATGAGATATTACCTCACACCACAGAGACTGGTCCATATCCAAAAGGGTAAAAGCAACAAGTGCTGGCATAGATGCGGGGAAAAGGGACTCTCATACATTGTTGGTGGGAATGACGACTTGTACAACCTTTCTGGAAAACAATATGGACATTCCTTCAAAGACTAGAAATTGAGCTCCCTTTTGACCAGCCATACCACTCCTGAGAATATACCCTGGGAAGCCAAAAACACACAGCGGAAACACAATCCGCACTTTTATTTTCATAGCAGCACTATTCACAATAGCCAGAACCTGGAAACAACCAGTATGCCTGAGAACTGATGACTGGATAAAGAAACTGTGGTACATCTACACAATGGAATACTATGCAGCTGTTAGAAAAGAATGAAGTTATGAAATTTGCCTATAAATGGATGGACATGGAAAGGATCTTGTTGAGTGAAATTAGTCAGAAGGAAAGAGAGAGACATAAAATGACTTTTTTGCATGACATAAATATATCAGGTGGTATTACCAAAGGTGGAAATTACCACGAATGTGTGGGAGTCAGAGGTTAGGCAAGATAGAGAAGGGAACATGTGTGAATAAATGTCAAAAGGGCTGATACCAACATAGAACTGCGCATTAAATACAGGCAAAAAATGCACATGATAGCTTCTAAGTGTGTGTAGTGCAACCGACAATGTGTAAGAGAAGGAAAAGAGAGAGAGAGGGAGAGAGAAAAGAGATAAAAGAACCTGCCATGGACACAGGCTATGGGAGGGGGAGGGAGTTGGGGACATTGGTGGTGGGAAATGGACACTGGTGGAGGGCGGGGTGCTGGAACTCTATGTGACGGAAACCTCCAAACATGAACAACATTGTAACTGTATATCTCACCTTGGTATAATAAAATGTTTTTAAAAAATCACCCTTCTTAATTTTTTTCCAGTTGTCAAAGGTACAGGCTCTCAGCCTCATCAGAGCACCTGTGTCTCTCACACTGCTTCTGGTATCTGGTCTCCGGGAGGATTAGTGGCACAAGGAGACATCTGCAGACTGTTATCAGTGAAGGGGCATCTTTTGAGCTTTTAATTAACAGGTCCCCCCTTTCTCATTCATGGTCAGGATTTTGATTAACTTATAAATAGGAACTTTGTCATTTCCTGAGAGATTGGAGGAGGTTGCTTAGGGGCGGCAGAGAAGCCAGGGCTGCCCTGAGGAGTTTGAGAGGGAAGCGGCTTTGCTAACTGCCGGACTCTCTTTCCCCTGGGCCACGCCCCATTGTGGGCTGAGAGACACATGGCAGTCAGTGGCCAGAGTGGGAGCTGGGCTCCCCAGGACCTCTCTGCTTATCAGACATTTATTTCTTTCTGTAACATCATCACTGTGGGCACAGGGAGGGAATTGGGCGGGTGGGAGTGTGGGTACGGAGCACATTCTCCAGTGGGCAGAGCCCAGCAGGCTGTAGCTCGAGTTGGCATTTTATCACTTGGGCACCTTCCTCTTGGCGCTTGACGTCTATCCAGGCTGTCTCAGCGCTTCAGAACCACCGCGGCCTGGAAATAGTTCATCCACAGAGCTGACTTGGCAGCAGAGGCTGTGCGGCTGAGCGGCAGAGCAGAGCCGACTGTTCCCTGTAGCCCTCAGCTCAGGACTGGCCCCTCACCTCTCCTCTCCCACCTGGTCCAGAGCTCTCAGAGCCATCAGAGGCCTGGAGGAAACTGTTTACATGCAGTTTTGCAGCAAGATGGAACCTAGGTTTGAAACCTACTGATGTATGTGCCACTCAGCCTCTTCATCTTTACCTGTGAAGTGTGTGTGATAGTATCACCTACCTCACAGTGGATTCAATGGGAAACCTCTTGTGGATAGTTCAGCACAGTAAAATGTTGGGTCAGCAGAGGAGCAGCTTATGGGGATAAGCCTATACTTTTGTGTGCAGGGGGCCCTGGCCTCATACCTGGCACTGCATGGTCTCCCCAGATACTGCCATGAATAACCCTCCTCCAAGAGAAGAGCTAGGAATGGCTTCTAAGTGGCACTGGGTGAGACCCCCAAAAGGACTGTTATTGCCACCTGCTGTTCTAGGTAAGCTGATCTACCTTTGAAATTGGTTTCTAATATCCATACTGGTGCTGGTGTGTGGAGACCTGCCCACACCAGCAAGAAATTCTCAAATACCTGAAGAATACCTGAGAATTCCACTCCTTTCTGCTCTATTCTGATACTTTCTTCCCAGAGGTAGTATCAGATTCCATGGAGTAAGGGCTTTGCCTCCTAAGAATACCCTCCACTCCAGACACCACGCACAAACTGAGACTGTTCCCTTGCCTCTAATCTCTCTAAAGCAGAGGTGCTCACCACCTCCCCTTCCAGTTCAGTGAACTTGTAGAATGGATCAGAGGCCTCAGGAAACAGTTTAGGTCCATGATTTGTCACCATGGATCTAACCCAGAAACAACCAGACAGAAGAGATGCAAAAGATTGACTAGAAATCTAGAAAAAAAGGTGAAGAGCTTTAGTGCCCCCTCTTCATGCAGAACATTCTCCCCTCTTTCACCAGCCTGCAGCTCTCCAAGCCTCTCTCTCTTAGGGGTTTTATGTGGATATTACTGCGTTAGTACAATTGATGCATACACTGACACTGGCCATTGAACTCGAGTCCCTATTCCCAGTCCTTGTCTTTCCTGGAGGGCTGGGAGTGGTCCCAAGTAGCATGGATGGTTCTCCTCCAACTAGCTCCCATCCTCAGGTGCTTCCATATTTGGATCAGCAACATAAGAGGAGATACTTTCACTTCTCTCGATACTAAGAAAATCCCAAGGGTTTAGGGATAGCTTTATCCAGGATGTGATGAAGATCAAATGTGTGTATGAGAAATTCTATGTACTAGAAAGACCTATTGCAGCCATCTAGTTAAAAAAGCTTTATTTAAGAAATGTAAGAGGAAGATAGAGAGGGAAAGAGAGTGAGAAGAGAGAGATAGAGAAAGAGAGAGACCCTAACTGTGATGTCTAAGGTTCCAGGCAACTGAACTCCAGTCTGTGTCTCTTATAAATGACAGTGTCACAACCTCTACAGAGCTGCAGTTCCCTCGAGAGTTCCTCATGGGTAAAATGTTGATAACACCTTTAGTAGTTGTCTAATGATGAAATGAGAATGAAGATAAGTTGTTTTCACTACCTGCCCATCCATAACTGGAATTTTGTCCTCATATTTTTCCAAATAAAATAACCCACATAACAGAGATTTGTCTAAGACCATCAATCACTAACTCATTCATCGAGCACTAGCTGGACAGCAGCTCTTTGCTAGGCCCTGTGCCAGGCATAAGGATATGAAACAAAAATACGATGAACCCGGCCTTCAGCATGTCCATGTAGAGACTGCTAATTCCATCAAGCAATCATTTGCATCTACCCCGACCGTGAAGTCAAGTTGAATTCCTCATAAAGCCCTGCCCATGGACACGCTGTCTGAATTACTTATTCTTCTTCTTTTCAAATGTAGAGAGATGGACTGAGAAGGGCTGTATGCAAACATTGCTGGAATTTTTTTTGAAAAGCAAATAGGAAATGATTATTGCATGAGTGACCGGACAGTCGTCCCTCAGGGGAAAATATTTCCCAGTTTGCTTAGAGTAGCAAAAGAGGGGGAAAAGAGTTGATGATTATTTCAAATCTGTCTCCCCTGGGAAATTAAAGCTGAGTTATGGGGTATTTTTCATAAAGCAGAGTCTTGCATAAAACTAACAAGTTAAATAAAAAATAAAGAACACCCAGAGGCAAAGCTGATGGATTTGGACAGGGCAGCCCTGAGTAAAAGGGTCCTAAGATCACCCCAGCATTTCGCCTTTGCACTTCCTCTGACCCCCACGTCACTCTACGCTCCTTCCCTCAGTGGGGTCTGGGTGTGTGTATGAGGAGAGAACTGCCCTAGCCAAATTTCCTCCTCCTTGGCAGGCATGTCCCAGTGTGGTCTCTGTCTCTGTCCCTGTCCCTCCCTGTGGTCCCTCATACCAGGCAACTCATAATTTCTGTTCCATGAGAACCGCAGAAGGCAGACTTTCTAAGTGGTGGCCAGTTGTAATATGTAAGCCAGGGCTTCTGTTTTATTGTTTTTGAAATGAGAATATGGGCCAGAGAGATATTTCTGGGGTTAAAGTGTGTGCTGGCCATACAGCTCAGCATGGTTCTGTCTCAGGACGGTATGGTCCCCCTGAACCATGCCAGGAGCAACCCCCTGAGCACAGGACCAGGAGTAGCCTCTGAACACCACCGGGTATAACTTAAAGTCCTAGTCAATCTGTATGAAAATGAGTACTTTTCCAGAAACTGGGTATTTAACCTGTCATTGAATATTCTGCCCTTTGAGCAGTATGAAGGATTAGGGGAGCATTTTCTATTGATATTTCACCATCACCCTCTTTTCTGTGGAGTGTTCATTCCACCAGACATCCATGCTGCCCCTGCCCATTCATGTAACCCAGATAGAATGGGTCATAGCTGACCCAGGGACATGACCCATTGGCCACAATAACTGGTTCCTAGATCACTAGATCACTAGACATCCCGTAGTTCATCGATTTCCTCGAGCAGGCACCAGTAACATTTCCATTTGACCCTATCACGTGCCAGTGTAGCCCAATGCATCTGGTTGTTTCAGGAAAACGAAGAGCCTCAAACCGCTCGCTCATGGTCTTGACGAAGAAGTCTGACCATCTTGTAGGTGGGCGGCCACGTGATCTTTTGACATCTCGTGGGATCCAGTTGGTAATGGCTCTAGTCCAGTGGTCGTCTCCAAATCGCATTACATGTCCAGCCCATCTGATTTTCGATGCCTTGGCAAATGAGACAGTGTCCCTGACTCTGGAACAGCGACAGAGGTTGGAACTCCAGATTCCTTCTCTCACTTGAGTGAGGGGTGATATTCCAAGCATAGCTCTTTTCGATTCCTCTTTGGGAGACCCAAATAGCATTCTCATCCTGCTTTCGTAGGGACCAGGTCTCTGAGGCATCTGTTAATGCAGGGAGAAAAGTGGAGTCGAAGAGTTGTGCCCGGAGCCAGAGGTTCTTTGTCTTTTTCATTATTTCTTCGATGCTTTTGAAGGCAATCCATGCAGCTCTCTTCCTCCTGCACAGCTCAGGCCATTCATCATGTTGACTTCTCGACCTAGGTACACATAACTGCTGCATTCAGAGATGTTTGTTCCATTGAGAATGAATGGGGCCTCTGGAACTAGTTCATTTTTCATGAACATAGTTTTGTTGAAATTCAGCTGTAGACCTATCTTTCCACATTCTCGGTCAAAGTCAGCCAGCATTTGTGCCGCTTGGCTAATATTTGATGTTATTAGAACGATATCATCAGTGAAGCAGAGGTGGTGTAGTTGCTGACCATCTATCTTCACTCCCATTCCTTCCCATTCTAATTGTCACATGATGTTCTCAAGGGTGGCGCTGAAGAGTTTTGGTGAAATGGTATCACCCTGCCGAACCCCTCTTTTAACATCATTGATCACTTCCCTTGTAGAATGGTGAGATCCTGGTGGTGAATCCGTAATAGAGCTCACGAAGGATCTTGATGTATTGGGTTTGAACACCCTGTTTGGCTAGGGCTTCGATAACCGCTTCGGTCTCCAACAGAATCAAAGGCTTTCTTTAAATCAATGAACTTGAGACAGAGTGGCATCTTGAACTCCCTACAAACCTCAATGATCTTGGTTACCATGTGGATATGGTCGATTGTGCGGAATCCTTTTTGGAAGCCAGCTTGCTCGCATGGTTGTCCTTCATCTAATGTTCTGCCAATCCTGTTCAGGATGACTCAAGTGAACAGCTTGTAGATGACGGACAGCAGGCAGATGGGGGCGATAGTGAATGTCTCCCTTCTTGAACAGTAGAACTGTCCTGCTGGTTTTCCATTGGGAGGGCACCTTGCATTCAGACAGGTAGCGTGTAAAGAGCCGAGCCAGTGTGTTGATGAGTACTGATGGCAGATTCTTCAGGTATTCAGGTCTGACTTTGTCTGGGCCTGGTGCTGTTCCTTTTCTTTACCGACGAAATGGCATGTCGGGTTTCAGAAGGGAGAACGTTGGGAACGACATATCCATCCTGCAGAATTTGGCATGTGGGCAGGTGGACATGGCTATCAAAGAGATCTGAGTAGAAGTCATGGATAATCTTCTCCATTGCCTTTCTGGAAGATGTGATAGATCCATAAAGACATCGGAGGGCAATCATCTTGATCTTATAGTTGGTGAAAGACAGGCGGGCGTTGCGAATGCTTTTCCCGGCTTCTGCTGCATCTTCCAGTATTTCTGCTCTTCTCTCTTTGAGGTCTTCCTTTATCGCTTCTCTGCACTGCTTTGCGAGCTTGAACGTTAGCATTTGGTCACCTGAGGCTCGCGCCTTGCCACGTAGGTGAATGAGCTCGAGAGTTTCTAAAGACAGGCGTCCTTTTGTGTCTTTCTCTTTCTCAGCATTCTTCGCACTATCATGGAGGTGCTGAACCAATCGGTTGTATTCTTCATCGATGTTGTCAATGATGGTATCTTCCCATCTTGCCGCAATGGTGCAAAAAAGTTCCCAATTGGTGGTCGTTCTGGAAGTTCTCTTCTTAAACTTTGCAGCCTTTTCTCCCCATTGCGTGAAGTAGAATTTTTGCACGAAGGTGACGGTGGTCCAATCCTGTTTGGAATTTTGGGGACGACAGCGACATAGGTCAGGCAAAACCTTCGATTGAAGATGATGTGGTCAATTTCATTGTGGAACTGTCCGCCAGGAGATTCCCATGTCCAACGTTTTGCTTTAGCCTTCTGGAACTGTGAGTTCCCAGGAATGGTCTTGGTGGACATGATGAACTCAGATAGTCTCTCACCCTGTTTGTTCCATTCTAGGCCATGGGTCCCAATGTGGAGTTCTTCAGCTGATCTTCTCAGTCCTATCTTGGCATTAAAATCACCGACTATGATCTTGTAGAAGGTGTGGTCTTTTTTCATAGAACTCCTCCAGTTCCATCTAAAATTTCTCAATTTCATCTTCCTTGTATGTGGATGTTGGTGCATAGACAGCAAAGATAGAAATTGCTGGCAGTGGGCCACATCTCTTCAAGTGTAATCATCCGATATGGTTTGTTAGGCATTCAAATGAATCAATGTTCATGGCCACGTTCGTGTTGACAAGGACACCGATGCCACCGATGCCTCTTTTGTCACATGTTCCTAGGAAGAGTTCTTCTCCAGTGACAAAAACGGCATGATGCGATTGATGCCTCCTCGTCTCAGTCAGACCAATGATGTCATACTTGATCTTTTGCGCTTGCACCATCAGGTCCTCAATATATGCTTCCGATGCCAGCGTACGTGCATTGAAAGTACAGACAGTCATTTTAGTCCTTCTTCATTTTGGCAGCCTAGTTCGCCCCTGAAATTTTATCAGGTACTCCTTGTTCGTCCTTCTTAGTGCTGCTGTATTAAGGGCTCTTTCAGGGTCGGGAAGATACACATTTTTATTACTGGTTTTGGCATATTGAATACACATCGGACAGCTTGCCAGGCTCTGCCTTGTGGATGGTATATTCTCGGTAGCTTGCAGGGTTCTCTGAGAGGGGTGTGGAAGTAATTATGTGCAGAGCGGGCCATGCACAATGGGGAGAAATGGTATCTGCTCTGCCTGGGGTATCTGCGCCTGTGGCTCAAGCATTCCTGGGCTTGAAATATTCTCCTCTGAAGGGTGGGTCTCTGAAGGGCGGGTCCTTGTAGGCTGGAGATTGGATTAATCTCTTGGGTGGAGATCTGAAGAACTGTGGAGTGTGGATTAAGAAGATTGCTGCCAGCATGGTGTGGGGGTTCCTCTGGGTTTATCGGGATGGTGGACTCGAGCCGGAAGTTGCTCTTATGGTCAGTGGAGTGCAGGGGGTTCAACACAGAGAGCTGGTATCTGCTCTGCCTAGTGTATCTGCATCTGGAAATAGTAGGGAGTTGCAAAGGAATAGATGTGTGAGGAATCTGAGCCATGTCACCCTCGCACTACCGGGATCCCTCCCCCTGTAGCCCCCATTATCAGGAGGGCAGGCAGAGGGGAGTTCTGAGAAAAGAAACTTCAAATCATGGTCTTCTGTGCTGAGCCCAGGATCTTAGGAAACTTGTAGTTCTCTAGGACCCTCTCAAGGAGTGTCCACTTACCATCCATGGGCTTCGCTGGACATCTTAATTTGGATTTGGGTGCGTAATCCAAATCCAGCAAATTGGGATTTTTGGATTATTTCTGCTAGTGCAATGGAGGAAGACCATGTCTCTCCTGTTAGTCTGAGGTTGCTGGGAGCCATGGAAGAAGAGCCTGCTTGGGAGAGGGATCCCCTGACAGCATTGTCTGCATCCTGATCAAACCCTACCCAAAGCCACTGCAGCAAGCCTTAGTAAATACTCCGCACCCTGAGTTTTTCTGGAATGTTTTGAATAGTGATCACTGCCTACTAAAAGCATTCTGGCCCATACAATTAGAGTAACTGCCTTACTTTATTCCACAAACTTCAAGAACCACAATGATGGAATAAAAGCAATGTAAAGAACTGTGAAATAGAAGACAGTAGACAGGGTCAAGTTTGGAATCTCCTTTAAAAAGAACACCTCCCCTTTGGAAAATATGGACATTCCTCCAAAAACTAGATATTGAGTCCCCATTTGACCCAGCAATACCACTCCTGGGAATATACCCTGGAGACCCCAAAAACACACAGCAGAAACACTATCTGCACTTCTAAATTCATCGCAGCTCTATTCACAATAAGCAGAATCTGGAAACAACTCTAATGGCTGAGAACAGAAAACTGGATAAAGAAACTCTGGTACATATTCACAGTGGAATACTATGCAGCTGTCAAAAAAGATGAATTCATGAAACTTGCCTACAAATGGATGGACATGGAAATGATCATGCTGAATGAAATTAGTCAGAAGGAAAAGAACAGAAATAGGTAACTGCATTAATTAATGGGATATAAATATATTCTACTGTTCTACTAATTGTAGAAATTGGTAATGCCAGACTAGAACTCAGCATTGAATATATACAAAGAGTTTTACGTGATAAACCTTAAATGTCTGTAGGGCAAAAACACAATGTGTAAGAGGGAGAGGGACAGGGTGAGGGAGAGTGGGGGAGAGTGGGAGAGAGAGAGAGAGAAAAAAAGGAAACATGGATTCTCCCTGGGGTGTGCGGCCAGCCGGCGGGCGCCTGGGGCCGTGGTAAAGCACCAGGTCTCGGCAGAAGGTACAACCCCCAGAAGTCTGAGCAGAAGCAGAAGTTAACGGACATTTTGAACTCTCACACCGGCCTGTCTCCACCTCAGGTATTCTCCCGGGATGTGTGGCTGGCTGGGCGGGTGGCCACTCAGGAGGCTGCTTATTAATACAAAAACTAGGAAATTCAACACCAAGGGAAGGAAATACCCTCAAGAAAAAAGAAACAGTACACTAGAGAAATCTATCCCTGAACACCGCAACACCATGGGGAAACAACACAGATGCCCAGCTCGAAGAACAGATGAAGGAATCGACCCTGAAGACTCAAAAAAGAATACAGATGTGCAAGGTCAGAGATGACAATGAAATTAGAGAAGAAATTGGTAGGATGTTTAAGGAGCTCAACGAAAAAATGGAGCAGATGTCCAATAAAATACAGGAGAACATAAACGAAGCAGTTGAAAGGGCAGTCGATAAATTATGGGAGTAAATGAGAGCAGAAATGAGAACCATGCAAATAGAAATATCATCGCTTAAAAACTCAGTAGATAAAATGAAAACACAATAGGGGCTCTCAACAGTAGGATGACAGCAGCGGAAGAGAGAATCAGTGAGACTGAAGATGAGCTGCAGAAAGCACTCAGAGATCTACATAAGATGGAAAAAAGACCGGAAAATGGATCAGCAACGGAACAGAGAACAATGGGATGAAGCCAGGTGGAACAACATAAGAATCATCGGCATCCCAGAGGGACAGGAAAGTAACCCCAAGGAAATAAAAACAGTTAAAAACATCCTGGCTGAAAAGTTCCCTGAGTTAAAGAACGAAGGCATCCAGATCCAAGAAGCCCGACGTGTATCAGCAACAAGAGACCCCAATAGAAAGACCCCAAGACACATCCTAGTCAAAGTAATGGATGCCATAGACAGAGACATAATTCTTCAGGCAGCAAGATCAAAGAAGGAAATTGTATACAAAGGAGCATCCATTCGACTTTCAGCAGACTTCTAGAAGACACCCTCCAAGCCTGAAGGCAGTGGTGGGATATAGTAAAAAAAACTTAATGAAATGAATGCCTCGGCAAGAGGCATTTTTTATCCAGCTAAACTCTCATTCAGATTTGAAGGACAGATATACAACTTCTTGGATAAACAACAGCTTAGGAACTTTGTAAAAATCAAAACTAACCTTAAAAGAAGGACTGAAAGATCTACTATAAGATGAGACATAACCCAAAAAGAACAACCAACCTATACAGAAATATGGCACAAAATCCCATGACAATAATCTCTCTCAATGTCAATGGTCTAAATGCACCAGTTAAGAGACACAGAGTGGCAAAATGGATCAAAAAATTGAATCTGACATTCTGCTGCCTTCAAGAAACACACCTGAACAACCAGAGCAAAGACAGGCTCAAAATAAAAGGCTGGAAAACAATCCTTCATTCAAACAACCCACCCAAAAAGGCTGGGGTGGCCATACTGGTATCCGACAACATAGACTTCAGGCTGAAGAAGGTCAGAAGGGACAGTGAAGGTCACTTCTTAATAGTCAAGGGATGCATATATCAGGAAGAAATCACACTATTAAACATATATGCACCCAACGAGGGGCCAGCAAAATACCTAAAACAACTACTAATAGACTTCAAAGAAGACATTGACAGCAACACAATTGTAGTTGGAGACTTCAACACTGCCCTATTAACCCTGAATAGATCAACAAGATTGAAACTTACCAAGGAAATACTGGCCCTAAAAGAAGAGATGGAAGAAAGAGGGCTGGTAGACATATACAGGGCATTTCTTCCCCAAAAAGCTGATACACTTTCTTCTCCAGTGCAGATGGAACATACTCCAAAATAGATCACATGCTGAGCCATAAATCATACCTCCATAAAATCAAGAAGATAGAAATTGTGCCAACTATTTTTTCAACCTAGAACTGAGCATTAAATAGAGGCAAAAGGATACACATGCCAACCTCTTAATGTATGTTCTGTAATCCATAGTCTGGAAGGGAAGGAAAAGAGAAAGAGAGAGAAAGGGAAAGAAATAAAGAACCTGCCATGGAGGGGGCTGGGGAAGGGGGAGGGAACCGGGACATTGGTGGTGGGAGATGGGCACTGGTGGAGGGACGGGTGCTAGAACACTGTATGACCAAAACCCAAATATGAACTTTTTAATTGTTTATCTTTTTTATTTGTATATCTCACGGTGGTATAATAAAATACTTAAAAAAAGAAATTGTGCCAACTATTTTTTCAGACCATGATGCACTGAAAATAGAAGTTAATTGTACACAAAAACGGAGACCAATATCAAGTACTTGGAAACTAAACAGCTCACTGCTGAACAACCAGCAAGTCATAAAAGAAATCAAAGAGGAAATCCAAAGATTCCTGGAAACAAATGAGACTGAAGACATGAATTACCAGAACCTGTGGGATACAGCGAAAGCAGTGTTAAGAGGCAAGTTCATAGCTCTTCAAGCATTCATCAGAAAAGAAGAAAAGGCCATCATAAACAGTCTGACTTCACAACTTAAGATCTTAGAGAGTGATCAACAAAAGGAGCCCAACCCAAGCAGAAAGAAAGAAATAATAAAACTTAGAGCAGAAATCAATGAGATGGAAAGTCAAAAAAACAATCCAGAAGATCAACGAAACCAAAAGCTGGTTCTTTGAAAAAATAAACAAGATTGACAAACCACTTGCAAGACTTGTAAGAAAAGGAAAAGAGAGAACCCAAATAAATAGAATCAGAAATGAAAACGGGGACATCACAACAGAAACCACAGAAATTCTAAAGATTATCAGAGAGTACTATGAGAGCCTGTATGCCACGAAACAAGAGAACCTAGAAGAAATGGACAAATTCCTGAATTCCTATAGCCTCCCAAGTCTGCAACAAGAAGATTTGGAATACCTCAACAAACCTATCTCCATCGAGGAAATAGAATTGGTAATCAAAAGTCTCCCCAAACACAAAAGCCCAGGTCCAGATGGATTCACCAGTGAATTCTACAAAACCTTTAAAGAGGACCTACTCCCCAATTCTCTTCAAGCTCTTCCAGCAAATTGAAGAAACAGAAACACTCCCAAATAGCTTTTACGAGGCACATATCACCCTAATACCCAAAGCAGGCAGAGATGTCACAAAAAAGGAAAACTACAGACTAATCTCCCTGATGAATACAGATGCTAAGATCTTCAACAAAATACTAGCAAATAGAATCCAAAGAGTCATCAAAAAGATTATACACCATGACCAAGTGGGATTCATCCCGGGAATGCAAGGATGGTTCAACATCCGCAAGTCAATCAACATAATACATCATATCAACAAAAAGAAAAATAAAAACCATATGATCATATCAATAGATGCAGAGAAGGCATTTGACAAGATTCAACACCCATTCATGATAAAAGCTCTCCGCAAAATGGGGATTGAAGGAACCTTCCTCAAGATAATCCAGGCCATCTACTACATCGAAGAAAACATAGGAGAAATGCTCTATGACATCAAAACTAAAAGTATCTTTAAAGAAGACACACCATTGACCAAGCAAATGGAAGCAAAGATAAACAAATGGGATTATATAAAATTGAAAAGCTTCTGCACCTCAAAAGAAGCGGTGACCAAGATACAAAGACAATCCACAGAGTGGGAAAGTATATTCACCCAATCCCCATATGACAAGGGGTTAATATCCAGAATATATCAGGCAAGGGTAGCACTCCACAAGAAAAAACAGCCAACCCCATCAAAAAATGGGGAGAAGAAATGAACAGAAGCTTCCAAAAAGAAAAAAATTCGAATGGCCAAAAGGCATATGAAAAAGTGCTCTTCATCTTTAATCATCAGGGAGATGCAAATCAAAACAACAATAAGGTACCATCTCACACCACAGAGACTGGCACACATCCAAAACAGCAAGAACAACCGGTGCTGGCGTGGATGTGGGGAAAAAAGGACTCTCATCCACTGTTGGTGGGAGTGCCGACTGGTCCAACCCTTTTGGAAAACAATATGGGCATTCCTCCGAAAACTAGATATTGAGCTCCCATTTGATCCAGCAATAGCACTCCTGAGAATATACCTGAGAGACCGAAAAACACATAGCAGAAACACTATCTGTACTTCTTTATTCATCTCTGCGCTATTCACTATAGCTAGAATCTGGAAACAACCTAAATACCCGAGAACAGAGGACTGGCTAAAGAAACTGTGGTTCATCTACACTATGGAGTACTATGCGGCTGTCAGAAAAGATGAAATTATGAAATTTACCTGTGAATGGATGGACATGGAGACTATCGTGCTGGAGTGAAATTAGTCAGAAGGAAAAGGACAGATATAGAATGACTGCATTCATTAATAGGATATAACTAGATACCAGTGTTTTACTAAATGTGGGAAATGGTAATGGCAGATTAAAACTCACCATTGAATATATACAAAGAGACTTACGTGACAAACTCTAAATATCTGCAGGGCTAGCCACAATGTGTAAAATAAGAGGGAGAGAGATGCAGAGACAGAGAGAGAGACAGAGAGAGAAAGAGAGGATACTGGGGTACCTGCTATTGAGGCAGCCTGGGGGTGGGCGGGAGGGGATGGGGTACATTGGTGGATGAAATTGGGCACTGGTGGAGGGATGGGTGCTGGTATACTGTACTACCAAGAACCAATTATGAACACCTTTGTAATTGTGTGTCTCAAGGTGGTATAATAAAAATTAAAAAAATCTAGCCAGTCTTCGTCTGCTATAAAGGCAGGCTGGGGGAAGTGGGAGGAAGTTTGGGGACATTGGTGGTGGGAATAGGGCACTGGTCAAGGGGCAGGTGCTGGAACACTGTATGACTGAAACCCAATTATGAACGTCTTTGTAATTGTATATCTCATGGTGGTATAATAAAATAAAAAATTAAATTTAAAAAATTAAAAGAACACCTCCTGTTTACTGAACACCTACTATGTGCCAGGCATTTTTTTTAAACGAAGGTATGATTTACAAAGTTATTCATAGTTGTGTTTTAGGCATACAATGTCCCACCACCAGTCCCACCACTGATGTCAACTTTTCTTCTCCAGTGACCTCCAGGTTCCCTCCCACACCTCCCGTGCAGCTTGAACTGAGTATATGAAGCAAAGGAGTGGGAGCCGGGCCGTCAGCCTGTCTCAGGGTGACACGTCCCCAGGCTCATCACCATCAGCTAAAGAGCAACTTCCCTAGAAGATAACCTTGCAGTCCTGAACTCTGGGGTCTGTAAATATAGTTGGGTCTGTGCAGACACCATTGAGTTCAAATGAGCAGGCAAGCCCTAATCACTTGATGGATGCCCTTCAGGAGACACAGAACACAGGGAGGATGAGGGAAACAAAGGTGGACTAACTCAAGGACTAGCCAAGGATTGCCTCAGATGTGGCATCCTGGTGGCAGGAGAGAGGCCTGGAACACATCTGCCTGCAGCTCAGGCTCCTTCTCTGCCCACACCCTCATTCCGAGTTCCTAGAACCACGACCAGAACTGTGGCCTGGGCTCTGCCTCCACACACTTGAGGTTGTTTGACTCTTGCTCTACCCACAGCACACCCAGCAGCTCCCCACATCTTCATGCACCCACAGAGAGTTCAAGCTTCCTGCCCATCACATCCCTCAGCTGGTCATAGCACCCCATCCTTTGCCATACCAGCCCCAGTGTACCCCAGAGCAGAACCTGCTCCAAGTAACAACTCTCCCCTCACCTGCCCTCTGGTACACACTCTGCCCCTCCTGGACGCCTGGGGCCTCACTGTTTGCTTTGCAAAGGCCAGTACCTAGAGCTGTGAACACTTAATACCAGGGCGTGGCCCTACCTTCCACTTGAGATGATCGTATTTCCAGGATGTGAGTCTCCTGATTTTGCTTTTGTAGTTAGGTCAGAGCCATTTCTTTATGTGTGTACTTAATGCCACGAGGCAGACAAACAGCCTTTGGTGGCCAGGAGGTACCACACTGTTATTTGACCAGCCCTCAACTCCTCCCACAACTGGGCACCTGCTCCAAGTAAAAGAGGCAAGGACGCGGATGCTGAGGAATCAAGCCTGTGCTGCTCAGTGAGGGGCCAAATAAATATTTAAAAATAAATAAATAAATAAATAAATTGCTAAAAAAATAGATAAGCTGCCCTCTGGACCCACTACCTGCATGGCCAGTCTGGTGCGCTTTCTCCTTTTCTCTCTCTTGAGACCTCCAGAATTTGTGGATTCAAATGCAGTCTTATGTGTCTGTGGTTGGAGGGCAGAAGGCCAACTTGTGAAAGCTTGGAACCCCCTAGTGGCTAAGGCTTTCCCTATGGTGGGTGAACTTCAAAGTTCCCTGCTCCCAAGAAAGGAGCAATACAGGCAATCTAGCGGGAATTCTCTTGTCCATTACACTGTCAGCTCCCAGAGAGCAATACCTCAATATTATTGTTTTTTTGTTATTATTATTATTATTATTATTTATAATAATAATTAAAGAACGTCTGGCTTATGATGCAAGTGGGACTATGGGAGGCACATACTGGGAGGTAGTAGCTGGAGTGAAGAGTCATTCTTCCCACCTGTATGGCCCCCCCACCACCTTGCAGTGGGTTCCCTGGGCGCTCAGGACTGGGAAAGTCTGCAGGAGCACCTGTGCACTGAGGCCAACTGAGGTACTGGCTGGTTCCATCTGGGACTGAATTGGCACTTGTACATGCAGGGGTGTGGGAGCTGGTCCTTAACACTGGATTTCCAGGAGCCGTGGTTCTCAGGCTAGAGCAAGATTTTGGTCTTCACAGGAAACACGAAGTCCTGACCCCTGCCCAGGCTTCCCAGTTCGCCTGGCTTGTTTCACAGAGAGGCAGTTCTGGAGAAGACATGTAGTAAAGAAGAGATTTATTTCAAAGGGAGTGGGAGGACGTGTTTGCTCTTTGCACATTAGAGGTCCTGCATTCTATTCCCAGCACTGAAAAAATGAAAAAAAATATATGTATATGTATTCTAAGGTCTGGAGAGATAGAACAGTAGGTAGGGAGCTTCCTTTGCACACAGATGGCCCTAGTTCTATGCCTGGCACCACACAATGATCCGAGCACTGCCAGAGATCACCTCTGACCACAGAATTAGGAGTAGTGCCTGAACACTACTGGGGGTGGCCTCCAAATGCAGTAAATAAATATAGACCTGCTTTTAAAACATTTTTAGGGGCCGGAGCAATTGTACAGCGGGTAGGGGATTTGCTTTGCATGCAGCTGACCTGAATTCGACCCCCAGCATCCCATATGGTCCCCTGAGTACAGTCAGGAGTAATTCCTGAGTTCAGAACCAGGAGTAACCCCTGAGCATTGCTGGGTGTGACCCAAAAAGAAATAAAAATTAAAGAGTTCTTGAAAAGGGAAGGGAAAAATTTTCAAGAGAGACTGTGGGAGACAGCCCCTAAAACTATCTGGGTTTCTCCAAGTTCCCTGGGCCTGGAGCTCTGTGTGTAGATCAGAGCTTCAGCTGCCTTTGAACTTCTGCTGGCCAGTTTTCATATTCCCATCAGGATCTTTGGTCCTGCTGAAGCTTCTCTTTTTTGACAGGTTTTTCCCTGCCTCCTGACTAGGCTGGCTCCTTCTCGGTCTTCTTCTTAGTCCCTATGGAATCATCCTACAGGGGACCCAGTCTTTGTGCCTTGGTTGTGGCCAAGGGCTGGCCACAGAGCAACTGTTTTCAAATCTTATCTTGCTTTTATTGATTCTCAAAATTTATTCCTAAGGGGATCCCCCTGCCTATCTGCCTGCCTGAGGACCTCATTAGGAACAGATTTCATTTTGGTTGGTTGTGCACAGTGACCCCAGGGTGTTCTTATTAGGCTGGGTGGTTAGGAATTTGGAAAATGCAAATCAGTGGGATACTATCTCATAACAATGGAGATGGCATCTATCAAGAAGTCTGGAAATAGCCTGTGATGGCAGAGCTGTGTTGAGAAAGGAACCCTCTTCCTCTGTAGGTGGGAATGTCATCTGATTTTTATCTCTATAGAAAGTGATATGGTGGTCTCTCTAAAAGATAGGAATAGAATTCCCATATGACCCCGTGATATCCAGAAACACAAAGCCATTAATTTGAAAGCATATATATTCATTCCAGTGCTTAGCACAATAACCAACATATGGCAATAACCCAAAAGCCCAGCCATGAATCAAGAAGTTGTGGAATACTATGCAGCTATAAGAAAGGGCAAAATCATGCGATTTTCAGCAACATGAATGGAAATAGAAGATATCATGATGAGTAAAGTAAGTCAGAAGGAAAGGGAGAGATACAGAATGATAGCTCTCATATACGGGACTTAAAGACACACAGTAAGGCAGCATCAAAAGGTCAAAGGCAGCATGAGGGAACTAATTCACAAAATTGAGTTTGTGGGGCATGGAAGGGTTGAAAGGGGACTTCAAGTCACTGGGAAAAGGAGGTGCGTACACTGGTGATGGGTGTGGTGATGAAATCATGTACATAGAAAACCATCATTAACAACATTGCAAATCACAGCATCTCAAAAAGAAGAAAAAAAATTTTTTAAAAGTTTAAGTGTTAAAAAGGAAGAATTTGGGCTGCCAGACTGCCTAGATTAGAACGCTTACTAGCAGCGTGACTTTGGGAAGCTCAGTTAACCTCTCTGAGCATCATTCTCCCCTCTGTATATCTAGTTGTTGATATCTTATTGATATCAATAAGCTGGTATGGTGTTGATGTGTTCAGTATGGATTAAGAAGAGGGATGTTGCTGTTTGCTATGACTGGACAAATAGGCTGGTCTGGTTTCAGAGCCCAAGATGCCAAAGTTGTCCCTTGTGGGGGCTTCAGGTACCTTATGCCAGTTGCTTCCCAGACTGGTGGGTGCTGTCATCAGTGAATGCAGGGTGGTTTGCTATGTGATGGCAGAGGCAAATGGACATTACTTTGCCCCTTCACAGATGCCACAGATGCCCCCACACTCATAGCCAAAACCCCCAGAGTCCAACCCCAGAAAAAGAAATCTGGGAGATGGTCTTGCCTCTTTGGAGGAAGCAGAAGGAGATTTCTAGACTCTTAAAGTCTCTATTTCTCCAAGAAAAATGTACAGAGAGATAGAGAAAGAACTAGAGCCATAGAGCTATGATATAAGCTCCATATCTTATGGTCTAAGAATATATTATATATATATATGTATATATGTGGGACTTAAAGATGCACAGTGAGGTAGCATCGAAAGGTCAAAGGCATCTTGTTATATATATATAGTTATATATATTCATATATATGAATATACATATAACAAGAAAGAGATAGGGATATAGAGATGGAGAAAGAGGGAACGATAGAGATAGAGAATAAAGAAAAGAGAGAGATGCAAAAGAGAGGGGAGAAGGTCAGGGAAACGGAGATCGAGACAGATATATATATAGATATAGAGATATATATTTACATCTATATAGCTATGGAGATAGATATAAAGAGATATGGAGAGATGGAGATAGAGGCAGAGGAAAATGTAGGTAGAGAGAGATGATAGAGAGAACCCTACAAGAAGAACTAACACCCACACAGAGACCCTCCTGGTGACCCCGGGATTTAGGAGACAGTCCACATCTGTGGCATGCCCAGACATACCTCACTCAGACACCTATAGAATGTTTAGAACTGCCTTTTAACCCACTTCACTGTAACCTAGCTATCAGCCAACCCTAGGGTAAGCATTTGAGTCTTCTATTTTTTTTGTGTGTGTCACACCCGGCAATGCTCAGGGGTTACTCCTGGCTCTGCACTCAGAAATTACTCTTGGTGGTGCTCGGGGGACCATATGGGATGCCAGGGATCGAACCCAGGCCGGCATGGGCCGGCCGCGTGCAAGGCAAACGCCCTACCCACTGGGCTATCGCTCCGGCCCCTCTATTTTATTATTCACTTGACAAAGGGAAGCTGAGCAGATCAACTCTGTGTGAATTGTTTTACGAGATGATGGTAAAGAAATGAGAAGAAATCCCTGAGCTTTAGAAGGAACCTTGATTCTGGAAGCTACTGTCCTACATAGGGAGGTAAAACAGAATCTCTCTTTTTAAAATAACACACAACATATGTCCACTGTGTGTCCACAACATGTGTCCACTGTGTGGTTCACTGTCTTGTTGCCTATTGTGCTATACCAAGTCACATCAAAGTAGGTCGGCTTGAAATGATGACCATGATTTACTCCTGACTCTGGGGTGGGCAGCTGGTTCTGGCCTCAGCAGGGAGGTTCTTTTGCCCTCATATCCTCTGAATTCCTCTCTGCAGCCTTTGACAGCTGCACACACAAGGGAGTGTCCTACTCAGTTCAGGTTACTACATTAGATATACCAAAGGCTTTATGGGCTAAACCTCATACATACACTCTTCACTGTTCTGGAGACTGGGAAGGCTAAGGAAATGGTGTCAGCTGACTTAATGGCAGCTTTTAGGGGTTCATAAGACAGCTTCTCTTTGAGATCCTCTCCAGGCAGACATAGCTCATCTCTCATGTCATGGCACCACTCCCATTCATAAGGGCTCCACCCTCGATATCTAATTACCTCCCTCAAGACCCTAGCTCCAGCCTTTAGGATTTGGGCTCAGCATGTGAATTGCAGGGAAGGGGAACAAAAAAACAAAAACAATCATTCCATTGCACTGGACTGGATAGTCCAAGATGGTCTCACTCATACATGTGTGGTTGGTGCTGTCTGTTCACAGGGTTCTTCTCGCCATTTAACTCATCTTCAAGTGGGGTGGCCTGGACTCCCTTACCTAAATCCTGTATCACTGTCTTCCCGTTCATCATTGATTTGCTCGAGTGGGCATCAGTAACATCTCCATATGTCCTGTCTCATGCTAGTAGAGCCCAAGGGCACCTGCTTGCTCCAGGAACATAAAGAGCCTCAAACCATTCCATCAGGTCATGGGAATGAGGTCTATCCTGAGAAGATATAAACAGGGCCAGTATTATGGCTCATTGGCAAAGCACATGCTTTGCATGCAGGACACCTAGGTTCAATTCCTGACATGGTGAGGAGCAGAAGAAGGTAAGTAATAGGGAAACTACAAGATTCTCCTTTTAAGGGTTTAGCCTCAGAAGTCAACAAAACATCTCTTTGTCAAAGCAGTTTTCAAAGTCTTGTTACATTCAAGATTAGAAGGCATTGCCCCTACCACTTGATAGGAGGTGGTGCCTGGTGAATTAGCAAAGGGTTCTTCATGCACAAATGTAAGAACTCATTATGGGAAACTTTGCAGACTATGACATGCAGCCAGCAAATGAATCTAGTGGTGCAACAGGTAAGCGCTGCCTGGGCCTGTCAATGGAAGTGATGATGCTGATCAGAACCAGAGATCAGAGCATGCAAGGACCTGCTCATTTCACCTCTGACAGAGAGCCCAAGGGGCAGGAATTTGGACTCAACTTGATTCAAAATTTAGTCTATGTATTTTCTCCTGTAAGATCGAGTATTTGCCTCAATACTACTATAGCCAAGGTATCTGATGGTCCTGTTAGTTTAAATTGGTGCTGTTATTCTAAAGTTCTTAGAATTTTCTTGGCAGAAACTACATTTTGGATGGGGTGTTGCCAGGGCTCAAACCCAGGGCCTTATGTGAAAAGCAGGTGCCGGTTAAGGAGTCATTTCTCCCCTCTCTTAATTTATCAACTTAAGAATATTTTTTTTCTAAAATGGAGTCGGGTTAATACCAGGGATCCACAGTTCATAAATTTGTACCTTTGGGCTCATTGTTTCAAAATGAGACTTTTAATATATTCCAAAGACTTAACAGGAGTGCTGCCTTGTCATATAATGAAGTTGCCACACACATAGCTGACAGGTGGTAATTTATTATTATCCTTGTCCCTGATAAGAGTTGTGCCATGCACCATGGGCACCTAATAAATATTAGCTGTAACAACACAAGCAGTGGAAGTCGGTTTATCCTTTCGGATCTCAACCAACCATTTATAATGTATTCTAGGATCACTGTCTCCATTTACTGTTAATTTTATCAATTATATGTCGTGGGGAACCAGGGCTGTGTGTCTTGACTACTGCTAGTTTAAATGTCCCAATTAATCCTGCCACCATGTTTCGCTTAGCAGGGCAAGTCATAATATTTTTCTGTCCCCGCAGTGAAAAACTGCTGTAAGTTGATCTTGCTAACAAGAGATAATTATTAGGTTCCTCAAGAATGTTACCATATATGCATCGCTAAGCGCTCCAGGAGGATTAATATGTCTATGAATTTTGGACAAGACAAGGTAGAGCATTAGAGAGAGAGATTTAAAAAACCTAACTGTCCTCACTCTATTTGTATATCAATCATGGGTCATTTGTTCATGTTGCTTGTATTTCAGTGGTGACACCAAGAATTAATACCTCTCTACTTACTAGCACACCCAGTTTCAAGTCGGAACACCCCATATTCAGGCAGCCGCAAGGGGCATTCAGAAGCAACTTCTTGGCGGGGGTCGAGGGGAATGCCTTTCCAAGAAGTTTTCATGGAAATGTAAGATTTCAAATCCCAGTTTATTGATCTTTCTTCCTCAGATAAGCAGAGCTTTTCGAAGTTCTTGAGATTTGCAGAGGTCTGTTTCCACTTTTTGTTTGTGGTTGTATCTGTGCTTAGAAATAGGCATGGAGAGGGTGAGGGGATTTAAAATCCAATGGAGGATTGCTGAGGGTATAGCCAAGGATTCAAGAGAAATGGAAACTCTAAAACCCTTGGACCCATTCATACCTCAGTTTCAGTAGACTCCCGGACAGACTGCTTAGCTACCCGCATTAAAATCATTGCATTCGAGGAAGGCACAGGGCAGCCCCCAGGCTCAGGTGCTGTGGTGACTGCAGGTGCCTGAGGAGCTCAGGTGGTGAGGTCTCACTGGGCTGACCATGCTGGACACTCTGCTGTCCAGTGTCCCTGTCTCGCATGGGAAACAAGTTTCAGAGACCTGGTGGTAGTGGTGGGAGGAGAAACACAGCCAAGGGAGTATCGTTGTGTGTGTGTGCATGTGTGTGTATGTGTGTTTAGTTACACTTCACAATGGGAATGATCTGGAAGCTTCCAGGGCATGGTTTCTTCTTCTTCCTCCTCCTCCTCCTCCTCCTCCTCCTCCTCCTCTTCCCTCCTCCTCCTCTTCCCTCCTTCATCTCCTCTTCCTCTGCCTTTCTGGGCCAGTCTCACCTCTTTGTCACCCCCAGATTTGGAGGCCATAGGTCTGGGGCCAGGAGTAGAATGTCCCTTACTCCCACCCTGTTCATCATTAAGGTGCTGTTTTGTGAGGAACCACCTCCAGTGCCACATAAGCTCTTTCAGCATCCATGATCCAGATACTCATAGATAAATCTTGAGAGAGATCTGAAAGATGCAGAGATTCTTCTGGACCCCACACTAGGCTGACACATGTGGGGTACCTCAGAGGGGGCCAGTGAGCCCCCTGCACCTGCCCAAACAGAGCCCTGACAGCCGAAAACCTCCACATCCCGCAATCCCTGCTATGCTCTCACCAGACCCCACCACTCTGAACAAACGTCATCCAGAAATGAAATCTGTTAAAAAAATTCAGGTATGCAGGCTTTGAGACTGAAATATCCAGGCTTTCATGGAGTCAGGAATGGGCTACCTCCCCTATAATTTTGGAAGCTGTGGCAGTCACACACATGCCTCCAAATTCCACCCAGTTAAAAATATAACTCCACATATTTCTCCTTGTTAAAAATTTTGGACTTCCTGGACACCTCAAACTCTACAACACTGATAAGCCAGAAGTAGCATACCCGATTGGATGGAATGTAATGTGAAGGCATTCAATCTCCATTAACAAAATATCAACACAGGGAAGGCTTAACCTGTGACAACATTTTAGTAATGCACAAGGACTTAATAGCACCATGATGAGGTATACAACATTCACTGTCTTCTGAGGAAACATTTTTTGATAATTCTTTTAGCAAATTATAACAAGCAATATAAAATGGAACAACCCACTGTTACAGAGTTTGCCATCTTGCAGATACACCAGGCAGAGCTGCTTCCAGCAATTCCCATTTATAGATTCATCTGTAAATTACCAAGAATATTCTACCCACCCCTCTTAGAGCCCAGCAAGCTACTAAGATTATACTGTCTGCATGGCAGAGCCTGGCAAGCTGTCCGACATGTATCCGATATGCCAAACCCAGTAAAAACAATGTTTATCCCCTGACCCTGAAAAAGCCCTAAATACGGCAGCACTAACAAGGATGAGCAAGGGAGAGGCTGATGAAATCTCAGGGCCAAACTTGGCTGCCAACACAAAGAAGAACTAAAATGACTGTCTGTACTTGCAATGCATGTATGCTGGCATGGGAAGCACATATTGAGGACTTGATGGTGCAAGCGCAAAGATCAAGTACGACATCATTGGTCTGACCGAGACAAGAAAGCATCAATCGCATCACGCTGTTTTTGACACCAGAGAAGAACTATTCCTCGGAACATGCCATGAAAGAGGCATCAGTGGTGTTGGTGTCCTTGTCAACATGAACCTGGCTATAAGCATTGATTCATTTGAGTGCCTAACAAACCAGATCTGATGATTACACTTGAAGAGATGTGGCTCACTGCTGGCAGTTTCTATCTTTGTTGTCTATGCACCAACATCCACATACAAGGAAGAAGAAATTAAGAAATTCTACATGGAACTAGAGGAGTTCTATAAAGGTCACACCTTCTGCAAGATCATAGTGATTTTAATGCCAAGATAGAACTGAGAAGATCAGTCGAAGAACTCCACATCGGGCCCCATGGCCTAGAATGGAACAAACAGGGTGAGAGACTATCTGGTTTCATGTCCACCAAGACCATTCATGGGAACTCACAGTTCCAGAAGGCTGAATCAAAACATTGGACATGGGACTCTCCTGGTGGACAGTTCCACAATGAAATTGACCACATTATATTCAATTGACAGTTTTGCATGACCGATATTGCTGTGATCCCAAAATTCCAAACAGGATTGGACCACCATCTCCTTCATGCAAAATTCTACTTCATGCAATGGGGGAGAAAAGGCTGCAAAGTTTAAGAAGAGAACTCCCAGAATGACCACCAACTGGGAACTCTTTGGCACCATTGTAGCAACATGGGAAGATGCCATCATTGACGACATCAATGAAGAATACAACTGACTGGTATAGCACCTACATGATTGTGCGAAGAATGCCGAGAGAGAGAGAGAGAGAGAGAGAGAGAGAAAGCCACAAAAGGATGCCTGTCTTCAAAAATCTCAAGCTCATTCGCCAACGTGGCAAGGCGCGAGCCCTCAGGCAACCATATGCTAACATCCAAGCTTGCGAAGCAGTGCAGAGAAGCAATAAAAGAAAACGTCAAAGGGAGAGGAGCAGCAATACTGGCTGATGCAGCAGAAGCTGGGAAAAGCATTCGCAATGCCCGCCTGCCCTTCGCCAACTATAAGACCAAGATGACTGCCCTCCGACATCCTGATGGATCTATCACATCTTCCAGAAAGGCAATGGAGAAGATTATCCATGACTTCTACTCAAATCCCTTTGATAGCCACATCCACCTGCCCACATACCAAATTCCGCAGGATGGATATGTCATTCCCAACTTTCTCCCCTTCTGAAATCCGACGTGCCATTTCGTAGTTAAAGATTGGAACAGCATCAGGCCCAGACAAAGTCATACCTGAACACCTGAAGAATCTGCCATCAGTACTCACTGGCTCGGCTCTTCACATGCTACCTGTCTTAATGCAAGGTGCCCTCCCAATGGAAAACCAGCAGGATAGTCTACTCTTCAAGAAGGGAGACATCCACAACATTGGCAACTATCACCAAATCTGCCTGTTGTCCATTATCTACAAGCTGTTCACTCAAGTCATCCTGAACAGGATTGGCATAACATTAGATGAAGGACAACCATGCGAGCAAGCTGGCTTCCGAAAAGGATTCAGCACAATCGACCATATCCACATGGTCACACAACCAAGCTCATTGAGGTTTGTAGGAAGTTCAAAATGCCGCTCTGTCTCACATTCATTGATTTAAAGAAAGCCTTTTATTCTGTGGAGACTTAAGTGGTCATCGAAGCCCTAGCCAAACAGGGCGTTCAAACCCAATACATCAATATCCTTCGTGAGCTGTATTACGGATTCACCACCAGAATCTCACCATTGTACAAGGAAGTGATTATTGATGTCAAAAGAGGGGTTCAGCAGGGTGATACCATTTCACCAAAACTCTTCAGTGCCACCCTTGAGAATGTCATGCGACAATCAGAATGGGAAGGAGTGGGAGTGAAGATAGACAGTCGGCAACTATACCACTTCCTCTTCGCTGATGACATCTTTCTAATAACACCAAACATTAGCCAAGTAGCACAAATGCTGGCTGACTTCGACCGAGAATGTGAAAAGATAGGTCTACAGCTGAATCTCAACAAAACAATGTTCATAAAAAAAAACGAGCTAGTTCCAGATGCCCCATTCACTCTCAATGGAACAAACATCTCTGAATGCAGCAGTTATGTGTATCTAGGTCAAGAAGTCAACATGATGAATGACCTAAAACCTGAGCTGTGCAGGAGGAAGAGAAGAGCACGGAACGCCTTCAAGAGCATTGAAGAAATAGCTAAAAGGAAAAAGAACCTCCAGCTCCAAGCATATCTCTTCGACTCCCCATTCTCCCTGCATTAACATATACCCGAGAAGTGGGCCCTACGGAGCAGGTTGAGAATGCTATTTAGGTCTCCCCAAAAGAATCGAAAGAGCTGCTTGAATATCACGCTCACTCAAGTGGAGAAGGAATCCGAGTTCTGACCTCTTCGCTGTTCCAGAGTCAAGGATGCTGTCTCGTTTGCCAAGGCATTGACAATCAGATGGGCTGAACATGTAATACGATTTGGACATGACCGCTGGACTAGAGCTATTACCGGCTGGATCCCACAGGATGTCTAAAGATCATGTGGCTGCCCACCTACAAGATGGTCAGACTTCTTCGTCAAGACCCTGAACTAATATTTTGAGGCTCTTCATATTCCTAGAGCAAGCAGATGCCATGGGCTACACTGGCATGTGACAGGGACAAATGGAAATGTTACTGGTGCCCGCTTGAGCAAATTGCTGAATAACGGGATATCAAGTGATCAAGTTAGCAAGTAATCAAGTGATCAATATAAAATGGATCATTGCTGGCCTGCTCTGGGGCAGGCTTAAAGGGTCTTTGGGAAAATTTGAGATAACAGTGATGCAATGGTGCAATGGTGGGATTAGTGTTAGTATATTGAATGTTTGTAACTAATCATCACAAACAACTTTCTAAACCATAGTATATATATGTAGGTGTAACATAAAAACAAAATAAAATAAATGCTATTTTGCATTCAGAAAACACACATCGCATTTATGAACCACACCTACACCCCCACAATTGCCACCATGTATGCTCATTTATTGGCCCATCTTTACAGACTTTTGATTAAATCTTGTAAGAAATAACCTAATTGCAAAAATTCACTGATATTAAGGCCTTCTTGGTGAAAACTCTGAAGCACTCTCAGAGCAGGAAGCCTGAGTCCCCACCCTGCCAAAGTTTGGAAGCTACACTCAGACCCCAACTGCCACCATGTCAACTGCCTGAATATACCACCTCAGGGCTAACTACGCTCTACAGAGACACAAAACTGCTGGAAAATTCAGGTACATGGGTCTTTAGGCTGGGAACTCTTTGGCCTTCTCTGAGTGGGGGGGCAGGCAGTCTCCCCTGCCCTCTGTATTTCCAGAAGCTCTATGAGTCACACCCACAGTTCAAAACCACTGCCATGTAAGCTCACTCTTCAGTTAAATATTCCAGAGTTTCTGGAGTACACAGCCACATGGAGTACACCAAATTAGATGGCAAAGTAACATAGATGCCAACTAAACTCAATAAACAAAAACATAACACAGAGGCTCAACTAGTAATAACAGTTTAGTGAACCCTCAGACAAGAACTTAATGCCCCCATGGTATCACTGTCACTGTATCACTGTCTTCCCGTTTATCTTCGATTTGCTCGAGCGGGCACCAGTAACATCTCATATGACCTGTCTCATGCAAGTAGAGTCCAAGGGAACCTGCTTGCTCCAGAAACATAAAGAGCCTCAAACCATTCCATCAGGTCATGGGAATGAGGTCTATAATTGTTACTGGTATTTGGCATATCAAATACGACACGGGTAGCTTGCCAGGCTCTGCCGTGTGGGCACATACTCTTGTAGTCATCTCAAAATCCAGCATTTATTGAAGAACCGCACGCCGCAAGCGGCCGTGGGAGCCAGGCTGTGATAGGCTGGTCTGCTGGGTGGAATTCTGATGAGGAGGAAGTCCGGATGTGAAATATGGAGGTCCTCATGGAGTGGTGGGTCGTCTGGCTTGTTGTGAGGCTCTGCTGGGGTGGCGGGCCAGGCCTAGAACCTGCCATCCCTCCAGGGCACCTCATGAGCGCCTGGGCACAGTGAGAGCCAATAGCAGCTCTGCCCCATGTCAGCCCCCAAGGTAAGATACAATAATTTTCACAATTTTTTTGCTGAAGTCAAATTAATGAAGATAATTTCATTAGTTATTTAGTTGTAACAAGCAATATAAAATCAATTTTTTTTGTCTGTTAAGGGCACAGGCTTGGCAGTGACTGGGAAAATGGAGAAAATAGTGGCAAGAAGGTAACGCTGGTGGTGAGATTGGTGTTGGAATATTGAATGCCTGTAACAAATGAATCATGAACAACTTTATAAGCCATGGTATTTAAATGAAGTATAAGTCTGGGGGAAATAAAACCATTGAATTTACTTCATTGTATTTTTAACTAATTCTTCCACCTAGCACAACTTCAAATAGACCCCTATACAATGAGGCAAATGTTTAAATATTCCATGTATTTGAACTTGGAATGTGGTTATGCTCATTGAAAACTTTTGAAAGCTCAAATATTTATTGACCATCGAAGCTTCCGTTTACGCCCGATTGTGGCAGGCTTTGGGGTGGGGGGGAGTTGGGGGTATGAGGACTTCCAGTTTAGGCAAGAGAGGATTTTGTTGCCTTGGTCCCAGGAAAAGGAGATCTGAGTGGGCCTCCTGGAGGAAGTAAAGTTTCAAGCAGGACAAAAGGATCAGGAAGTGGTGATCAATGAGCCGCCCATCCATACTATAGAGCCTGGCTAAGCAGAGGCATTTAGAGCCCTCCAGAGCCTGCCTAAGAAAGTGGGATGCTCAAGCCAGGTTTTAGAAGATAATTCTGTTTGCTTCTGGAGGGGCATGAATGGGTATCGGAGGTTGGATTGCTGAAAATTTGAACCTCAACCCATTTCTCACAGGAGGTTCGGGAGGCAACACCTGCAAAGACGTGAAGAAAGGCCAGAGGCAGTTGCAGTCTCCACTCACCCGGAATCTGTGAGGAGCTCTCGGGTCTGAGCGCCACCCTCTGGGCCTCTACCCCATGGTTCTGACTGAGGCCTTTCCCCAGAGGGAAGGTGAAATGTCCCTGGTTACTGCAGGTAAAACATTTGGTGCTTTTCTCCCAGGAAAGTCCCTGGAGAAGGAAGCAGCTGTGAGCAGTTTGAGCAGTTACAGACCCAGTTAGAGCAGGAACCTCAAGCTCCTTCCAAGGGAGGGAGCTTTTGCGTCTTCCATAGCAGGGAAGTAAGAGATTGTGGTTGGCCTTTGCCAGAAAGGAAAGCACGGATCAGCTCTTCTAATGGAAAATGCATTAGGCTTTCTAGAAGGAGCAGCGAGGGTAGGGATGAGAACAGACATTACCAGCAGCTTTGTGGAAGGTAAGACTTAGAGATAGAGCCATCACCCCATGAAAAATGAAGCATGGGGTCCAGAATGCAGACTTTGAGGGACAGGGGTGGGATTGGTATCACTGTGGAGAACGTGCCAGGCCAGGCAGGGATAGGGCTGTGCCACCATTCTAAAAATAAAGCAGCTCTGTTTCCATGGGAGGCACGCCAGGTAATTTGCAAACATTTGCAGGCAAGCGTTCCGGCTGCACTGCAGGCGAAGCTCCCACTGACTTCATAGGGGACTCCCTGGGGACACAAAGCTAGTGAGGCCACGGGTCTGGGTGATTAAGACTTACGACATCCTCGTTACGGAGAAATACCCCCAGAGAATTAGCAAGTTGCAGCCCTGGGTGGGTGCTCCGTGACCCACTTGAGTCTTGGTTGATTTTGCTCCCCATTCACTTTCTGACTCTAAGGATGGCATCTCTCTGACAAAGGCGACCAGTCACATCGCCCTCAGTGGGGACCATGCTACTTATTGATGGTGGGGGTGGTTGCCCCAGTGCAGCAAACAACAGTCTAAGGGATAATCTCCAGATTCTTGGTGGCCTCTGGGTTCATTCACCAATCCAGCATCCTCCTCTGGGAGGAGAAGGGTGGAGTATAAACTAGCAGGTGTCCCAAGCTTCACCATGTACCGGATATCACCACGTGCTGCCGGCTGAAAGAGTCCAAAGAATTCTAAAGCACTTTCTGACCTCAAAGAATACCAAATCGCACAGAAGAGGTACCCAGGCTAAAATATATCCCAAATCTAGGTCTGGACAGACAGATAGTACAGGAGTTAAGGTACTTGCCTTGCATGCAGCCATTTCTCCAACCCTGCTTTTAACCCCAGTACCCATATGGTCCCTGAAGCACCACCAGGGGTCATTCCCGAGCTCAGAGCTATGCTTGCCTCCTGAATGCTGCTGGGGGTGGCCTTCAAACCTCCCTCCCCTACAAGGTCTTGTTATGGGCCAGAGAGAAAGAGCAGGGGATAAAAGAAAATATACTTGCCTTTGCACACAGCCATCACCAGTTCGATCCCTAGCACTGTGTGTGGTCCCCGAAAAATGTCAGGAGTAATCCCTGAGCCCAGAATAAGGCCTGAGCACTGCTGCATGAAGTCCAAAAGGGGGAGAGGGAGACAGACAGACAGACAGACAGACAGACAGACAGACAGACGGGCGGACAGACAGACGGACAGACAGACACAGAGAGAGAACAGTACCGATCTATGGTTAACAACACAACTTCAGAATTACATTCTGGATTAGCCCTTCCGACTGTGTGGCCTTAGGCAAATTAGACAACCTTTCTGTAGCTCTGTCTCCTCATGAGTAAGATGAAGATAATACCCACCATCATAAAAAAATTGTTGTAAGAAATGAATATATTCACTAAAGAGCTTAAAACAGGGTCATTACCCAATACAGTGTGAGCAAAGCAGCCATTTAGAGAATTCACTGCTTGTTTCTTGTCTCCCCCGTGCTGCCAAAAAAGCTACCACCACCACCACCGTCATCATCATCAAACCCATTTTAACAACAGGGAAGTGGAGGCTCTGAGAAGTGAAGTCATTTTGAAGAAAGCCACAAAGCTCGAAAATGACAGGCCTGGGATTTGTATTTTTGAGCCGAAGCACTTAGCCCTGATTCCATACTGTGTTTCTCTAATGAAATCCATAAGGGAGCAGTTATGGAACGTGCACTGCTTTTTTTTTAATGATGAGGGCCACACCTAGCAGTGCTCCAGGCTATCTTCTGGCTCTGTGCTCAGGGAACACTCCTGGCAGGTCTTGGAAGACCATCTGCAGTGCCAGAATTGAACCAGGGTCAGAGCACTGTAGAGCAAGCATCTTTCCTCCTATGTTATCCCTCCATCCCTATTTTTCTTTTTTTCCCTGCAGTGGTAAACTCTCACTTATGGGTACCATACCAGCCCTTTGGGTATTTACTGTCAATGCTGGTCATCAGGAATAAGACCCAGAGCCTCACACATGCAAGGTGAATCCCTTCCCCTGCTCACCACCTGTCTGTGTGAGTCTGGAGCTGGGAAAGCTGTAACAAATGAACATTTGAGTGGACTTTGATGATAGAGAACATTTAAATCGAGCTGTAAAGAATAGAAATGTTATTTCCTCTCCACACCACTAACAATTCCATCACCCTCTTTAGTCAACCTGTATTATAAAAAATCATTGTCATCCATAGTTATAATTTACACGTTATCAATAAAACATGGCATTTATTCTCCCTCTCATTATATAAGTACCTATAGAATAACCTTAATTTTGCCTTGACCTATAAAATCAGAAATACTTTCTTGCTGGCCCTTTATTGGGAGAGTCAGCCAACGCTTAGGGTTTTAAATGCCCACCAGGCATCTTTCTTCTTTAAGGAAAAGGGTTTGAGTCACCGAAGGATTAATTGATGCCTGTCAGGTCACAGAGCTAAGATAGAGTGCAGCTAGGATTGGAAATCCCATAGCTTTATCCCAAGCCGAGGCTCTGAACCCCAATCCCATCCGGTACTGGAGTAAAAACAGGGAAAGAAACTGAAGAAAGGGGCAATATTGCCAGAACATGCAAAAGAAGGAAGGAGCAGGGCATTCAGTGGCTGACCCAATGAATGGGGCCATTGATGGATGGGGACAAGCCTTGCTTCCCGGAAAAGGATCCCTGCTCTGGTCATATTCAGTGTTGCAAGGAAAGGCCAGACAGGAGCAGACCTGGGGACTGTGGGAGTGTGGGATAAAGGGCACTTTCAGCTTGGAATAGATTCACTGGAGATGTCTGGGACACAGAGTGAGTTGCCCTGGAGAAGGAGGATGGGTAGCGGGGTCTGGGCTCCAGGAGCCAGGGAGGGAAGTTGGACATCGTGCGTTAGCAATGGGTGCACTAGCTTACCGGAAGTCAAACATGAGTGCGAAGACTTAATCCCTCTGTGAAGAGTTGACTTCGTGTCTCAGAACGAGGGGTGGGACTGAGGCGCCTCTCTCCTCTCTCCCTCTCTCTCTCTCTCTCTCTCTCTCCTCTCTCCTCTCTCTCTCTCTCTCTCTCTCTCTCTCTCTCTCTCTCTCTCTCTCTCTCTCTCTCTCTCTCTCTCTCTCTCTCTCTCTCTCTCTCTCTCTCCCTGTAGGGTAGTGCAGTTTTGCATAGTTTTGTTTCCAGGGATCCTGAGAAGGGGAAGAAAATCTGTCTTTGGGGCCGGAGCGATAGCCCAGAGGGTAGGGGCGTTTGCCTTGCACGTGGCAGGCCTATGCCTGCCCGGGTTCGATCTCTGGCATCCCATATGGTCCCCTCGAGCACCGCCAGGAGTAATTCCTGAGTGCAGAGCCAGGAGTAACCCCTGAGCATTGCCGGGTGTGACCCAAAAAAGCAAAAAAAAAAAAAAAAAAAAGAAAGAAAAGAAGAGAAAAAAAAAAGAAAAGAAAATCTGTCTTTGTACAAAGGGTGACCCAGGTTGTTATATAAACTCTAGATACGTGGGCACACACAGACAGCAATGGATCATAAAGGGTATATCTTCAAAATGCAGCGTGTATATTAATCGACACGGATGATGTGATTAGCTTCGGGAGGCTGTCGGCTTAGAACATGAAGATTTCCACACCAAAGCAGAGGGAAGAGATGAAGTGAAACTGAGGACGCAGGATGAATTTCTTTCCAGTGAAGTTCCAAAAAAAAAAAAAAAAAAAAAAAAAACCTAAACTAAAACAAAGGGAAAAAAAAGCAAGCTCTGATTACATAATTTCTACCTGAGAAAGTGAGAAATCTTTGATTATCTATTTATGCCCGCCAGACCTGGGGCCCAGAGGAAATCAGACGAGTCTAAGAGAAACTAATTTCCACTGCTTCTCCTCCCCTTCACGGCCTGTGTAACCTTGAGGAGCTGGGCTGTTTGTGTTTCACTTGGGGCTGAAGATCTCAAGGAAGGAGCCAGCACAGAGGGAAACCCGACAAGGAGAAGGACAGGAGGCTTCAGCTACTTAGAAATAGGGGTTGGAGCTATAGTACAATGGGGAGGGCATTAGTCTTGCACGTGGCTGACCCAGGTTCTATCCCGGTCTATCTATATGGTAGCCCAAACATTGTCAGGAGTAACCCTAAGCATTACCAGGGGTGGCCCCCAAACAACAACAGAAAAGAGCAGGAGTAAATCTACCCCACCGGTTGAAGAGAGTCCCACAGACCTATGATTCCTGAGATTTCTCAGGGCCGATGAAGACAAAACAGGCTGCTTGGAATTTAGAAGTCTGATCAAGGTTACGGGCATGGCTTTGGGGGATTTGGGCTTGGCTTTTTCTTGGGCTATGAGATGTAAGTTATACAGAAGTCACCCTGCTGCCTCCGCTGTCTCCCTTTTCCCCACACAGGGCTAGGACAGGGAGCGAGGTCCCGGGTGAGCTGGAAATAGACTCCATGGCTCATTGCCTTGCCTGTCCTGTGGTCAAACCTGTTTGGTCTATTCATTCAGTTGTAGTTGAGCAGAGACACCCTATGGAGTAATGCAGAAAGATTCACCCAGCAACTGCATATGTTCTTCTCCTACCCCACCTGCTTTCCCTGGGGGAAGGAAAGCAGCATTTCCTCAGCCTTGCTGGCCCCTGGGTTTCTCTCTGTGACAGGTCATCCCTGCCAAGTGCTTGGGTTCCAGGGAATAAATAATCATTTTGGTGTTCGAAATGGAATTGGGGGCCATCGGGATCAAAGGGAGTTGTGCGCACAGGAAAAAGAAAATGCAACATGGTCCACAACTAAACCCAGAACAGGCTTTTCACTTGACATCTTTCAACACACACACACACACACACACACACACACACACACACGAGCTACATAAATATCCAACAGCTGTGTAAACTAAAACAATTATCCTTCCTGATTTGAAGGGTGCATATAATGTAGGTGGAGGAGAGATTTGTATATTTACCTCTGAACCTGATTTGATTTTAATATCATTCTGTCATTTATGAACAGTTCCCCAGCGCCTTGTCAGGAAGAGTCGCTTATTAAGCCACTGAAAGTATCTGATAAAAATAGCAGACAATCTAAACTGTGAATCATTCCACGGAACCCCAGTGGCCCGAGCTCAACCGAATTCTGTGCCGAGTGAAACAATTGTGCAAACATGTGCTCAGCATCTTTGGCGTGGATGAGTTGGTGCCAACCGTGGGGCGAACAAAGATTAATAAGGCAGAGCCTGGTCTGAAAGGCCTTTGCAGCTCAGTGGGGAAGGAGCAAATAGCTTTGAAAAATACACTATAAGGTTAAACCATTAGAGATCAATTAGAAGGACTCAGATATTGTATCGATGAAGCATAGGTCTGTAAGAGAGAGCAAAAGATTAAAAAACAAAAAAGTAGAGGAAATTAACCCAGCCCAGAGGTGCCAAGGAAATTTATTTATTTATTTATTTGTTTGTTTATTTATTTTTATTTTTTTGCTTTTTGGAACACACCCTGAAATGGTCAGGGGTTATTCCTGGCTCTGCAGTCTGGAATTATTTCTGGCGGTGCTGGGGGCTGGGGGCATATGGGATGCTGGGGGTTGAACCCTGGTCAGCCTCATGCAAAGCAAATGCCACTGTGCTATCGCTCCAGCCCCCAACTCCAGGAAAAATTTAAGGTTGAGACATTTGCATCTTGAAGGGTGAATAAGAGACACAAAGACTCTGCTCAGGAGAGGAAGAGCGTGGACACAAGCTCCCAGCCCTGATGTGGAGCTGAGACCACAGTAGGACAGGTTACCCGTGCTGGGGACCCTGGAGTGTGTGTCATTCAGTTGACACACACTTCAACTGGGGATGAATGCGAGGGTGTCGGGACCAACCCCACTGGGAATGAACCTCTACAGGTTTTCAGAGAGAGGTAAAGCAAGAGCAGATGCATGCATGTTTGCATGATCTGGGGGTTGGCCATGGAGTGGTGCTCCAGGGATTCTTCCTGGCTTTGCACTCAAGAGTGACCCCTGGTGGTGCTTAGGAGACCATTGACCCTGGCAAGGATAAAGCCAGGAAAGCAAAGCAGAGCCTCCATCCCCAGGCTCTGTCTGTGGTTCCAGATGCACAGCATCCCCCTTTGTGGGCCACTTCCTGCTGGAGTGCTATTTCTCGTTGGCATGGAACAGAAAGCCTAAAGGTCTCAGTTTAGTCTTTTTTTTTTTTTTTTTTTTGCTTTTTTGGGTCACACCCGGCAATGCTCAGGGGTTTCTCCTGGCTCTGCACTCAGGAATTACTCCTGGCGGTGCTCGGGGACCATATGGGATGCCGGGGATTGAACCCGGGCCGGCATGAGCTGGCCGTGTGCAAGGCAAATGCCCTACCCGCTGGGCTATTGCTCCGGCCCTCGGCTTAATCTTAAGGAGAGTTTCCGCCTTACATCAGGGGTCTGCAAGCTACCAGTCACAGCCACATCTGTCCTGCCCCTCTGGTATTGTGAGGAGGATTTGATTGGACACAGTCTGGACTTCCAGAGTCAAGATTGCCTCTGCAGCTTTCATTCCAGTGGCCTGCAGAGATGGGTAGGAGCCACAAAGGCAGTTTCACCGAAATGTGCATGATTTAGTGCTCTACAACAGCAGCTTACTGGCCTGGCCCTCTGGCGCTCCAAGGTCATGGCCAGTTCCCCAACATTGCAAAAGAAGCAACCTCAAGAGTTGGCTTTTGCAATATCCAAGGACAGCAGACACAAGGGCCAGGAGGTTTGGTCCACACTTGGAAGCCTGCTTCAACCTCTTGGGGAAAAGCAGTTGGGATAGAGAAGGGACCACTATGGCAAAGACAGTGTAAATTGAGTGGTGACTCAATATTATACAATAACATAAATAAAAAGAGATGGCTTTCATATGTTTGGGGACCACGCCTGGTGGTGCCCAGGATTTCCTGGGCTCGATGCTTGGGGATTTCTCTGTACAGTGCTTGGGAGACCATGCGGTACTAGGAACGAACTCAGCCTGCCTGACAACTGCGTGAAGAATAGGTAAGGGGAACAATCTTGGAAACCTCTCAGTATCTGTATTCCAGACCATAATGCCCAATGGGAGAGGGGAGAGAGGGAGAAGAAGGAAAGTGCCCGCTCTAAATGCTGGGGGTGGGAAATGGGGGGTGGCAGGAGGGTAAAGGGTCACATTGGTGGTAGGAAATGTGCACTGGTGGAGGGATGGGTGTTGGAACACTGTGTGACTGAAACCTGATCATAAACAGTTTCTACCTGTGTGGCACGGTGACTCAATACAATACAATACAATACAATACAATAAAACAAATAAAAAATAAAAAGAGTTGCCTTTCATATGTTTGGGGACCATGCCTGGTGATACCCAGACTACCTGGGCTCCATGCTTAGGGGGGTTTTCTGCACAGTGCTCGAATGAGGTAGTAGGGATGAAATAAGCCTGCCTGCCAAGCATGTACTCAACCCTCTGTGTGTGCTCTCTCTCTTTCTCTCTCTCTCTCTTTCTCTGTGCTTCCCTGTCTCTGGGTGTGTCTCTCTCTCTGTCTCTCTCTCTGTGCTTCTGTTTCTGTGCCTTTTTTGTCTCTTTCTGTCTCTGTTTCTGTCTCTCTCTCTCTCTCTGTGCCTCTGTCTCTCTGCCTGTCTCTCTCTGTGCCTGTCTCTCTCTGTGTGTCTCTATCTCTCTCTGTTTCTTTCTGTCTCTGTCTCTCTCTCTCTCTCTCTCTCTCTCTCTCTCTCTCTCTCTGTCTTTCTCTCTGGCCCATGGGTTTATCTTTGCCCATGTGGTCAGAATCAGTTGTGCTTCACACCCCGTGGCAGTAAACAGCAGATTCCGGCAAAGTGAGGCCTCCAGGAACCAGGCGGGATCCCAGCCCTCTGCTTCTCTGCAGGAGTCCCGCAGCCGTGACGTGGTGACCACGACAGGGCAGCCACAGCAGAGTGTGGCATCTTTCCCTGTGTCCTCAGGACAGAACAGAATGGATTAGACAGTTGTGTTGGTGGTCAAACAGAGGTCCCCCACATGCATGCGTAAATGGGCCGACATCAATCCTTCCTAGCGAGCATGCTAAGGCCTCTCTGCAAGCCTCTTGACTTCTTCCTGGCCTGGACTGCGTCTTTATCAGCACAGATAAATCAGAAGCACATGGTTTATCGCTGCATTGCTTGTCCGTCGGCTGTAACTAAGGGGGCTGCTAGAACTAGTGTGATAGGTCAGAATCAATGTTCTCCCCAATTCCTGATCTGCTAGACAGTGACCAAAATGTGCTTTCTGCCACAACGATGCTTTATCCTGTGAGGAGAAAGCACAGTGAGGACTCGGGTGCTCCCGCAACCCACCCCTAACACTCAGGGGTGCAGGAGAACTAATGTGGACTCACCCGCCATGGGTCCCCATATTAGGAGTTACAGTCAAGCTAACAAGCTCCGTGTCTCTCCCCCACCTTGACAAGTGTACCTGTGTCACCACCTCCACGTTCAGATTCAAGTTTGGAAGGCTCAGAGTCCCTCAGAGTTCTCCCCCATGGGCACCAGCCCGGCACCCTCCGCCCCAGCTCATGACCCAACTTTCTATTTTTGAACCTGCTCCTGCTCTCAGCAGCTTCTCGCCAGCCGCTGCCTCTTCACTGTCACCCCAGTCCTATCTGTCACAGGGCGCCTACACCCCACTCTGCCCTCTGGCTCCTGTCCTGAACCCAACGGGCCTCCTCTGCCCATGACTCCAGTCTCTGTAGACGAGTGTTTACACTTGGCCCAGACCCCAGGCAATAATGTTCCTCAAGGAGTAAGTCTCCCCCCTACCTCCCCCACCACGAGCCACCTCCAGATTTTGTTTTGTTTAGGGCCACACCCTGTTGTGCTCAGGGCTTACTCCTGGCTTTGTGCTCCTGGAGGTCTCAAAGGGATGGAAGGGATGGAAGGGATGCTGGGGAATGACATAGACAAAGACATGTCTCCTCCCCCACTGTCTGATCTATTGCCTCGGGCCCCCAGATGTCTGTCCTATATGAAACTCATTCTTACCACCAAGAACAACAGATAACAGATAACCAAGGACACAGATGGGGGGCTTGAGGGATGAGACAGTGGGGAGGACGCTTACCATGCTCCATGTTTCATCCCCAGCACCTCAGGATTGACTCCTGAGTGCAGAGCCAGGAGTAAGCACTGAGCACTCCTAGATGTGACCCACCCATCCCTCCAAATAAAGGAGACCACAGACTTCAGCAAATTAATTGTCCAGTAACAAGCCATGGGGTTTTGTTTTGTTGTCTATTTCTGGTATGTTGATTTTCAGTGTCCTTATACTTTCCCCAAATGCTTTCATCATTGAAATGAGACATATGTATCACACAGTTTTCTCCCTCCCCAGGACACAAAACACACAACAGCAGCATACTAAATTATCTCCTGGCATAGGAGCCCCCGTAAACAACCCCCCCAAGAAGCCCCAGACCCTGTGTGCCATCTCACTCCAAAGAAAACAACTGTACCCCTGAGTTCCGGTGCCGTTGTTCTGGTCTGCCTGGTTTGGAAGGTTATGTAAATGGAACCAGACACTATTAATTGCTTCGGATGGTTTTTTCCCCCTCCATACGCCTGTGGGATTCCTCTCCGATGCAGGTGCAGACGGGTCCACTCATTTTCATGGCCGCTTGTGCACGCTATTTATCTATTATTTATACGTTGTATTGTTGGTGGGCATTCAGGGAGAAGGCAATGGTTATTATGGCTAATACTGCCGTGAACATACTTGTAAACATCTGTTGGTGCACCTGACATGAATTTGAGACCAGATACATCCAGAGGTGGATGGTGGAGTGGGGATGGCGGGCTTCAGAGCAGTCGATACACAAACATTTTTCCAGAGGGGCTGTCCCACCTGGTGTCCTCTTTTCAATTGTGAGAGTTCTCATGGCTCTCTATTTTCATGTTTTGTTTTTTCAGTTCTTCTTCTCCATGGAGCCATGTTTGTTTCCATGTTGAAAATGATAGATTTGAGCCACAGAAATTGTACAGGAGGCTATTTCTGTACTTGCATTGCATGCAGAATGACCCAGGTTCCATCTCTGCCACCACGTATGGCTCCTAAATTCACCAGGGATCATTCCTGAGCATAGGCCAGGAATAGCCCCCTCTGTACTTCAGGCTCTGGTTCCCTCTCCAAAGTGCTCAACTCAAAACATTCTCAAGTTTGTGCTAAATTTCACCAGCCCTCAGTGGGAGGAACTGAATTATAGGTCAGTCAAGCTGATCTGGAAGTAATTCACTCAGTCGCGCCCTTCTTACCTTCTGTTTAGTTGGTTCAGAGTCGTCCAACACTTCTCTACCACCCCCTGTCCCAGGAGTTCCTCCTTCACTTGGGCTAAACGTGAGGCAGGTTCCACTGCTGACCTTCAATCCATTTTGCTGGGGCAGCATTTATCTGAATAATCTTCTTTGATCTCAGCCGCTTTGTCTATTTGTCACTTAGATTAGCCTCTCAGTCCTTTTGAGAAAACGGATCATATACTTCTTTAATATATACCTCCATCACCTACAAGAATATTTGGGACCCCCTTGGGGGAGCAATCAGTATTTGCTAACCGACAGACTGGCTCAGTGTAGCTTAAAATCCATCTTTATTTTTATATGATAGTTTAAGTGATTTAATGAGTGGTTGTCACTGACAAGGCACTTGGGGACTGTGCATAAAATGACATAATAATATAAAAATAAAGCTTTGCTTGGAGACTAATATACAGGACGGCCTCTCTCCTCTACGTACTGCTCTTTATGCAAGAGAAAACAACCCTTGCTTTGGCCAAGTACAATTGTTTTCATTGATAAAAAAGTAAATCCACATCCCCGTCCACCGCCTTATTTGAATGTGTGCGCAAACAGGGCCCATCTATAATCTTCATTTCAGCGATGAATATGCAGAAAGCACTGCGCCTCTTTATTGAGGGATTTTAAACATTGCAGTCAGGTTCATCGTGGTGACTGCAGGCTTTTACATCTAAGACAGACTCATTTCTCAAAGTCATATTTAAATATCTCAAATGCGTGTGTTGGCCTCCTGGGGTTGCGCAGTGTACAACTGAAGAAGGAAGGGTAACCTCACCCCGGCCCCTGTATGTAAAGACACGGTGCGGTTGTGTATATTCCACCTGTACAAAACCAAGGGCAAGAACGACAGCATTTTTAGGGGAGCAGAGTTTGCCATGAGGTGCCAGGGGATTCCTGCGCCTCCAGTAGATTGGGAGCTGCTCCCCTAACTTAATGATGCTCTAAGTGAACCATACCTCCCCACCCCCACCCCCAGCCACATGCTTTGCAAGTGAGCTTCTTGCCTGCCTCTTTCAATAACCTGAATACCTCATCCTGGCAACCTAGATGGTTGCCTGGACCCAAGCACATCCACAGTTTTGTACAAGGTGGCTCTGCTCCTGGGCCATGCATTTGGGGATAGCTTGTTTGTTGCTGTTGTTCTTGCAACTCTCTGCATCCCTGTCTCTGTCTTCATCTCTGTCTCTTTCCCCCTCCCTCCTTTGGCTCATATATTTAACAGATACTCAGACAACAAACACCCAATATCTCCTATAGTGTTGTGTTTGGGCCTCAGAGGACACGGGTGTGTTCCAGTCAGATACTACGCCAATAAGCATACCTGAGATTGCCAGTCAGGATCAGGGTGCACAGAAGGAAGGATCTGGGGGATCAGAATTTTACTGAGAGGGGTTCAGGTCAGGGTGCTTGGGCAGAGAAGAACGGGACTGATACCCCATGAGGGGCCAGCTGATCCTCCACTAAACAACAGCTGGCCGACATGTACAAAGGCCCTGAGGGGCAGAGGGCATGTCTCCCTGGAGGGCGAGCATTGAGGAATGGAAGGCAGATAGGACCTAAACAAGCTTTGATGTTACCTGAGCCACATGGACACCAGGGAAGAACAGGATGGGTTGGGACCGGAAAGAAGCCAATTTCACAGAGCGGATTGTGGGACTCAGAGGCAGGCAAGGAACGGGCTTAGGACTCCCTGTGCTGCCTCGCACAGGCCCGTTGGCAGTTTGATCAATTACAGGTGTCCCCTTGACAGCTGTTAGCTGTCAGGCTGGCTGGTCTCCTAGGCCTGAGTGGATAATAGGGCGGCTTCTCAGGGGCGGCAGAGGGACACACTCCAATGGTCTGCAACCGTTCCCGCCTCTGCACACAATGAGCTGATTGGGCAGGGAGCCGGTACCGGCCGCTGGCAGATCCGAGAGAGTTGAGCTGAACGGTTCAACAGGGAAGCCTGGTTTCAATCATCGTTGAACACAAGGTACCCAACCAAGGGCGTCATCTCTCCCCTTTGTGTGCTCAGGCTTTCGCTCACCACTGTGATGAAAGGTCGACAGACCCCAAACGAAAATGTTCTTGCCTGGATTGACAAAGCTAATAATATACACGTCCACCGACTATCTTCACACGCAGGTCTGCGATGTTTGCGGAGCCCAAGGATCTAGAAAAATATTTGGGGTTCAAGTTATTGACGGTCATACCTCGTGCACTAGGAAAACAATAAGGCCAGGTAGGGCAGGATTCGGGGCTGAGGAAGGAAAGGGAATGTGGGCTGTTTGTGGTGTTAGACTGTGTTTTTTTTTTGAGAGCAGTGTCTCAGTTCCTGCACAACTTACACCTGGGACCAGGGAGTCTTTGGGCCCAGCTCTGTGGGATATGAGGATCAACAGGGCGCTACCCATTCCATGCCAGTTACACACCATTCCTACTTCCAGTGACAACAAAGATGTCGCCAGACAAGGCCAAAATAACGCACAGAGGACCCAAGTCGACTCCTGGGGGTCGCCTGCCCAGCACACTACGGGGGCCTCCAACCACTGTCACCAGGTCTGTGCACCTAAGCAGGAACAGTGTTGCTGGGAGTGACTTCCCCTCCCCCCCCCAAAAAATAAAGTTCCCTGGAGATCAAAATACACTCCCAATTTTGAGCCGTTATAATAAGGGGAGTGAATAAATGTTGGTGGAGAATTCTGTGAAACAGAAACAGGCATTTACAATCATTTGAAGACTGTTTTACATGAAACATAGAAACTATGTCTGTTCTCTAGAATGTGGCAATTACGTCTAAAATCAGTTTTCCTTTTCCCAGTGTGTTTCTCTCCCGTGTCCTCTCCTACCTCAGTTTCTCCCTGTATGTCTTTAGACACAGGCAGTGCAGGAAAAATGACCCAACTCAAATCTTTCTAAACATTCACCATGAATAGTGACATTCCTTTGTATTCTCCAACGATGTTACGCTTGTTATTTTGCAAGTCAACTTTTTTTTAATGTTTTGTTCTTCCAAATGCAAAGAAAAAAAACCTAACCAATGTCCTTGCCATTTCTCTCTTTGCAGAGGAGCCAGAAAGGAAAAAGTTGTTTGCTTTCTGTGCTCCTGAGAGGTCAAATCTGCTTCTCCATCTCTGCTCTGGATGAGAGAAGGGAAGGTATTAAAAGGCTAAAACACAGTCATTGGAATGCTTAGCGATGGTTGGGAGAAATTGGGAAAGTTCTGGACCACTTCCCAAGAGACTTGAGGCCTCTGCCCTCTGCTCACACATACCTTACCGACCAGCCGGGCTGCCCTGGAGGCAGACCCCTGGAGACACTTGGCTTTCACCTCTTGCAGTGCTGTTCATATGTGACCTTGGAAATTACCCAACTCTCCTTAGACTTCCCTGTCCTTTTTGTGGGAAAAAAAAATCAAAGCATTGAGTACAAGCTCACAGGACAACTATAAGGTTTAATGAGACCCAGAAGGGGGTGGCGTGGTGGGGTCTTGCACTAGAGCTTGAGTATTAGTTACATCTTCCCATCCTGCCAAGGCCTCTCTTGGTATTTTGCCTATTTTTGTTGTTGCTGTTGTTAAATTGGTTTAGGTAGGCAGATGCTTCTTCGATATAATTGGAGATGCTGGATTTAGAAGGATCATGGAAGTGCCAGGTAGTCACCCTAAATTTAAACCTGGTGAGTTAAGATGAAATATGAAAGACTTTAAACTTATTTTTACATATAGATATGGATGCCTTTATTGATGACAAAAATAAAATGTTATAAATTATCAAACATGTACAAAATACATGAAAGTATCTTTATATAGAATATAATGTTGTTTGCACTCTATATGAAATATAGAAAATAGATTTAAAGGGTGTCTGTGTACATAATAGAGATAGCAAAATACTGTGGGGCAGAGCCCTTATGTGAATAATAGCAAAATACTGCCTGAAATATTAATAATACTGTGGCTTACATGGTTGAAAAAAAGCTTTTGGTATTTTTAGATTAGAAAGTATAAGCTATATAGCTACTCAAAATGTGAATGGCATTAGAAAACCGGATCTATCAGAAAACTCGAGACAGAAGTCACCCCAGGCAACTCACATGTTTATCTTGGGGAAGGAGAATTTATCTACAGCCCTTGAAGGAGCGTGGGGAGAGGGCTTGCTTTGCTTTGTTTTGTGGTCTGTGGTGCTGGAAAGGGAAAGATTAGGCAGGAGAATGTTGGTTCATTTATATTAAGGCTAGAGACTAATCTTTGACGGAAGTTCAAATTAACCAGCTGAACTTGCAGTTGGTGCGAAGGGGGGGAGGGGGGAGCCAGTCACAGAGAATCAAGTCTCTGAAACTAGAGCTTGATTCTGGAAGGTTCTGTTGGGAGCAGCGTGGATGTTTGTCTAATAGAATGAAAAGGCAGGGACAGGAGACCCTCAGAGGAGTACCGCGGTAGTGGTGGCAGGCACAGTTAAGACTTTTATCTGATGCAAGATGATAGTAATCACCACATGGTGGGGTCGCTTACCAAGAGCTTCCTGTGCTACCTTCTCATTTCATCCTTAGAACTACCCCAGCAATGCCTGGCATCATTTTCAAAGGATCAAGGCGGATCAGAGGGGTCGAGGGACTTGCTCAAAGACAATAGGGAATTGTTGGAGATCCAATTCTATCCCACACACTAAGTTGTTTTTCTTTAAAAAGGAAAAATTTAAAGGAAGACATATTCCCTTTGTATTTTATATACACACATATATTATATGTAAAATAAACAAAGATATGTAAAACTAAAATAAATATTGAGGGACCAAGGATATGGCTTAGTGGTAGGACATAATCCTTGCATATGTGAGGTCCTGGATTGAATCCTCAGGACCAACAAAATAAGAGAAATATTGGAAACAATCCCTGTTTCAGGAGCATCATAGAACTATTAGTGTGGCTTTGTTTGCTTAAAACAAAAATCTCCTTTCCTTTTAACTCACCACTGTTCCTTTTTTCAGTTTTAGTTCCCTTCTAGGAGTCTTGGGGTGAGGTAAGTCATTTCGTTTTTAAAAAGGTAAGAAAAGCAGTTATGGGGAGGGGGATATGGGAGGGAACCGGGGAATGCTGTGGAGGGAAGTTGACCCTGGAGGTGGGGTGGGTGCTGCAGTGTTGAACGTCTAAACTCAACCATGACTAACTTTGTAAATCAAGGTGCTTTAATTAGAAAAAGAAGTGCTTAAAAAAAAGCAGTATCTCTTTCCTGTCAAACTTCCGGCATGTTAGTTGGCCAAATTCTCAACATGAGCAACCAATTATTTACCGTCCAACACTACGGACAAGAACAAGACATATTGCTGTTAATTATCAACGTCTTTCCAATGACTCTCTCTGCCCTCCTTCATGCGTGGATTTACTCTCCAGTTGTCGTGCGGAGAGCGGAAATATGCTCTTCTATCTGACCAAGAAAGCTTGGTCTTACCGGGACTCTCCACCTTGATTGCACATAGGACCAGACTTAAAAAATCCTGAAGTCTGGGTCCTACCTTCAGAGAAAATGATGATGTGATTGGCAGGATTATTTAAAGGACATCAGGCATTTTCAAAGCTCTCCAGGTGATTGAAATAAGAAGAAACATTTAAAAGACTCTCATTTATGGTATTGACTATTTCTTGTGGTGCTACGCAGTCAAGTCAGAGTCTCACACATGCAAAGCAAGTGCTCTACCGCTAAGCTACATCCCCTGCGAAGTTGTGGTTTATGAACACATTTATCTGGGGGGTGTCCACTCACCACCTCTAAGCAGCTGCTTCTCTCACTTCTTGTTTTCTTTTCTTTTTATTTTTATTGTTCTATTTTGTTTTTCATCTCCTAAGTGTTTTGTTTTTGCCCTCCAGTGATTTGGCAGATACACTTAGACTTTCTGGAGATGTTAAAACCATATTTTTAAAGGTTTTTTTCCCCTTGTAATGGTGCCCTGTCAACAGTGCATAGAGGATGCAATTTTAGGAGCACAAAATATGTTTAGACACAACTTCAAGTGATTGCTCGTCATTTGGTGCTTGGTCTTTGCAATTTCATTTTATTTAAGGCTGTGTTCAATGTTTTGGGTTTGAAATATTTTCTTTTCATATTTTTTCTTGAAGGAAAATTTTTTAAATATGTACCTCATTCAACGTTTCCCGAGTAACCCCCATCCTCAAAATATCTTTGGTTTCTAAAGTAATTCTTCCCTATTTGCTATCCGCCTTTCATCTACCTACCTATAAATCATCACTGATATCAGGAATGTCCAAATTTTCTTGACCTACCTCCTCCTTTTAGAAAAAAAAAGGGGGAATCACTCAGTCCCCCTCCAGGAAATCTACATTCTTTAACTCAACTAAGGAAAAGCACCCTGGCATTGGACCTGAGTCTGCTGCTGACCTCTCCTCCACCACCCCCACCATTGTTCCAGCAGTCTTGGTGGGGTGTGGTATCTCCCACTTGAGGAAACTCTGCTCCCTATAAGCCAAAAATGCTTTCTCTGGAAGCTGCTGGGACTGAGATGTGTAGTATTAGCTCCCAGGAGCTGTTCTTTGCCATAAGGCCTCAGCTGAGTTACCTGAGAAAGCTTTTTGCAAAAGAACAGACACAGGGACTGGAGAGATAGTGCAGCATTCAGAAATCCCTTTCCATTCTGCAGACCCTGTTTTGATCCTTGGCACCGAATATGGTCCATGAACTCTACCAGCAGCAACTGCCAGCATACAGCAGGGAATTACCCCTGAGTACTGCCAGGTGTGGCCCCAACACCCAACCCCAACACACACACACACACACACACACACACACACACAGTCATCCAGAATCACCAATATTTTCTGCCTCTTATAGAGCAATTGTTGCCCCTGCATTTTGCTTGAATTTGAGAGTTCATTATTAAATATGTTTGCAGAGCACATTGGGCTTCCTGAAAATGCATGTAAATGAATAATTAAAGTTTAAGCAGCTTCTTTGCTGCATTCTTCCTGAACCGCCCCTTGCTTGGTTAGTGAAGTCCAGTCTCGTTTTGGCACTTGCTCTTCATCTCCTTCCATCGGATTCTGTTTCTTTCTCCCCACCCCCCAATCCAGCTGCTCTGTGGGAGTGGATGGTATTGTGGCCACTGGGTCAATCACAGTGATTTAGCATCAGATCTATAGGAAAGGCCTTCATTAACGCCCACAGGCGTCATCGGAGCCTCAGAACTCTAAGGTGAGATGAATAATTAGATAATGATTTGAATGTGCTGGGAAAATGAGAAAGCAGGCTTAGGAAACGCTGAGCACAGCGGGCTCCTCGCTGGGGAGGGAATCCTGGTTGCAACGATTTCTGTTTCAAGGAAAACAAGAGTACCTCGGTGCTGGTACTCTACAACTGCCAACACTCAAACGGAATCCCTCCCACAGGCCGGATTCCTTTCCTGGGTTAGGACAAAACATGGAGTTTGCCACTGAAAAGCAAGAAATGGAAGTTGTTGGAAGTTGCTCAGAAGAAACAGTGGACCCATTTAAATCGCCTCCAAGGAACAAGTTGCTTATCGCCTGTTGATGCCTGAATCTGGCTATCCTTTACCAGAGATTAAGAGGAATTAGGGAACAGTTCACTAGCATCCCACTCAGCCCGACCCAGTTCATGGACGCTGTAATCTTACTTCAGAGCATAAGAGGTAAAATGAACTGCTCTTATCAATTAACAGGTGAAGAAGAAAAACAGAGATTTCAGGTTCAATGTGAGAGCTATTTATTCCAAAGCACTGCAGAAATAAAGAGGCCACTCCCGTCCTACCGGGGAGGTGGGGCTGGGGGAGCTGAAGAGGGTTCTCTTCCCCTTCCCCTCTTAAGAGTTTGAATTACTGTGCAATCTTAGATTTTCCTAGTGACCTGGGTTAAAGCCCTAGGGCTAGAGCAGTCCTATAATGGATCTATTTCTGAATTGTTCAGCAGTATTGGAGTTTAAAACAGCAGTCTTGGTACATACATATAATGAGGTTTGAGCTCCCTCCAGCATACAAGGGAATGGGGAGGTGGAAGAAAGGGGGAGGGGGTAAGGCCTCTGCAAGTACCCAAGGAGAACAAGACCCTTTCCAGTCCTTCCAGAATCCTGCAAGATCCTGTACCATACAGACATAGAAGTTGCTTTAGGATGATGAAGAGAATTAGCAAGAGATTCTTCACCCCCTCTCCCAAATCTCCCAGCCTTGCTCTGTCCCGCCCTGCCTGCTAACCCCACATCTCACGCTTAGAAATTCCTTTTCTGGGTGAAGGCCTTATTCTACATCCAAATACCTCTGGGAAGCATAACGCATTCTCTTTACCAGTCATTAATAATTTAATGTTTGTTCAACAAACATTTGTTGTTTGTTGAATTTATTCATAATGTGAGTTCATCAGAGTTGGGGAGTGAGAAGGAGCCTGAGTCCAACGGGGGGCTCACTCTTGGTAGCAAGTCTGCTCTGAGCACTGTGCTAGAAGCCCAGAGGACTGGCTCGGGGCTGTCCTGAGCACTCTCCCTCCAGCGAGTCATGGGACTGGGCACCAACCAGAGAGTGGTAAGGGGGAGTGACTGTGTGTGTGGTGGGGTTGAGAGGGATGTCATCCGGGCTGAGTCTGAACCAGAACAGAAGGAAGATGGAGATTCATCAATGAGCTCAGCAGGGACCTTGCTGAATTTGTTTTATAGCCTTGGGTCATGGTTTCAGAACACAGAGACAAGGACATAATGGGTTTGTAACAACGCTGGGTTCAAAACAGTCCAGGGAAGATGATAATCCTCATGCTAGTGTGGCTAGACCAGGGAACAAAGAACTACAAACTGGGTGGAATGAAGAACAGAATTGTTTGATGTCTGGCTCCTGGGAAGGCAAGAGTCTAAAAGGAACTTCTAGAAGGCATGTCCCTTGGGGACTTCTAGACAAGGACCCTCCTCAGCAACTCCAGCTTCTGTGGGCCCTGGGCCTTCCTCGGCTTGTGGCAGCCAGCCTCCATTCCGACTCTGACTCCACTACCCTCTGGCCATCTCCCCATGTCTTCACAATTATTAACCCTTTATGCATTGGTGGCCAAGTTTTATCCTGTTTATGGTCCGCAGTCATGTTGGATGAGAGTCCATTTCATGATGGCATCTAAGTTTGATGACTGATGTCATCTGTCAAGACTTTCTTGTCCAAATAAGGCCAGAGTCAAAAGCACCAGGGTTGAGGACTCTAGCTGAGCTTTTGTGAGCTCATCACTGGGACCCTCGCAGGATGAAGGAGATGACAGTGAACGGCAATGCAGAAGCGACTTTGCCTGGCGCTTGCTTGGACCAAGCCTGTGTGTGAGGATGGGGAATTCAGCTGGGCTGTCAAGGGCCCTTTCTCCCAACCAGCAGATCACCCTCAAGAATTTCAGCTTAGAGACAGAGAGAGAGACAGAGAAAAAGAAGGAAACTGGGGTACCTGCTATTAAGGC